>JARHVA010000150.1:4567500-4985000 GCA_037957365.1 Torreya grandis
ATCAGATGGGGACAATTGTTTCCTTTTTAGACTTATTTTTTGGGCACATGTAGGGTAAATTCTCTCCATTAAACAATCCATTAATTATAAATTTCATATCTATAAATATCCATATATAGTTGGAGGCATGTGTAGGCCATGTGTACTCCATTTTATAACACATATGCAGTTAGGCATGATGTTCTTTCATGTACATATACACTATTTCATATTTCATTTGGGCATAATGTTGGTTAATGCACATTATGATAGATTTTAGTAAAGACTAATTCAATGGGGCATGATGTTAGTTCATGCACATTTACAAATTTTCACCTTTGTAGTTATTTATTAAGTATTTTCAAGTGTGGATAAAATTTGAATCTATAAGTCTATTTACAGTGGTTAATTCACATTTTTTGAGGTAATGTATATTGAGTTTTAGTGATTCTCAATGACCATGGAACTACCCATAAAGAACCCATTATGTGGTTCCCATATTATCATTTTGGGTTTAGAAGATCAATGTTCTATTAGTTATAGGTGGTTTGGTGGAATTTGTCTTCCAATCCACGGCCCTTTTTTTACTCGAATTTGACTTTGGGCATTGGTCACCCTCGATTTATCCATATTCCCCATGTGCTTTATAAATGAAGCATAATTATCCAATGCTTAAAAAATGAAGAATCATCTCCAAAATATTACAAAGAAGCATGGTTTCTTGCTCTTTCAGATTTAAAGTTTCAAGTATAGTTCATATTTTTGATTTCATTCTATGGACACTAACTACTAGATTTTATTTGCAAGAATTTCTTGGAGTAGCTTGCACATTTTAAATCTTCTCCCAAACACACTCCTTTTACTCTAATATTTTCATTTCATTATAATACTATATTAAAATGGGCCATTTGTAGATACCAAAATATAGTGTTTGATTACTTGAAAATGTCAATCTTGACCTACACTTATCCTATATGTCTTGTGAATATCTAAATATCTCTTATTCCTCATCCACACATAACTTCATGCTATTTATGAGTATGATATATCCTAAGTTACTATTGGTCACCTACAGGAACCTTTCAGTCTATGCTAAATAAGTAAAGTATCCTACCTAGACATTTATAGAAACCATATTTACATTCATGTCTCATAGACAATAATGTCACACTCAGATAGTAGTGTCAACATTATTATCTTGTACTTGCCATTACTATCATTTTCTTGGAAATGATTATTTTTCAAAATGAAATCATTCCCATAGGTTAGCTCATCCACCTAACATGTTCGTGGTGTGTAAAATTACCAAATTAAGCACATATAAAAAATCAAATTAAATATTATTATCCATTTTTAATTCTCAATAGTTTATCAAAGCTAATGTTGTAACCTGGGAAAATATGCCCTATTCTTCCCAAATTATAAATCAACCACTATGAGCAGTTATCATCCAAGTCTAAATTACAAAAAAATAAGTCAAGAATCAACATTGTCAACATCAAAGCCATATTTATAGGTGGATTCATATATGGAAAGATTGAAATTGCACAATCACAATGAATGGAAGAATTATATGTGGCTTGATTTCCCTCATTGAAGTACTAGATACATAAACAATGGCCAATTAGTTCAAAGGTAAATTATTCATGTTTCCTTGTTTATTATATTTATTCTTCTATCTTGAAATACTTGTATACATATGCCCTTGCATACCCATTCTTATAGCCATTGGCTTTATTTTCATTTGGCCCTTATTTTTTTTACCATTCATCTCGATCTGAACATTTATGACACTTAACCTATAGTTATTATAATTCACATTCTATCTTTCATTCTACTTACTCTTACATATTGGCTACTTATACATGCCATGGTTTCCATCTATCTTACATGACCATATATATTTACATCTATTTATTACATCATCACACATTGAATCTTGCTCACTAGGGGCATACAAATACTTATCTCCAAATCTACTATCAAGATACATTGTTGCGATTTACATATATAGTGGGGCATATTACTAGATTTCACTTTTTCCACATTGCCATGTTATCACTTCTAGTGCACACTATGTTGTGACACATGTATTTTTTGAATCCCTCCCAATATTATATGTTTCAAACCATTTACACTTGGCCTTCCCTGACTATATGAGATGCACTTGATATAATATCAAAAAAACCAAATATTTAAAAATAATAAATCAAGTCCTAAGCATGACATGTGCTGGTAAATTACATGATTTAAATATTTTATTTATCACATATATGGTAGATGGCATATTATTATCATACACACATGCATTTCATAAGTTATATGAGTTTGATTCAAGACATATAGATCATGCATGGATACATAGATGTTGGACCTTACCTATACCTAGGGGTCATGCCAATGTTGGGTGCATATACTTTCATAGGTTATATCTTGTAATGACCTATTTATTATGTTGAACTACATATATTACTTATACGTGAACGTTTCTAGTTACTCATTTCTTACATAGTGTTACATTAGATATGCAATTTTACTATGATGTAATACTTACATATATTGATAGTGTAGACTAATTTTCACATGTTTTATGTTTCATCAATGTTGTTACGTTTTCATGATAAGTTGGTTATTTTTCTTATTGTGTTTGTCCCTTTAGCCTTTATTTTGTCTCCTTAACCTTATTTATTACAACATTTATGGCCCTTATTTGTAGCTCCTTATACTTTTTATTGGGGAAATTTTTACCCCTTATTTATAAATCTGTAGCCTTGTTTTCTATTATCATCTTTATGTCCATTATATGTGGCCCCTTTGGCCTTAAATGTAAAAGTTTATGATATTTTGTGATAATGTGTGTTAAAATTGTATATCTTGTGCAATTTTTATGTTTTCAAGTGTCATGATACATATCACACACCTCCCTTTTTTGTGTTGTGACATGATTTATATCATGTGCTTCCTTTCTGTGTAGTCTTATTTAGTTACAATTACTAATATGTGCTTCATACATATGTATATCTTGACATACATTTGCATTACATATGTTACATACATGGATTGATGTTATATACATTACTACGATGATATACTATCCACACCTTGACATGATTTTGCATGATATTATCTTCATACATGAGATGGTACAGTTCACTTCTCTTTTGTGATGAGTGACTTACAGGATATGTTCCTCACATAAAAAAGGGGAATATTAGCGGGCTTTGTTATAGAGACTAAATCATCCTTGAAAATATTTGATTACAATATACAAATTTTAGAGTTTGTATGTGGTTTAAATATTAGATGGGGATAATTATTTTCCTTTTTAGACTTCTTTTTAGGGTACATGCTCTCAATTTTATACTCCATTAATTATAAATTTCAAATCTATAAATATTTATATATAGTTAGAGGCATGTGTAGGTCATGTGTACTTCATTTTATAACACATATTCAACTAGGCATGATGTTGGTTCATGCACATATACACTATTTCATATTTTAGTTGGGCATAATGTTGGTTAATACACATTATGATATATTTTTGTTATCACCAATTCAATGGCAAATGATTTTAGTTCATACACATTTACAAATTTTCACCTTTGTAGTTATTTATTAGGTATTTTCAAGTGTGTATAAAACTTGAATCTATAAGTCTATCTAGAGTGGTTAATTCATTATTTTTGAGGTAATGTATGTTGAGGTTTAGTGATGCTCAATGGCCATGACACTACCCATAGAGAACCCATTATGTGGTTCCCATATTATCATCTTGGGGTTATAAGATAGATTTTAGATTAGTTACATGTGGGTTGGTGGAATTTGTCTTCCAATCCATGTCCCTTTTTTACTCAAATTTGACTTTGGGGATCGGTCACCCTCAATTTATTCACATTCCCCATGTGCTTTATAAGGAAAGAATAATTATCCAATTATTAAAAAAGGAAGCATCATCTCCAAAATGTTATGGGGAATCATGGTTCCTTTTTCTTTAAAATTTAAAGTTTCAAGTATAGTTCAGATTTTAGATTTCATTCTATGTGTTGGGTGAATATTTTGTCACCAGTTGACCGATGGCAAAATGGTTACATCAACCATAGCATAAGGAGATTTATGTATCAGAATGGGTGTGGTGACCATAGCTAAAATGAGATAAATCTCTCGTCTCATCAAGGGGAGGTTCCCTATAATTTATAGTATATATATAAGCTAAAAATAGACATAGGGGTGAAACCATACCATCCATCTCTCTTTTTTTAGAGATGATGTTCATAGAGTAGAACATAGGAGAATTCTAGTGTAATTACTAAAGGCACTTCTCTTCTACTTTCATAAGTGATATTCATCCAACAGCATGATTCTTCCTATGTAGTAATAGAAACCACAAGAAACCCATGAAAGCACAAAGTATTTCATTGTTACTTCTAATGATTAGGACAAAGAAACATAGTAGTTTGAAGTGTAGCCCAAAGTCTCCACTTAAACTACAATAGAGTAAAAAGGTTATGAAGGATAAGGGGAGCTCAAAGTCTCTCACAGTATCCTTTACACAAAACATGAACTGAAGGCAATTATGGCAGCACAAAGTCTCCCATAGTTGGCTTCAGAACATCTTCTAGCTTACTTCCACTTGTTCTACTTGTTTAATTAAATGGACAAGACTATATTCATGAAATAAACATAAGAACAATTTCCTAGAAGACACAAACTTATTCCAACACAAAGTTTGAAAAGTCACCTGTTTTCTCATTCATTTAAAAAAATATGATTAACAGTCTGAGCTCAAATTCTTAGGAATGCCTTTCAATTTAGGTAGAGCTTCACTTCTGATAATTAAAAGATCTCCCCTAAAACAAATGAGAGATTACAATATATAGCCTCTAAAGAAAGACTTGGGCACTTGTTTTTATGAAATGGCCCATGTTGTATTGAATGTACTCAAAATTATATGAGAGGGCCATGATGGAATAGGTTATCGACCTTGACTTTAGGCATTATAAATCATCTCAAATGTCTCCTCTTAAGCATTGGTTTCCTGGTCTTCTTTATTTGCTTACACGACTGTCCATTCACATTTACTCTATGAAGCAAAATAGGCCACGCCATTGAATATTTGTGTTCCTCTGATGTTTACCTGGTGGACTGTTCCACCTACTAGAAATAACCCTTTTGTAGATATTTCTAGTTTTTCCTACAGTCATTTTGTCCTTTCTTGGTGATCTAAGCTCTTTGGGCTATCTTCTCGCTCTCTGCTAGTGCCCTCGTCTTCTTTCTTTGCTAATCATTGATTTTGTTCTCAAGTTTATGCCCTTTTTAAAATATCAATGGTTATTCCATCACCCTAAATTTGACATCCACGGGGATGTCACCAGCAGTCTCTTGAACCTTTTTGAACCTTTGAACCTTGAACTCTTTTGGTTCAGAGGTTTAATGGTTCAATGGTTCAACAATTCAATTTTTTATTTTGTGCACTCAAGGTGTCATTGAACCAATTCTTTGAACCTTGAGAGTCAAACTATTTAGTTGAACCCCTTTTCGAAATCTTCCACTTTATTCATTTACTCGAAGCTTTGAACCTTGAACCTTTGAACCACTTTAAACCATTTGGTTCATTGGTTCAATGGTTCATTGGTTTAACCGGGTCCTTGTTGACACCTTTGGACCTTTTGCCGCTTCATTGAACTCCTTCAGCTTTTCTCTAGATTGATCTTTGAACTTTGAACCTTTGAACCATTGAACTCTTTTGAAGTTCATCAGTTCATTGGTTTAATGGTTCATTCAGTTCTTTTGGTCTTTTATGGTTGAACTCTTTTGACCCTGTTGAAGTTGCGAACTATTGGGAAGCTTTTTATTTTCTAAGTGTGCTGAAGTCATTGAACCTTTGAACCTTTAGGGGGTGGGGTTTAATGGTTCAATGGTTTATTCTTATTTTTTGAAGCCCGTTGTTAAGTCTTTTGATTGAACTTCGGCATTGAACCACTCTTAAAACACTAAGGAAAAGCCTTAAGTGTTTTGAACTTCCTTTGAAGAAAGCCCACCTATTGAACTTGTAGCTTCTTTAGCTAAAAAGGCTTGAATATTTGAAAAACTCAACTATTCAGAACATTTTGAAAGAAAGGAAGAAAACATTTTGGCCTGCAGGACCAAAAAAAGGTCAACATGTTGTCCACAAAAGTAAGTGATGGATTTTGGGAACAACAGCTGGCTCCAGTTGGGGAACTTCCATCAATTGAAAACTAAAGCAATAGAATGGAGTAGAAACTAGAATCTTAGTGCCTTTACCCATGCCATTGGGCTGTGGAGTCATGCTTACCCAAAAAGAAAGGCACAAAAAACTAAACAAAAAACATAAAACAAATAAAGATGTACATATATACAAATGGACTTATCTGATACTTCAAGGATTGAAGTGCTTCAGATGCTACCCAATATGAGGTAGATTTAATGGCATTCTATCTTGATATTTCAACAAGAAACTATTTTCACCATTTAAATAATGAATGGCAAATGGGCCTCTCCACAAGGAATCCAATTTTCCATGCATTCCTTTTGGTTCTCTCCTCTTATCCCACAACAAGACTTGATCTCCAATCTGAAAATTATGGATCTTTGCTTTCTGGTTGAAGAGTCTCTTTACTCAACTTTGATGTGCAGCAATTCAGTCTACCACCATAGTTCATTGCTCATTTAGCTCAGTCAAGCACATGATCCCTTTGTCGATGGAACTTTCAAAATTTGAATCTTCCACTGCCTTTGCTAACTTCAATGCTGGTAATTCTAGGGTGATTAATATCTCTGCATTGAGACCATACATAAGTTAAAATGGGAACATACCAATTGCCCTCTTGGGTGTAATTCTATCTGCCCATAAAGCATCAAGCAATGCTTTATGCCAGGTTCTTTGATTGTCATCTACCAACTTCCTGATAATATTTACCAGGTTCTTGTTGCTTGATTCTGCTTGACCATTTCCTTGTGGATAATAGTCAAAAGAGTAGGAGAGAATAATCTCATAATAGTAGAAGAATTGGGTGATCTCATGAGAAGATAAACAAGCTACATTATCTGTTACAATCTTAGTTGGGACCCCAAACCTGGAGATGATGTTTTCCTTGAGAAAATTACATACCACCTCTGAAGTGGCATGCTTGAATGGAATGGCTTCCAACCACTTTCTAAAGTATTCTATGGCTGTAAGAACATAATCATGTCCAACACTCAAGGATGGACTTATAGCACCAATAAAATCAATTCCCCATTATTGAAATGGCTCTTCTATCATCACATGCTTGAGAGGTAACGCAACTAACTTGGGTTTGCCAATGAACTACTGACACAGTTCACATCTACGCACCCAAGCCTATGAATCTTGAAATAGAGTAGTCCAATAATACCTAGCTTGCAGAATATTATGGGCAGTCACAGGCATATAAAAACATCCTCCACAAGTTAAATTGTGTAAGGACTCCAAAATTTTATTCTACTGCACTTTATCCATGCAGTGAAGGAATACCCCATCAAGGTTCCTCTTATACAGACTGTTGTCCCATAAGATGAAGTTGGCAAATTTTAACTTAGCATTCCTCTTTTATTTATGAGATAGGTGAGCAGGACACTCACCATAATTAAGGAAATGAGCAATATTTGAATACCACTCATTCATAGTGGTGACAAAGAAAACTATTGGTGTGTCTTCAATTTTTGTTTCTTCATGCTCTTCTTCTTCTGTTATATTATCTGCAATCAATTGGTAGAGACCCCTTCCACACACAAGCTTCATTAGTTTGATAACAAGATCAAACTCCTAGATTTTGGCTATCCAATTACCCCTTTTAGTTCCAAACTCTTGCTGAGTTAGTATGGACTTGATTGTTGTATCAGGAACCAAAGCAATAGTGTGTGAGTTTAAGATGTAAAAATGGAAGTGATTTACCACCTTTACCACTGCATAAGCATGCTTATCCATGTTTGAATACTTTAGCTCATGAGCTTTGAGAGGACAAATCATGAAATATATGGGAGATTCCACACCTTCTTTGTTTTAATGAACCAAGATGGCTGAAAGCATATGTTCAAAAGCATATCTATACATCACAAAGTCTTTGGTGTAATCGAGACAAACTAGAATTGGGGTATGGGAGATAGATTTCTTGATGTCTTGAAATGTTGATTTGCCTTCTTTGGTCCAGCTAAAAACGGCTTTAGCCTTCATCATATTGACAATGTGGTGAGTCTTCTTTGCGAATTCAAGAATGAACCTTCATAAAAAATTCACCTTTTCAAAGAAAGAGTGGACTATGATCTTACTAGTAGGAAGAGAAAGCTCTTGAATGGATTTGACCCTTTATGGGTTGATCTTTATGCCTTCTCAGAATACAGTGTGATCGAGAAGTCTACCTTATGTAACCCCAAAAATTAGTTTCTTAGGATTAAGAGAAATACCATTCTACCTGCATCACTCTAGCACTTGTTGTAAATGATGCACATGATCAAGACGATGTTTAGAAAAGACTATCAAGTCATTGAGGTATACCACAATGAACTTCCCTATTTTGATTCTGAAAGCAAGATCCATCACTCTTTGGAAGGTGGTGCCAGCATTGATCAAACCAAAAGGCATTCTACGATATGCAAAAGTGCCCCAAGGTGTTGTGAAAGTGGTCTTATGTTGGTCTGCTTCACCAACTTCCACTTGATTATATCCTAAAAAAACCATCTAGCATTGATAAAATTTTAGCGCCAGTCACTATTTTCAGCAGCTGATCCATGATGGGTAGGGGATAGTTGTCCTTTAAGGATGACTGATTCAAATTTCTAAAATCAATACATAGGCAGATTTATCCATTCTTCTTTCTTACAGGGACTATATTCGCAATCCAAGTGGAATGATGGATTGAGAAAATAATCCTTGCATTCATCACTTTCTATATCTCAGAAAAAATCGTGCCTAATATCCTAGGGTTGTACTACCTTTGCTTCTACTTGTGAGGTAGCGACCCATTCTTGAGAGGAATTTCATGCTTGATTTCTTCAGGTCTAAGAGATTTTAGATCATCATATGAATATGCCAAAACATCAATGTAATGGTGAATCAGATTACTAATTTTGAGTTTTTCATTAGGGGTACAACAATTCCCATGTTGACCATTTTGGGATTATCTTCTGTACTCAAATTGATTTGATCAAAATCCTTAGAGGATTTTGAATCCATTTGCTATTTATTGATGAACCTATCATGTTTGTCAAAAAGTTTCTCAAGAGAAACTAATCTTTTGGGAATTTTATTCCCTTTGAGCTGAAGGAACTCTTCACCAGCATTTGAATTTGCTTCTGAAGTTGAATCCTGTAGTGGAGGTTCACTGCCTTCAAAATGAAGTTTTTCAAAGCTATCTATTTGTTTTAAAAAGCAATGATTTGGTTGTCACCATTGAACACCTACCAATGGTCAGCATTATTAGGTACGCTTGGTCAAAAAACCAAATTGATAGTGTACATGTCTTCTTTGAAATCTTGGTGAGGGAATAAGAGAGTTGCAGAGACGGCCAATGAATCTACATGACTATTAAACTCTCTAGGAATGACAAAAATACTAAAAGCATCAAAGATTTCAATGAAATCCCACACCAGATTTTGATAATGTCGCAATCTTTCATTCTTGGTTTGATATAAGTTCCTCACCTGACAAGCCACCAGTTCAACGTCACCTTTGGCATGAAGAAGTTTAACTCCTTTGTCTTGACCAGCCTTTAATCTGAGCAGTAGAGATTCATACTCAGTAGTGTTGTTAAACTATAACCTATATGCATATGTAAAATATCTCCTTGAGGAGATATTAAAACAACTTCAGCTCCAAAACTGGTAGAAGAGTTACTGCCATCAGATTCTAGAATCTAGACGTCATCAAAATTTGATCTTCTTTCAAATTTTTCTTCATTAGGAAGGGAAGATCCCTTTACATGTGTACTGCGCCCTACCAAATTTTTTGATGTTTCATCTAAATTTTTTGTATTGTCACTTAGTAAGCTTTCATCTGCTAAAATAGGAACATCTTTAGTAGACAAAAATTAATTGCCCATGCTTGAAGACTCAAACAGAATTTGAGCTTTAGGGGCCGATGTTTGAGTAACAATGTACTTTGCCTCCTTCTCAAGAAGTAGCCTTTGCATGATGCCTTTGACAGGAATCCTTGCCTCAGATAGGTCCATGCTCAATTCTCCACCAATGTCCTTGAAAAAAAAATTCCCAAGAAGAATGTCATAGGAGGCTGGGACATCAGCCACCAGGACTGTCATTTTGATTCTCTTATCTAGGAAAGATACAAATGCAAATTGGGCATCTTTAATTTGTCCCAGTAGAGGCACTTATTTGTTTTCCATGGATAAACATCTCCCAAAGGTCTTAGTCAGTGTGAGACCAAGAGATTCTACCACCTTGGTAGGCATGACATTGTTAGAAGCGCTAGAATCTATAATGCAATTGTTTAGCTGATGACCGTTTATCAACAAGGAAACATAAAATGGTTTAGTCTTCCCAGGGGCAACTGAAGGAGTGATGAAAAGATTATTTTGGGTGGACATGTCCTTTGGGGGACCAGGAGTTATTTTTGAAATTTCTTGTCCTGTGGGGATAGTCTTATTTTTGACGTATTGCATTAACCTATCCAAATACTCAGGGTTGGATTGCAAGAATTCAAACTCAGACATTTAAATTTTAGTTTTCTTAGCATGGTCAATTATGTCAAATGACTGAAATGAATTCAAAATAGAGGAAGGCATTACACCAATCTAGGTTTTACTAGGTGTGGGACTGGTCTGTGGATTTGAAGTAGAAGGTGAAGGAATATTTGAGGTGCTTACTTTTTTAGTGCTCACCGGGTCCTTTGATTGAAAAGGCAGTTAAGTTCCTCATTTAGAAATTGAAATTGCTGGTCGAGATTCTTTCCCTATTTTTCCTTTATCTTCTTGTTAATCTGAATGGTTTTGGGACCTAGTAAATACAGCGTATGATCCATTAAATGCGTCTCCCTTACTTTTGGGTTCATCCTATTAATTCAAGAAACTAATGTTGGAGTCACCAGCTGATTCTTCTTGGCCTTCTACAAAGAGATCAACATAATCTTCTTGGTTCAACTCAGGTTGGAAAGAAAAATCAGATTTAGTTTCAAGATAACCAACTGCTAAGTTAGCTGGTGTTGCTTTAATGACAAGCTTCCCTGGTGGGGGAGAAAGGCGATTTGGTTGCCCTTGATTTTTGGTAGCATTACCCTAATACAACTGGTTGGTAAATGTCCTCCTTGGTATATCTCGATAGGAAGGAGGATCAGACATCCCTTGCACCATTTGTATTTTCAGAGCTAGCAATTCATTTTCTAGCTTTTGCACCATAGGATTAGTGGTGCCTATAGAAGAATATTCAAAAGATGAAGAATATTTACCTCTATTATGATCTCTTCTTATCTTTCCTACTAAGATAAGGTCATCTTCAACCTCAGTCCCAAAATCTAAGCTACAACAAGGTCTATGTGGTCAGCCCGCCTCAACAGGAAACTCACTTCGGGGAGTTGAGAATTGATGAAGAAGCATTTGAGATTCTTAGGTGTCGACTGAGTAATGGTGGGAATCCTATTCCTCAACTTGTCAAATTTAGTAATGAAGACTCTCATGGGTTCATGAGGCTCCTTCTTCATTTATGTAAGCTGAGATAATAGGGCATGTGCATCTTCTATAGGTTTGAACCTGGATTTGAATTTGGCTTTGAGAGTGTTCCAGTCAGTCACAGTTTGTGCTTGTAGATGATAAAACCAATCTACAACACCTTGCAATGTTTCTATAAACAACCTGACTGCAATATCTTCATATTCAATGCCTATCACACCGTAGACTATGCAAAAGGCTACAATATGTTCATCAGGATGAACCTTCTCATCACCATAGAACTTGGGAAGATTCTTCTTTGAACTACGGGGTAGTTCATTGAGAGGTGGGGTAAGATTCAGAGGGCCAAAAGTATTACCCCAAGGGCCTTGAGCTACCATGATATGGTTGTTGAAAGGAGGCATAATAAATCTATGTGGCATATGTATAGACAAAACTCTGCTAATAGAGGGAAGAGCAGCTTGGCCTGGTATTAGGGACCTAATGTTTATAGGAGGAAAATTCCTGGTTCACTGAAGGTGAGATGGTGGAGGAAAAATATTAAAATTAATTAGCTGCACCAACTCAAATACAAGTTCAACAATACCTTGAGCTCTTTGACTTTGTGTATACTGTGGATCTGCCAGAGTGTGAAATGCTAATGGAAAAGAACTAAAAATTATTCAATTTGAAGCTTGAAGCTTCAAACTATATGTGCTTCCCCATCAGAGTCACTAATAACTGTTGGGTGAATATTTTGTCACCAGCTAACCAATGGCAAAATGGTTACATCAACCATAGCATAAGGAGATTTATGTGGTAGAATGGGTGTAGTGACCATAGCCAGAATCAGATAAATCTCTCCTCTCAACAAGGGGAGGTTTCCTATAATTTGTAGTATATATATAAGCTAAAAATAGACACTAGGGTGAAACCATATCATCCAACTCTCTTTTTTTAGAGATGATGTTCACATAATAGAGGAGAATTTTGGTGTAATTACTGAAGGCACTTCTCTTCTTTCAGAAGTGATATTCAGCCAATAGTAGGATTCTTCCTAGGTAGTAATAGAAACCAAAAGAAACCCATGAAATCAAAAATTCTTTCATTATTCCTTCCACTGATTAGGACAAAGGAACATATTAGTTTGAAGTGTAGCCCAAAGTCTCCACTTACACTACAACAGAGTAAAAAGGTTACGAAGGATAAGGGGAGCTCAAAGTCTATCACAGTATCCTTTACACAAAACATGAACTGAAGGCAATTATGGTTGCACAAAGTCTCCCACAGTTGGCTTCAGGACATCTACTACCTTATTTCCACTTGTTCTACTTGTTTAATTAAATGATCAAGACTGTATTTAGGAAATAGACATAAGAACAATTTGCTAGAAGACACAAACTTATTCCAACACAAAGTCTAGAAAGTCACTTGTTTTCTCATTCATTTAACAAAATATGATTAATAATCTAAGCTCAAAGTCTCAGGAATGCCTTTCAATTTGGGTAGAGCTTCGCTTCTGATAATTGAGAGATCTCCCCTAAAACAAATGAGAGATTACAATATATAGCCTCTAAAGAAAGACTTGGGTGCTTGTTTTCATGAAACGACCCATGTTGTATTGAATGTAGTCAAAATTCTATGAAAGGACCATGCTATAATAGGTTATCATCCTTGACTATATGCATTCTAAATCATCTCAAATGTCTCCTCTTAAGCATGGGTTGCCTAGTCTTCTTTCTTTGCTTACATGACTGTCCATTCACATTTACTCTATGAAGAAAAATAGGCCACGCCATTGAATATTTGTATTCCTCTGATGTTTACCTGGTGGACTATTCCACCTACTGGAAATAACTCTTTTTCAAATATTTTTGTTTTTTCCTACAGTCCTTTTGTCTTTTCCTGGTGATCTGAGCTCTTTGGGCTATCTTCTCACTTTCTACTGGCACCCTCAGCTTCTTTCTTTGCTAATCGTTGAGTTTGTTCTCAAGTTTGTACCCTTTTTTTAATATCAACGGTTATTCCACCACCATAAATTTGACATCTGTGAGGACATCATGAATGGTCTCTTGAACCTCTTTGAACCTTTGAACTTTGAACTCTTTTGGTTCAAAGGTTCAATGGTTCAATAGTTCAATGTTTTCTTTTGTGCGCTCAAGGCGTCATTGAACCAATTCTTTGAACCTTGAGAGTCAAACTATTCAATTGAACCCCTTTCCAAAATATTCCACTTTATTCATTTGCTCAAAGCTTTGAACCTTGAACCTTTGAACCACTTTGAACCATTTGGTTCATTGGTTCAATCGGTTCCTTGTTGACGCCTTTGGACCTTTTGCTGCTTCATTGAACTCCTTCGGCTTTTCTCCAAATTGATCTTTGAAATTTGAACCTTTGAACCATTGAAATCTTTTGAATTTCATTGGTTCATTGGTTCAATGGTTCATTCGGTCCTTTATGGTTGAACTCTTTTGACCCCGTTGAAGCCGCGAACTCTTTTGAAGCTTTTTATTTTCTAAGTGTGCCGAAGTCATTGAACCTTTGAACTCGTTGAACCTTTGAACCTTTATGGGGTTGGGTTCAATGGTTCATTCTTATTTTTTGAATCCTGCCATTAAGTCTTTTGATTAAACTTCGGCGTTGAACCACTCTCAAAACACTAAGGAAAAGCCTTAAGTGTTTTGAACTTCCTTTGAAGAAAGCCTGCCTATTGAACATGTGGCTTCTTTAGCTGAAAAGGCTTAAATATTTGAAAAACTCAACTGTTCAGAACATTTTGAAAGAAAGGAAGAAAGCATTTTGCCCTACAGGACCAAAAAAAGGTTGACATTTTGTCCACAAAAGTAAGTGACAGATTTTGGGAACAACACTATGGACACTATCTACTACATTTTCTTTGCAAGAATTGCTTGGAGTAGGTTGCACATTTTGGGTCTTCTCCCAAACATAGTCCTTTTACTCTAATATTTTTATTTCATTCTAATAATAAAATAAAATGGGCCATTTGTAGATACCAAAATATAGTGTTTGATTACTTGAAAATGTCAATCTTGACCTACACTTACCCTATATGTCTTGTGTATCTCTAAATATCTCTTATTCCTCATCCCTAAACACATGCATGTTATTTATGAGTATGATATTTCCTAAGTTATTATTATTCACCTATAGGAACCTTTCAATCTATGATAAACAATTAAAAAATTCTACTTTGACATTTATAGAAACCATATTTACATTCATGTTTCATAGATAATCATGTCATGCTCAAATAGTAGTGTCAACATTATTGTCTTGTAACTGACATTACTATCATTTGCTTGGAAATGATTATTTTTCAAAATGAAATGATTCCCATAGGTCAGTCCATCCACCTAACATGTTGGTGGTGTGTAAAATTACCAAATTGAACACATATAAAAAATCAAATTAAATCTTATTATCCATTTTTAATTCTCAACAAGTTATCAAATATAATATTGCAACTTGGGAATAAATGTCCTATTCTTCCCAAATTGTAAGTTAGTCATTATGAATAGTCATCATCCAAGTCTAAACCATAAAAAAATAGGTCAAGTGTCAACATTCTCAACATCAAAGTCATATTTATAGGTGGATTTATATATGAAAAGAACAAAATTGCACAATCATAATAAATGGAAGAACTATGTGTGGCTTGACCTCCCTCATTGGAGTACTAGATACATAGATAATGGCCAATTATTAGCAAAGGGGTGATTGGGATCTACATAACCTAATCATACATCCTCACTTCTTACATGTTTTGTACTTCATAAGTGGACCTAGGGTTTCAAGTAAAAGGAAGCTTATTTCTTAAGTTGTGCACATAATTAAGGGTTAAAGATTTCATATACAAAGACATATCATATAGGCATATCACACTTTATGTTCAAAGAGAATAAAATTTTCTTAGGATAGTAATTTTAGCCTCAAGTCACCTATGTCTAAATAATTTATTCTAGGTTTAGCATTAGTAACCTTGTATGCACATAGACATGGCTCTTGATCTAGAAAAATCATAGACCCATTCATGTCCATTCTTGTTTTCAAAACATGGACATAATCAATCAATCAAATAGTGGAAATAAGTATCTTGATCTTTTTTATACTTTTCATAAATTAAAAATCCAATAATTAAATGAATTATAGTATTGTGCATTCATATTTACACTTGATTTCAATATATAATAATCTAAATTAATTATTTTAATTATCCTGTTATTATTCACATGAATCCAAAAAAAAAGGATAAAAATGGACATGCATTTAAATCACACCCCATAAAATTTTTATTGAGTTTATGTGAATATTCAAACCTTTGTTTCTCTTAAAAATATGAAACCGAACATGTTGAAGATGACATAGTCGGAAGGATGATGAGGAGTTAAGAGACACTACCATAATTAAGGACACTAATGATATTACTCACTTTTAGTGAGAAAATAATGGGGTATCCTTTACTAAATTGGATCTTGGTATACATATAGAACCCAATATAGCCATGTTTTTACTCCCTATGTGAAGCTTTAACCAAAAACCAAAGGCTTGTCAGGGATGACTATGGGCACAAATAAATATTTTATTTTCATGTTTTTTTTATATTAATAAGCTACATAAAGGGGCAGAACCTATTACAAAAATCCATAGGGGCATTGAACTAGGATGAAGACTACAAATAGTAGAAACATATCAAACAAACTACCCTCTAATAGAAGAACATAGAAACCAAAGCCCAAACACAAGGAAAAAAAAGAACTAGTTAAACATATCTTCCCAATCTTCCCTAAGGAAAGCTATAATTTCCTCTTTGGTGGCATCCTTTACTTTTATGTCCATATCTTCACCTGAATCAACCTACAAGATAGACAAATTTGTAGTAGCACGGTGTATAACTTTGATGCATAAAGTGGTTACAACTTTCATTTTTTTCTTGATAAAAATTAGTCCATTCTTGACCTCTTCCAATTCCTTTCTGGTCTGAGAACAATTGTCACATCTTTTGTCATTGGTAGCTTCTTCAATAGGATCATCCATGGACTCCACATCATCCTTATCAAATTCATATGAGGATTTGTTTAACTCCTTAAAGTAGCTACTATCCTCCTTTTCTCCCCATTGATTAGGGGTAGAATTGACCTTTAAGATTTCAACTCCATCCTCATGATCAAAAGCTGAGGAGTAATCAACAATTTTCAAAATAAGGGTCTTGCCTCCTTCCAATCTACTAGATCTTCTGATGCTCTACCTTATACTAGTTATTTCCATATTCTCAAATCCAAAATCTTTATGAACATTCTCCTCCCCTAGCTCTTGGTGATCTAGTTTCTCCTTATCCACATTCAATTTGCCTTGCTTCTCTTCCCTAGCAACATTTTTGGCTTTTTTCTTACCCACCTTTTTAGGCAAATATTATTTCCTATTTTTTCCCTTCCTATTTTTCCCACCTAAGTGTGATGGCCTATTTTTAATTTCACACAACCCCTCAACTACTATTTGACCAGGGGACTCAATAACAACACCCTCTATAGGTAATGAAATGGTTCCCTGTAGAAGAGGGGACTTGGATCCTTTAATAGAGTGGGGTTGAGGACCCAAAGAATTTGTGACCAAATCCTTGGGTTTTTGGGGATCTTAGGGGGCCTAAAAAAATATTTTAGGGTGGGGCTAAATGCCTTGTTTTTAAGATGGGAACCAAATTTGACATGTAGAGGAATATTATCCTCCCAATCACTGTCATGGACCTCATCAATAAAATGAAAAATAATGGGTTTAGGTAGGCAAAGCACCAGATGGAATTGATAGAGACAAAATATTAAGCCTTGATGGAGTGGGATGGCTATGACTGTAGCGTTTCTTTCAAATGCACTATTGGTAACTTTGACAGAGGAATCAAGAGAAGACAACATATAATATGGAAAATTCACAAGTAGCTTATGGTGAAAATGGTTTAACAAAGAAAAGTGATAATGATAATAACATTTAAATCTACCTTCCAAAGTAATATATTTCATGATGAGAAAATAGACCTTATCCTAAGGATAGAATAGGCTTTCCCTGTCAAATCTTCCTTACAGTCGAATTAGTGACTCACCTTCCTTGAAGAATTTTCTCATTCCCTCTAGGTCTTATACTTTGGTTAGATTCTTCATTATTCAATATTCACAACATAGACCCATGTATTTAACAATCATATCTTCACTAACTTTGAATTGGATGCCTCTAACTCAAACCTTGTGATTTCCATCCCAAGAATCAACAAATTAGGTTGAAATATTTTTGTCAAATCTGTTGAATCATTCTAGGAAGAGTGAAATACCTTCTTCATAGTAGATGCTACATAGCATAGCATCTACTTTAAGTTCTACATAAGACTGTGGCTCTGTTTTGATCTTATCACCTCCCATGGTTAAGCTCTTTGTAGAGTTGATGAGAAGATTGCTCAAAATAATTTCCAAAACCCAATGCAAAAAGATATAGAAGAGTCTCGAAATGAAGGTATGGTTATGTTTATTTAACCAACACTTATTTCCTCTTAAACCCCTAAGATTATTCATATAAATCAAGTAATAATTGTTGCACTCATGTAGCTTGTGCAGAGTAATAGTTCGAGATTGCACCTCTAGGAATTAGAGTTACCTCATGTGATATCTAGGTAGATGCCTTAGGCTTTCACAAAAATTATTTTCACTAAGGTGGCATTTTCCATCATTAAAAGTGTACTCTTGTGTCATCTTTTCCATGATGATGACTACTCCTATTTTCCCCTCCAAGTGAAAACTGTATATCATGAGTCCCCAAATTAGAATATATTTTAAAATATATTTTATCCAATAATTATTTATAAAGGTCATTGATTCAAATAAGGTTGGGCCTCTAATTGGAGGTGATCTCTAAAATTGGTTGGTAGATTGTTTAGGTTCCTCTAGCATCTAAGAGGGAAAATATTTCTTCCTAAATTGGCCATTGCATCTGCTACTTGGTTGCCTTCTCTGTAAATATGATTTACTTCAACTCCCTCAAAACCAAGAAGGAGTTTCCTTGTGTCTGGTATAATGTCATCAATCTTCCATTCCACTTTTGATTTCTCTTTAACAACATCAATAATAAGTTTAGAATCCAATTCAATTGAAATATTTTTAATTACAATGGCAAGAGCCATCTTGAGACCCCAAAGAAGGGCCATAACTTTAGCAACATTATTAGATTTTTTTCCCAACCCACTAGTATAAGTTGTAACAAGCTCTCCCTTATCACATTTTAGTACTCCTCCCCCACTTGCTTGACCTAGGTTGCCTTTATCAGCCTCAAAAAAATTGAGCTTCATCCAACCCATAGAAAGGGGAGTCCATATAGTAGAATCATGAGTAATCCTCTTAGAATTATCAATTATGCAAGTATGGATTGGGATGCTCCACCGATTGATTACTCTTTCTTCTAACTTGTTAGGAGGGAATTCTATTATTTTCAAATTGCTACAAGAGATATTTTCTTGGAGCAATTTAGCAAATCTATGGAAAACCTCATTGGGATATCTTTCTTTATCTCTAAATATCCTATTATTATGCTCCTTCTATATTTACCAAGTCAGGATGGGGGGAATCTAGGCCCATATCTCTTTACATAAAGGGTGAACAAAGGGGGAAAACTAGCCTCTAATGAAATTTAAAAGGTCATGGTTCATGCTCCGGTATACACCTAGATTCTACAAATCCAAGCTCCAAACCTCCCAAGAGAATTCACAATGCAATAAGAGGTGGGAAATTGATTCTTCTTCTTTTTTACATAAAATACAATGGTTAGGAATTTGGAAGCCTCTAAGTTGGAGATTATCTATAGTAAGGATGTTGTGATGAGTGGAAATCCACCAAAAATGATTGATTTTGGGAATAATGTTGTGATTCTAGACCCTTCTCTAGAAGTTTGAGTCCTCATTAAACTCAAGGAGTAGATTATAAGCTGATATGGCTATAAAAACTCCCATTTTATCCTGGACCCAAAGTAGTTTATCCATTGAGGGGAATTTAATAATTCTATAGTTTCATAATAGAACTTGCAATTCCTTAGCTATTGGGAGAAAGTCATTGTGGTCCTGACAATAGTCTAATAGCTATTTTCAGTCATTGTTACTAGGTAGAATATAATCAACTACTGCTCTCCTAAAGTGTGTAATGGCTTTGTGCACTAGTATTTAGAAGTTATGTATCCTATTAATAGGAATGTCTTTCATCCAAAAATCCTCCCAAAATTTGATGTTTCTACCATCCCCTAGTTTCCACTTGATACCCTACTGTAAAAGGTTTTTGATTTTCAATACATTATTCCAAATCATCGATCCTCTAAGGATACCCTGATTGTGAAGGAAATATTTAGGGTTTATATTTGATAGGTACTTTGCTCTCATAATACTACTTCACTCCTCACTACAACTCATGAAATTTCAACCTATTTTAGCCAAGGGGGATTTATTGATTAGATGAATTTTCCTAATTCCTAGTCCTCCTTGCGATTTGGGTTTGCAAACTTTATCCCATTTAAAAAGGGCCATTATTTTTTTCTCCTCCACCCTAGTCCCTATAAATTTCCTTTAAATTATTTCAAAAAAATTTGCTATATATTTTGGGATTTTTAAAATGGAAAGGAAATAAATAGGAATTCCCTGAAGGGAGACCTTCAGAAGTTGATATTTTCCAACTTGACTCAGTAATTTTCCTTTCCATCCTACCAATTTATTTTGAATTCTTTTAAGGATATAATTATAGTATAAGGGGGAAAAATATTTAACCACCTAGATACATACCTGGGAGGTCACCACTTGAATAACTAAGTATCCTCAAGATTTTATATTGAAGCTCTAAGGATATGTTGAAAAAGTAGACTAGGATCTTGTCAAAGTTGATACATTATCTTGAATCATCCTCATAATCCTTGAGCACTTTCATCCATTTTTTAGCTTCCACCACTGAGACCACTTCAAATAGGATAGTGTCATCAACAAATTATTGTATGGAATTAGGATCCACTATTGTAGCAGGTTTAATACCTTTGGTTTCCTAAGATATCAACATCTTCATGAGACTTCTGTTAAGAACCTCCACCATAAGAATGAATAGATAGGGGGACACCTAAGACCCCTTCCTAAATTAAATAATCCCCTAGAAACCCCATTTACAAGGATATAGTACTTGACACTAGTGATAGAATTTTTGATGAGCCGCATGACTCTATCTTGAAATTCCATTTTATCAAGTATTTTAAATACAAATTTGCAATCCACTCTATCATAAACCTTATATATATCTAGTTTGAAGACCATGTCAGGAAATTTTTTTCTCTCCATATAATGAATGTATTCATGAGTGGATATAGCAGCATCCAAAATTTGTCTGCCAAAAAAAAAACTTTTGGGTTGTTACTAATTAAATGATCCATAATTAGATGTAATCTACAAACCAAAATATTAGAAAATATCTTGTAAATAGTATTACAAAGGCTAATGGGCCTAAAGTCCCCCATACAAATAGGATCCAACTTCTTAGGAAATAGTACTATAAAGGTGTGGTTCAGTTGTTTTAACAAATTTCTAGACTTAAAGAAATCTGATGTTGCCTTAGTAAAATCATGCCCAACTATTTCCTATAATTCTTAGAAGAAGGCCAAAGGGAAACAATCTTGACCTAGGGACTTATAAACCCCCATCAAAAAGAGTCAATATTTAATCTCCTCTTCTATTATTAGTTTTTTTAGGGAGTTATTATCTTCATCATTTAGTTGAGTAGGAATAATATCAATTAACTCTTATTATTCCATTCTATCTTGAGCTACAAGGAAATTGTGAAAGTAGTTGAAAGCCACCTATCTCATTTGAATATCTGACTGGATCAAAGTTCCATTCTCATTCATCAATTTGTTTATATTATTTCTCTTCCTATGCTTCATAGCCAATTGATAGAAGAAGGTAATGTTCCTTTACCCTTCATTAATCCATTGTAATCTAGATTTTTACTTCCAAAATATTTCCTCCTTTTTCATTAAGTCACTCCATTCCTTTCTTAAAGAGTCCTCTTGCTTCACTAAATCATGGTGTTCTACCAACTGGCCAGTAGGTCTCTAAAGCTAGGGTGTTGGATCCACATGCATTCAAACTTGAAGGGGAAGGGACCCTTATTTTCCCTATCCTTACAAGATAAAAGGATAGGGTTGTGGTCAGAGGTCCTCCTAAGGAGAGATTCCAAGTTATAAGCACTAGTGTAATCCCAATTGGGGGAAACTAGCACCACTATCAAGTCTAACTTATATTAAATTCTCACCTCTCCTTCTATTAAACCAAGTAAATCATTGTCCTTGAAGATAAGATCCCTAAGACCTATGTTATTAAGAAACTTTGTTAAGTCACTCATGCTATCAACGCAGTCTAAAATACCACCAAATTTTTCCAAAGGATAGAGTGGTGAGCTGAAATCACTAGCAAGCATCTAACAATCCTCCTTGTTGCTTTAAATCTAGTTGGAGAGTGTATCTCGTAAGTCCTTTATTTTATTTCTTTGGTTAGGAGAATAAATGTTGATTAGATTCCAAGACTTATTTTTATTTTCCATCTTAACACTTAGACTATTCTTACATCTAGATATAATACATCCTTTCATATCATTGCTATTCCACATAGTGAGAATACCTCCTAAAGCTCCTGAAGCATCACTTATACAATACTTGGCATTAAGACATAATTATTTAGAAATAAGCTAAAATCCTTTAGCTTTCATCTTGACTTCCTACAATAAAAGGATATCAATTTTATTTTTATAAATGTAGTTATTGATAAGGAACCACTTTTGAGGGATATTAAGCCCTCTAACATTCCAAGATAGGATCTTCATTTGCATTGGACTTTTTTGGACCCAATCTCGAGAGTCATCTATCTTCCCATGGCAATCTACTTATTGACAATGTTCTGTCTGGTTTCTCGTTAGGTAGGTATTCCAATTTTGGATTCCACACCCACATTAGTGATTTTCCTTCCTTGACCTTTACCTTTCTTCTTAGCAATGGTCCAACCTTCAGAATCTAATTCCTTATCATTCTTGTTGGGCCCTCCCCTAGGGCTAGATTAAGGTATTTACTTCCTGGTGAAGTGAAGCCTTTTCCCTCCCCTTTGTTCTGGCTTGTATTTCCTTTATGGATGTTTTCACTACCATTATCAACATTAGACAATTTAGACCTTCCTGAAATCAGATCATCACTATATTTTATCTCTTGATGAATATCTCCTTCCTCTAATTTTTGTAAAGAGGGTGTATTTATTTCTAACTAGACAGTTAGAAGTTTCTCTAAATTGGGCTCAATGTCTAGGGTTTTAAGAGGCTCCATCCTAAATTTAGAAATCTTAGGATCTTTTTCCTTGTAGTTCAACAAGCCTTTGTCTTCTTCTCTAGCCATTTATACCTTTTTCTCCTTCTATGGAGTACTGATGATGTTTAGGATGCCCTTTTTAAAATGATAATTCTCTTCTTCTCCATTAGTTTGACTATGTGACATAATGTAATTATTTTTATTGGATTTAAATTACATATAGAGGTGCCCTTTATTATTACAATTTTGATAGAAAACCATAGCATTTTCATACTGAATCGACTATGTCCATTTGCCAAACTTTGACTCCATCATGATAAAATTATTTAGAGTTTTATTAATTTTAAAACTAGCATAGAAATGAGTGAATACTAACCTAGATTTATTCTTGGTGGTATTATATAGAGTAATGAAGTGACCAAACATATTATCTATCTAAGTGATGACTCCCTCATCCCAATATTCTAATGGGAGACTAGGAAGCCTCACCCAAATTGGGGCTATTTTGTTTAGATAAGCAACAACATCAAACCTTAGTTTCCATTTGCAATGAGAGAGGTTATGAATTCCATACATCCATGGTCCCCCCACTAGGACTTAGGAGAGATTTTACCTAGTCATAAAATTGAATAGGTTCACCCCCCCCCCCCCCCCCCCCCCCACCATGACACTCACTGAGACACTACCTTTCACTTTCCATTTAGTGGTGACCCATTTTCTCACCAAATTAATATTTGGTCTAAATTAGAAAAACTTTCTCACTACAGTGAGATCCTTTAAATAGATAATTATTTCTACCATTAGATCAAGGAGCTTAAGGGAACCATCCAATGACTCTAATAGTAGTGGATAAGTCTTTAGGCTTTCATAGTTCTTTTCCCCCAAGAGGACATTCTTCCAAGCATTGGGAACTGACGTGTCTCCATGAGTCATGGGCTTGGAATGGCCACCTATGATATTCACAAGGCTATCCTGTACCAAAGGGGAGAGGTAAGAGGATCTAAGGGGTCCCCCCAGGTCCCTTGTAACCATTACCAAATTAAAAATTCTCATAGGTGGTAAAGCGTACAGAGTAGAGTAGTCTTATTATTATTGTTTAGGTATTTTCATGTTGTGTGTGGAAAAAGAGTTACATTTGGGACAAAAATTTTATCCATATTTCATATCATAAACCAAGATTATATTTTGAATAATCGAGTAGAGGAGGCACAAAATTAGGCAAATATTGTATAGTGGCCTATACTATCACTAGTGTTAAAGGGGCTAGAGAGGTGAGAAGTAGTAGTACGGTGGTGCCAAGGAGGATACACTATAAAAAAATGTTTTGAAAAAAACCAAAAAATATTGATAAACATCATCAAAAATTTTGACAAATAATATGCCTCAATTTTTTTTATAAAAGGACTCCCAAAGATAAATTTAGCTGCTTTAGATAACTAGGGGATTTTAGAAAATCTCAAGGTTTTGATGAATTAAACATGTTATTACGAAAATTTAGTAAAACCTCCAAAAAATTAATGCCTTTATTTTCTTTTTATTTTTTTAAAATATTAGAAATTTAAAAAATATAAGCACCCACTCCCTTCCTGTGTGACATGAAAAAAAAACACCTAGAATTTTTTTGCAAATCCTTGTAATTTAATAATCATTAGGTATACAGGAGAAAATTAGCGTGGAAGCTGAGATGGAAACCCTTAGTCATGATGCTTTTAGAGATGGCATGGATTAAAAATTTTACTAGAAAGAGAACGCTGTGTTAGCTGAATATGAAGAATTATTTTTGAGGGAGGAAATTTTTTGGAGAGAAAAGTCTAAAACCAACTGGTTAAATGGAAATGAGAATTCAGATTTTTCCATAGATTGATCATGTTCAAAATAAACTACACTCATATTTCTTAGATTCATATGTAGAAGGGCCCTTTGGTGACTAGCGTTCTAGAAATCAGAAAGGCAGTTGCTAGCTTTTTTGAGGATGTCCTCAATAATGCTAAGTATTCTGATCTCCATGCTCACAATCAAAACATCTCTATCATTCTAAGGTTAGTCAACTTGGCTGATAATGATAAACTATTGGCTCCCTTCTCATTGTAAGAAATTAAAGTGGTTGTGTTATCTATAGAAAAGGATAAGGGTCCATGGTCGAATGGGTTTCCAGCTAACTTCTTCCAATCTTTCTAGGAAATCATGTGAGAAGATGTTTTACTAATGGTGGAAGAGTCTAAAAAAATAAATAAAGTGTTGTCTGATCTTAATGTCACTCTAATCTCCCTCTTCCCAAAAGGTGAAACACAAGAATCATTTAATGACTTTAGACCCATTTCCTTGTGCAATACAATTTATAAGATCATTACTAAAGCCATGGCACCTAGACTTAAGAATTTTTTGGCAACCTTAATTTCTAAAGAGTAGGTAGGTTTTGTCCCTAATATAAATATTTAGGAATGTATTATTGTTATGCATGAACTCATACATTCCCTCTTGGTCTCACGTAGGAAAGGTATGTTGTTGAAACTAGCTATAAGTAAAGCCTATGATAGAGTTAATTGGCACTTTCTCCTTAAAGTTTTAGATAAATTTGGTTTCTGTAAAAAATTGTGTAACTAGATCTTTAGTTGTATATCCACTCTTAGATTCTCCATTTTGATTAATGGAATCTTGACTGTTTTAAATCATCCAGAGGTATTCATCAAGGTGACCCTCTTTCTCCGTTACTTTTTATTTTATTATAAAAAGTCTTAGGTAGAGTGGTGATGAAGGCTAAGGAAGAATCCTTGATTTATGGTATCCAAGTTTCTACTAGATTGCCAAATTTAACACACCAATAATTTGTTGATGATACCTTTCTCTTTGGTCAGGCTTCAGTCTAGGAAGCATAGTGTTTCAAGGATATCCTCTCTAGATATGAAGTGACATTAGGGTAAATGTTGAACAATAAGAGCTCAAGAATTTTCTTTTTTAATTATTTTGAATAGATCTGAAAATCAACCTCCCTCATTCTGGGTTTCAACATAGGCAAGTTCCCATCTAAATATTTGGGAGTGTCACTTTTTTTTGGTAATGCATGTTCTTTTCATTGGGATGGTTTGGTCCTTGCATTTAGAAAGAGGTTAGCCTCATGGCAAGGAAAATTTATTTCTATATTTGGGCACATTATTCTCATCAAATTGATCCTCAATGCTCTTTTGACTTACTACTTCTCTGTGTTACAACCTCCTAGTCACATTGTCAAAGAGCTTAATCATATTATGAAGAAATTCTTGTGGAAAGGAGCACAATATCATATAAATATTCCATTAATGAAATGGTAAAATTTATAGGAAAATAATAGAATGGGTGGTGTGGGTATTAAAAACTTAACTCTCTAGAATCAAGCCCTAGGTGCTAAACTCATTTGGCTTTTGATTTCAAAACTAGAGGTGTTATGGGTTAAAGTACTATAGAGAAAATATATTGATCTTAATGACCCCTGGAGCATCATTTCAATCATGGATCCTCCCTAGGGATATTAGTTCTAGAATTTCCTACTTAATTTAAAAGCAATTATAGCAAACCATATCTCCTGGACTATCAATAATGACAAGATGACTAATTTCTAGGATGACTCCTGGAATGGTCATAAAATGCTAATGGATTTTTAAGATTTAAGGGATGATAAGTGTATATTAACTTCATCTTGGGGATACATGGTGGTATATTATTTCACCCCTTAGAATATTTTAGGCCTTTCTCACTAGGTGTGGAAATATTTAAAGGGGTTGGGTATTCCTGAAGACTAGGTGGTCCTCTTATCAGACTGTCTAAAATTGAGAAATTTTTTCTTGAATGAAGATGATGACAAGATCCACTAGAATGGAGAAAATTTGGGAAGCTATAAGGTTAGCCTTGGCTACCAAATGGTCAACTCCATGGATGACATGATGTCTTGAACCCATTTCCTATTTTGGCACAAATATGGTCTATAGAAAGTTGGGGCCTTTGTGTGGCTAGAAATTCAAGATAGAATCTTGACTCAAGATAGGCTTGAAAAAATGAGTTTTTGTGGTCGATCATGGTGTGTCCTCTATAAATCAAATAAATAAATGACAAATCATCTTCTATTCTTGTTATCTTGGTGATGCACTATTTGTAATGGTTTTGCTCCAAATTGGAATGGTCTTGGGCTTGGCCCCCTTCACTGCTGGTGGATTTCTCCTCATGGCCAACTAGGAATGTCAAACACTCCCTATTTGGTCTATGGCATGCTATCATGACTATTTTGATCTGGTCATTATGGAAGGAAATAAATTATCATATTTTCAAAGGTAAAACAAAGTCACTACCCAAGATTTTTAGAGACATTGAAATCATGATTTCAGAGGTTATTACCTCTCAGGTTAAGAGACAAAGGTTTTCTTTCTACCTAGGATATGAGGATGGTAGCATATTAGAACGTGATTTATTTCCCCCTATTAATGTGTCAATCATCATTGTTTATATATGATTTTCACTTTCTACATTCAAAGAGAGAATAAGAAACTAAGGGAAATGGTCTAAGGCTTGTATGTACCTGGATGTAGTCTACGCACCGTTATTTAGACGTCGTGAGAACTCCTCTTTGGTTGTGGAGGATGACACCTATAGAAGAAAGAGACTTGAACAAAGAAGGCATTAGATGAGGAGATGGTGGGCTGCCAAGCAAAAGCTTGATCTCAGAAGTAAAAAGACTTCCTTGAGGGATGTCAACCCACTGATTGATAAATATAATGTCTGATAAAAGGCAAAATGATAAAAGACTAAAATGATTGAAAACTAAAACAAGAATAGAAGCAAATGCTTACCTGAATATTGCTGTCAGCCTGGTCAAAGTCACTAACGTCGGTTAGTCTACCGACGTTGATTGGTCAAGGTCTGTCGACGTCGGTTAGTCTGTTGACGTCAGTGAAGGCAGTGGTCTCTGCGGTTGGCGTCAGTCAGGGCAGTAGTCTTTGGATGAGGTCTGGTCAGGTCTAGATGGGTTTCAGGTTTGTGGACGGGTCTGAGAAGGAGTTTGGGCCTTGTTAATGGTCTATGCAAGGGTTTGTGAAGAGTTGCAGGGACAATGGTCAGAGTGTATGTTCTGAAAAGGGGGATAGAGGTAGTAAGAATATGGGAAGGCCTCTCAGCCTTTTCGAGAGGGAGTCAAGTCTGGTCTAGCTGAATAATAGATAGATTAAAAAAAGAGAATACTAAAATGAAAATAGTAGCAAATACTTACCTCATACCTGTTGGAGAAGGAATGTTGTAGACTGGTTGTACCTATTGCTGGTGCTACTGGTGTAAAAGACTGATGCAGAGTCCCTATTGTTGTTGCTACTAGCTGTGTATACCTGAGAGAGAGAGTGAGATTTGAAGGTTAGTAGATTGAAGATTAAGGAGTGAAGGGTAGATAACTGGAGGTCAAAGGAGCGGATTGAAAGAGCTGATGCAAAGATTGGAAAATGGGATGTGAGAAATTGAAGATCAGAAATCGCCTTTGGGCTAGTCTTAAGCAACCGACATCGGCGATACCACTAGCATCGGCTGACAGGTAACTAACGTCGGTAGCTAGAATAATGGTAAAAAGGCTAAAATTAGCCTTTCACCCATTCTTCCAACTGCCCGGGTCAATTGGTCATGCGAAAATGGTCGAAGGTGGATAAATAAATGTGAGTATTAGTGGAGGGGAAGTTGGAATAGGTCATAGGGTGATAAATGAGGGTATCCAAGGGAAAGGAATCCAAGGAGAGAAGAGGTGGCATGGGGGTGAGAGAAAAGGGATTTTATTAATTTAAAATAGAAAATTATTTTAAATTAATAAGTGTGTAGGGGTTAAGAGTGGTTAAGTGAAATGGGACGAAGGGGACCAAGGGGGGAGAGGACAAGGAGGATGATCAAGGGAGTAGACACGATTTTGGTGTCTACATTTGCTCCTTTTTGTCTTGTTGGTTGTTATGGACGAATTGCAAGACAAAAATAGGAGTTGATTGCCCTAGGTGTATCATAAGGTTGATTTCATATTGTTGGTTGTTCAAGTGAACTGCAAGACAAAAACAAGAGGGTTGGTTGCACCAGATGTGGGATGAGGTATTCCCCCTCAAAGCGAGATTCGAGGGAAGGGAACCTAAAGTCGGGTGCCGATTTGATAGAGAGTGGATGAAAATGGTGAAGATGGAGTGAGAATGTTGTAAAAGTCATGATTGTGCGTATACCACTTCACGAGATGGGCAGGTCAAATTGTCACAGGTCGAGGGTCAAGGAGTGCCAAAATTGAAATAACCAAGCCCCAACATTTGGTCATAGTTGATCGAGTTATTCAATCTAAGCTGAAGCTCCAATGGTTGTCGTGTTCCAAGTATCTTAGGCTCAGGAAGTGCTCCTGGAAACATGAAAAATGTCACAAGTAGTGGGGATCAACCGGCTTGCAATCCTATACTTGTGAAGGTCAAAAATAGTTTGCACACAATTTTGCTAACCATTCATAAGGTAGCATACATGTAAAAACAACCAAGGCAATGTTTGTCTTGGAAGTGGTCAGAGTCGGTGGAGATAGGCGCGATCCCCATGGTCTGAGGAGATAGTCACGATCTCCAAGGTCA
Source organism: Torreya grandis (assembly GCA_037957365.1). Lineage (NCBI taxonomy): Eukaryota > Viridiplantae > Streptophyta > Pinopsida > Cupressales > Taxaceae > Torreya > Torreya grandis. The sequence continues at coordinate 4,597,076 of JARHVA010000150.1, forward strand.
TTAGTTGAGGTTGAGATAGATAATTGGTTAAATGAATGGATGGACAAAAGAATGTGGCCAAGCTAACCTCAGGAGACTGAGTGCTGCCTACATAGCCCTGGTCTTAGGGCCTCAAGCCAATGTAGTTCTCCCAAGAGGGAGGAAAAAGGTCAAAGTTATGGATTGGTCTTGGTCAAGGTCAAGTCATGGTCAAAAGGAAGATATGGTTTGTCCATCATGTAGACGAACAAACGAGGGTGGTCGAGCTAACCCCAGAGGATGTCATGTCATCTGAGTGCTGCCTACATAGCCCCAATCTTAGGGCCTCAAACCAATGTAGTTCAGACAAAGAGACAAAATGGTTGATGATTGGTTTGGTCATGTGTTGAAATGATGAGGAGAAAAAGATGTTACAGCCTTTTCCAAATGGTGTATTCTGTAACATTGGTCAGGGTCTTTCATCCCTAGCAATTTTCCATATTCGTGATGGATGTATGTTAAAAATGAATTGAGGTCTATTTATGCTTCAGCAAGTAATGGTTTATGCTTAACATAAATTGTGTCTGGTTGATAGTTTCCATGTGTATTGGTGTCTATAGAAACTATGTGAAATGGACTAGGATGATGTATGATGTCATGTTGTCAGTCTAAAAATGTTTGGGTTGGTTTGGTTTGAAAAAATGATTTAGTTGAATGTGACTAAAGTGTAAAGAAGTGAAAGGCGTGTTGCTCTTTCATTGACACGGACTAGAATTATAGCATAGATAGGGGTTGTTAAAACCAAGAGCCCCATTCATGCATTACGTCGTTGACCATGGGTTGTGTTAGAGTGGTAATCAAATCACTTTCACATTAAAGTGAACTTGAAGTCCCTTGAGCAGGTGTTATGATAGGTGAGGATAGGGTAACCTATTTTAGAGTAGAGATAACCTTGCCCTTTTTTATAGGAGACCCTGAGACAAGTATAAGCCAAGTCCATGACCCCCCTTTTTTTTTTGAGGTGCAGATTCATCAATTCAGGAAGTCTGCATAGAGATGTCATTTTGCTTTGTGGTCATTTGTGAAGCTGATCAATGCGGGAAGCTTCTGAAAGTGCTATTTGTAGCAAGATTTAGTCATAGCCATCCTTCGAGGGAGTGGTCTATATTTTTGCTTTATATATATTTGAATAGCTGTCCTTCGAGGGAGTAGTCTATTAGCTACAACAATGATAGTACAGCTATCCTTCGAGGGAGCAGTCTGCATTTTTATTTGATTTTGTGACCTTGGATATTTTGACATCTTGATTTATTTATTTTTGGCATAATTTGGAGTCATGGACAAGACTATAGAAGTTCAAGGGCTCCCTTTTATTAGGACAAAGCATCCATACTTTATAAAAGGGTTATAGAGGATTTGTTTAGGGGAATAGGGTTGAAAGGAATGAGGATTAAGAGGACAAGGATTGCTCAAGGGATGAGCTCAAGTTAAATGTTAAGAGGATGAATACTCGACTAACAGTAGAATGATTGCAGATGCAAGGCATAAAAGGGCTCAGGTTTTGATAAGTCCCTGGGCCATGCTTGTGCATTTATGATAAGGTCTGAGTCAATTAGGAGTGGACTTGCCCCATTTACCTCTTCAATATTGGTCACGTGTTGACTGATGTTGGATGGTTGATGCTAGATGTGAAGATGTTTGGTTGAAGAGGTTGGTTAATGTTTGGTTGAGGTTGGGTTTTAATGTTTGGTCGAAGATAGGTTGAATGTTTGGTTGAGGGTTGGTATTTGGTCGATGATTGGTCAATGGTCAAGATTGGTTGATGCACGGTCGAGGTCATGATAGGTGCTTGTGTGATTGATGTATAGTCGAGGATTGGTCAAGACTGGTTGATGTCGGGTCGAGACTTGGTCGAGGTTTGGCCAAGGTCATCTGAATGATTAGTCAAGGTCAGGGTTGATGTTTGGTTAGGACTAGTTAATGTTTTATTGAGGCTTGGTTAAGGTTTAGGATTAAAAGAGTGATTGATATTTGGTCGAGACTAGGTTGAAAGGTTGGTCGAGGCTTGGATGAATGTTGAATTCCCGCAGTGGCTAGGGAGAATGTTTGACAGATTGGTCAAGATTGGTTGAGGCTTGGTGGTCAGATTGACTATGTTGATGTCGAATAAGGGGGTTAAAGGTGGTAAAGGGACCATAGTCTGGCGTAGAGATCTTGATTTTGGTGATGAGGTTTGAGAATCATGGGTCGGTGTTGATGATTTTTCGAAAGGGCGGTCAAGAGGATCCTTGCTGAGAAGGGCATCCTTTTTTCAGTGTTGATGAATGACAGCTTTAAGAGCACAACAACGCTCAGTGTCATGTCCTAGAGTGTGATGATAGTGGCAAAATTTAGAGTTATCGAACCAAGATGGTCTTGATCTGAGAGTTGATGAGTGGGGTGGTGTTGAAGGTTTGCTAACAATGTGGTCAAGAAGAAGGGTGTCTTTCTCCAAGCATTGGCGAATGACAACCTTGAAGGCACAACAATGCTCAGTGTCATGCCTAGGCATGTGATGATATGCACAAATTTGAGTGTCATTGAACTAGGGTGGTTGTGGTTCGAGAGATTGATATGGTTTAAGAGGTGAGAGATTGATGCGAGAAGACTGCAACAATTGCCGTAACAACAAGGTATAAGAACCTGCTAATGGGTTTGTGTGTCTTGTTGCAGTGGGGGTTGATGAATTTGGTTTGAAAGGCGTAAGAGGCATTGGTCATACCATCATTTTCTTGGGTGGTGTAGCGACACGTGTAGATGGCACTTTGGTGGTGATAGGTGTTGGATGCTTGGGAGGAAATATATGCCTAATGGGTTGAGGGGGTAATGGAGGTGACTTACCTCTGTGAAGTATGGGAGTAGGAAGCACTCCTATTAAAGTGGACGAATGTGGGCCTAAAATTGAAGGTAATGATGAAGGCAGGGGAGGAATTTTTTGGTGTGGTTTAGTGGCCTTCTTTGGTTTGGGTTGAGGGTCACTGTTGGGTGAGGCGAGGTTAGATACGGGTTTGGGTTCGGATGTGGATGGAGGTTATTGAGATGTAGCAATCTCAGGCAAAAGGCAAGAGGAAACTATGACTGGGTCTTCCTCGGTCAAAATGGGTGAAGGGACTGGTTCTTCTCTTGGTGAAGAAGAAATAGGAGTGTGTGGCCCCTGAAGAGGGCAGAGGGCAGGGATGATCGCGCCCTCTACTTGTGGTTGAGGAGTAAGAAGGATAGGGTCCTCCATTGGAGGTGGAGCTAATGGCGTTGGCATGGTCAAGGCATCCCCCAATATAAGAGCAATGGATGGAGGACTAATAAGAGAAGAGGATTCTTCTACCTGTGGAAGAGGTATAGGGGAAGAAGGGTCTTCCACCTATGAAGGAGGTTGGTCAGGGACAAGAGGTGAGACCGTGTTGACCGTGTGTATGTCATGCTTGTGGGAGCTATCGGCCATGGTCTGGACATTGTTTTGGGTAGGAGGATGGTTTGGGAATGGTTGTTTGAAGATGTCGATGTGTTGGTTGGGTGGGGTGTTTGGGTTGTCCAAAACAAGATCTCCCTTGTCGATTATGTCTTGGACTATGTTTTTGAAGGTTCGGCAATTGTTGATGTTGTGGCCATGGATGCGATGATAGTGACAGAAGTCGGCCTCCCTATACCATGCAGGGAGGGATTTTAAAGGGTCGAATTGAGGTGATCAGATTGGAGGGAGATTGAGGACCCCTTGCTTGACAAGTTTTTTCAAAATAGAAGCGTATGATTCTCCAAGTGGAGTGTAGTTACACTGTATGTACCATTGTTGGAAGTATTTGGTGATGCTTTGGGATGTTGAAGGTCGAGGTTGGTCGGTTGTTGTCGAAGATGGTGATCTAATGACCATAGTGTTGGCCACTCCTTTGGGTTTGGAGTGGGAAGAAGAAGAAGGTCTAGAAGAAGAAGGGTCATTGGTTCTTGCATTAGTATTACACAATTTGACCTTGTCTTCTTCAATGGCACAGAGTTCAAGCTTTCGGGCCATGGTGAAAGCTTCATCAAAAGTGCAGAATGTCTGAACCCACAAGGTGGAAGAGATGTGCCTGGCACATGCTCGAGAAAAGAGCTCGATGAGCTCAGGTTGAGGCAAGGAGAAGGAGAGCTGGTTAATCAAGCCTCTCCAACAGGTGACAAAATCTACTATTGATTCGTCATCAAATTGCCTGATGGAGTAGAGGTCTGTGATTGAGACTTGTTTGGTGATGTTGATAAAAAAATGGTCAAGAAATAATTGGGTGAGTTGAGTGAATGAAAAGATATAATGTCTAGTAAGAGAGTTATACCAGTCAAAGGCGGGGCTAGAAAGTGACATGGGGAACGTGCATAGAAGTAACGCATCATCATGGGCTATGAGATAACAAGCATGTTTGAATGCTCGTAGGTGTTGTTGTGGGTCTTCTTTACTCTGGAAATGAGAAAATCTAGGAAGCTCCCACTGGTTGGGGTATGGACGGATCAGGATGGAGGGATGGATGGGTTCATTGCAAATTTGCTCATATGAGAGGGCATTGCGTGAACCAGAAATAGAGGTCTCGAGACTAGACATATTATCCATCAGAATTTTGATGAGATCTACTGATGGATTGGCGGATGGGGCACCCCCTAGGTTGTAGGGTGCTTGAAAAGTGCTAGAAGGGGCATACGACGTAGTCAATTGTGCTTGTAGGGGCGCAACGTATTGATAACTAGTCATTGGGACAGATGTGGAGGCTAAGGGTAGTTGCATCATGAAAGTAGAAGGCATAAGCTGACTAGATACCACCAAAGGTGGTTGTGTAGTGGCATTGGCAAAAGGGGAGGTATACACTCCTACATTTATGGGCGCAAGAGTGTGTGGGGTCGAGACAATCAAGTTCTGGTATGATGTATAACTTGGTTGAATTGCGTGTGATTGAGGGGGTAATGGAACCCCGATGGAGGTCAGTCTAAAAATAGATGGGGAGGCCAAAATTTGTGTATTGGACATGGTTGGGTTAATGGTTGAGGCAAAAGGCTGGGTAGCGGATGGTGTTGACGTCATCACCGCTTCACCTGAAAGGTCTCGCATTTGGTTTCTTGTGAGATAGTTTTGGAGGGATTTGACATTGAGGTCTAAGAATCTTTCAAAATCTTGGTCCCCTTCAGGGATAATGGGGGTCTGAGTCGGGGTCGGTCGAGTTGGAGTTCGTTTGGTCTCTGAATGAAACTCCATTAAGGGACTGGTTATGGACGGGGAAGGCGGAAGCGGTTGATGTCTTGCATGGTCAAGAAGAGTCTTGGTTTGACTGCGTGTCAAAACCATTCAAGGAAAGAAGGGTCAGGTTTCAGAAACTATTTTTTTCCAATTTCAAAAACTCAGAATGTGGTTTTGGCAGAAAAGGGTCAGGTTTTAGGCTGCTATTTTGAAAAAAGGGACTGTGATAGTGACTGACGTCGATGGTAAAACTAATGCTGGTGACTGTGGTTTCCAAAAACATAGAAAATTTGAAAGTTTTTGGAAAAAAGGAAGAATAACGTCCTCACTAGCTCAAAAAAAATAAATAGGAACAGAAAAATAGAGATGGAGACAGGTAGACCCTAAGCATTAAATCCTAAGAATCAACTTTTAGAATCCTGTGGCTTATGCCTTAAAGTGATGTTTGGGAGGTTGGCTGTTAGAATGGGTCCTAAAAGAGGTAGTCTATGGATGGTTTCAGGTTTGTTTAGGCGCTCAAGAGTCTGTGTTAGGTTTCGTACATGGCCTGGTGCTAAGGAGTAAGCTCCCCTCACTTCACGAGCCCAGTGATAAGCTGGTCTCGCTTAGCTAAAATATACTTTCCCTAGAGATTATCCTCTACTAGAGAACAGAGTGGGCTTTCCCCTTGGTGGTGAAATCCAAGTGGGATTGTCGGGGCAGGTAAGGTATCCGCTGGGTGATGAAATCCCAGTCGGGCCTTGTCTCAGGTAAGTTTTGATGTTTAATTTGTGCAAGTGATTTGGTTGTGTAACATAAAGTGGACTATGATTAATTCATGATGCAGTTGTTAATTACTAGATGTGGACTAAGAAATGCAAGCAAGTAGAGATGAAATGCAATGTGTTTTAAGCGCAAGTCAAAATGTGAGTTCAAATGAAAACAAGTTGAGAAAGGGTTGAAGAGTATGACTTTTGACTAGTCTAAGATGCAAGAAAAGAAAGAAGAGTCCTTTTTAATCCTACTAATGGTGTCTTTTGGAAGATAGAAGAAAGAGGTGAAAAGGAGAAACCTAATGCACCTATATGAAAAGAAATGAAAAAGAACCCAAGGAAGACCCTAGTGTCCCACCGGGCGTGCCAGAATGTTTCTATACAATTTTTGCTTTCTACATTCAAAGAGAGAATAAGAAACTAAGGGAAATGGTCTAAGGCTTGTATGTACCTGGATATACTCTGTGCACCGTTATCCAGACGTCGTGAGAACTCCTCTTTGGTTGTGGAGGATGACACCTGCGGAAGAAAGAGACTTGAACAAAGAAGGCGTTAGATGAAGAGATGGTGGGCTGCCAAGCAAAAGCTTGATCTTGGAAGTACAAAGACTTCCTTGAGGGATGTCAACCCACTAATTGATAAAAATAATGTCTGATAAAAGGTAGAATGATAAAAGACTAAAATGATTGGAAATTGAAACAAGAATAGAAGCAAATGCTTACTTAAATATTGATGTCAGCCTGGTCACAGTCACCGACGTCGATTAGTCTGCCGACGTCGGTTGGTCAAGGTCTGCTGACGTCGGTTAGTCTACCGACGTTGGTGAAGGCAGTGGTCTCTATGACTGGCATCGGTCATGGCAGTAGTCTTTGGACAAGATCTGGTCAGGTCTGGACGGGTTTCAAGTCTGTGGACGGGTCTAAGAAGGAGTTTGGGCCTTGTTAATGGTCTGTGCAAGGGTCTGGGCAGAGTTGCAGGGATAATGGTCAGAGTGTATGTTCTAAAAAGGGGGATAGAGGTAGTAAGAATATGGGAAGGCCTCTTAGCCTTTCTAGGAGGGAGTCAAGTCTGGTCTGGCTAAATAATAGATAGATTAAAAAAGAGAATATTGAAATGAAAATAGTAGCAAATACTTACCTCATACCTGCTAGAGAAGGAATGTTGCAGACTAGTTGTACCTATTATTGGTGCTGCTAGTGTGAAGGCCCTGTTGTTGATGTAAAAGATTGATGCAGATTCCCTATTGTTGTTGCTGCTAGCTATGTATACCTGAGAGAGAGAGAGAGTGAGATCTGAAGGTTGGTAGATTAAAGATTGAGGAGTGAAGGGTGGATAATTGGAGGTCGAAGGAGTGGATTGAAAGAGCTGATGCAAAGATTGGAAAATAGGATGTGAGAAACTGAAGATCAAAAATTGCCTTTGGGCTAGTCTTAAGCAACCAATGTCGGCGATACCGCCAGCGTCAGCTGATAGGTAACCGACATCGACAGCTGAAATAACGGTAAAAAGGCTAAAATTAGCCTTTCGCCTGTTCTTCCAACTGCCTAAGTCAATTGGTCATGCAAAAATGGTCGATGGTGGATAAATAAACATGAGTATTAGTGGAGGGGAAGTTGGAATAGGTCATAGGGTGATAAATGAGGGTATCCAAGGGAAACGAATCTAAGGAGAGAAGAGGTGGCATGGGAGTGAGAGAAAAGGGATTTTATTAATTTAAAATAGCAAATTGTTTTAAATTAATAAGTGTGTAGGGGTTAGGAGTGGTTAAGTGAAATGGGACCAAGGGGACCAAGGGGGGAGAGGATGAGGAGGATGACCAAGGGAGTAGACACGATTTCGGTGTCTATAATCATCAATAATGAAGTCAAAAGTAGAAAGTAGGAATGGATGCCCCCTCCTCTAGGGTGGTTCAAACTAAATTTTGATGGTACAGTGTGTGGTAATCTAGGTGCTTCTAGGGTGGGATTTTATTATTCATGATTATTGTGGATCAATGATCAAAGCTTTATCTAATAAAATCTAGGATGGTTCCAATAAAAAATTAGAAGATCAAGCTCTAGCGAGTGGTATTAAATTGGATATCTAATGTGGGATTCTAAATCTAATTGTGGAAGGTAATTCACAAGTTATCCTTACAGATTTAGAAAAAGAGAGGCTAAATCATGGCACCTAGAGAATATATTGAAGAAAACATGGTGAAATTTGGAAACTTTCTCTCCTGTAAATGGGTAGCATTTATTTTGAGAGGTGAATATAGCTACAGACTTCCTAGAAAATTATAACATCGATCAATCAGAGGTTTATAGGTTGGATAATACTAGGGATACTTGGGAGGATTTTCGTTTAGCTTCATTGATTGATCTTGTTTGAATTTTTCTTGGCTATCATTTTGTATTAATTTGTCACATAAAGTAATTAAAAAATGGCTAATGTAGATATTGGAGCCTTTAGCAGAGCATTGTGGTTACTAACACTTTAGGCATGCCCCCACTCACTCTATTTAATCACTACTTATCAAGATTTTTTTTGAAGTGATCAAGGAGGAGGATTCAAATTTATGTTAGTTGGTATTTTAATTAGGGTGATTGATGGCTCTCCTTGGCATGAAAGAGCCTAGAGGCTTCCCCTATTCCCTTTTATTCTTCATCTACCATGTTTCATGCTGCATATGCATGTGTGGCCTATGAGAATTATGTGTTGTGTTCGGGGGTGAAATCAATGGCGAGCCGGAGTGACATTGCACTTACCACTGGGTGCATATTTGGGTCTAGTGAGGTGAGGGAGATGGCCTTTAAAGGACTAATATCATGAGCCCATCTTTGACATATTTTTTGGATACCTTTAGAGGAAGTGCATGATGTTATAGTGGATGTTTTGGGGTAATATTTCCTATTTAAGGGGTTTAAGTGTAGGGTGAACTCACAAGTGGTGGTTATCTTTGCCTCTAATCTCATGTTCCTAATATCTAATGTGAAGGTGGTGGTGAAGGTGGTAAAATTATGTGTTCGCTCAGAATGTCAAGTTGGCTTAATCAAGAAAATATGTTTGCATGACTTGACCCCTCTCCCATCCCTATCATTCTTGAGGTAGGATGGCCTAGGAGTCATCCCTACTTCTGTATTTCAATCTTTGGAAACTAGATTCATGATTTTCTTAAATTTTGTGGAGGACCTCCTCAAGAAGGTCGTTCTACTTGACATGAAGATTGTTAAATTTATCTCATTTCTAGTGATGTCATAAATGAGGAATCCCATCCCAAAGTTGGTGTAGTTACGTAGCCACCAATATAAGTGGAAGAGGGTGGAGGCAATGCATAAGTTGGTTAGATGGGTGCTATGTAGAATGTTGGAAGTACCATCCTAGTATAATTCAATGTTAGTGGAGGTTGCAGACCCTGGACCAAAGGAGGTGACAATTCCCTATGTGTCTTCCTCATCTGGGGGCTTTGAGTGACTGGACCAATAAAGGAAGCAACTATGGGTGAGAAGGAGGAACATGTGTGGGAAAAATATGATTTGGTGTTGCTGTCAGATTTAGACAATGATGGCATTGTGGGTGTTATGGTTTAAGCTATTGGTTTGGTATCCTTGCTAGTTTTTGTGTCTCTTAGTATGTCTGGTCTTTTGGGTTTGTGGCTTTCTCTTGTTATTTTGGGTTACTATGTGGCCCTTTGGTGTTTCTCTTAGTCTCAATTTTTGGTGGATGTATGTTGCTTCTTTTGTTTTGGTTGGCTTTGTGTTAGGCATTGTAAAAAAAATTACTTTGCCAGTTGAGGGCCCAATAATAGCCCTGTAATGATCTAAAAAATCATTATGTAGGTTTTAGGCCCTTATGAATGCACTGGTAGACCAAAAAATTACCCAAAAATACACATAAAATACACCTCCCCTTAAAAAGACCTAAAATTACAAAGGTAACGTATGAATCGTACTTTGATACCATACTATAATTTTGGACTTTACAGTTTCAAACACATCTATCTAGACATAGCTCATGCTTATCAAACAAACAGATGGAAAGAAACACAAAAGTTTGGTAAAATAATATATTACCATTATTATATTACATTGGAACAAAAAGATAATAATGTGATGACCTTCTTAACCCTCTCACTTTCTCTTCTCCATTTTTTTTGAAAGTGAGAAAGAGCCTTTATTTTATAGATCTTAAAGGGCCTCATATATATAAGTGGTTGTATAGAGTCCATGTTGGTATATAACTTAGACTTTAGTGTAAGTTACATTTTTAAATAGGATTATTTTCTAAATAAATCTTAGGATAATTATTTACTAAATTAGTAAGCTTAAGGCGTAATTATAAATTTACACCAATGTTCCAATTTTTTAATTGTTCAATGGAAAGGGAAAAACTTCTTTCTCATCATATCAAAAATTTCCATGTTTCATGTCTTGATTTCATACAAAATGATATACTATTGACTAATATCTTTTCTAAGAGTCTTAATAATTATTCAATGGATTTGTTTTATGCCCTATCATTGAGTTCCATATGCTATTTTATTTTTTTAAATGATACTTTCTTATCTATTTTTTCAATCAATATTAGCCAAAAGGGTTACATTTTCTCATTTGGCTCAGCTTAAAAGAAAAACCTAATGAGAATTTTTGTAATTATTTTATTAAATTTAAAATAATTCTTACAAAGATGATTCAAAAATCACTTTATATGGAATCGAATAGTATATTCTCTCAAAATTTAATTCAATTTATTAAAGAGGAATTTATTTTCAACTCATACAAAACCTTAAAATAAACTTTTTCATTTGGGTAGGAAATATGAGATAAATATTATAGAGGCAAACAAGCTCAAATATGGGACTAGTATACATACCTCTAGTAGAGCTAACTATGAAGGCAAAAAAAAAATTCAAATATAAGTCTAATGATACTTATTTCAGCCTAAAAATGAGACCATGAATGTAGTCAAGGTGGTAACTCAATCACCTAACAATATTATCCTTCTAACACAAGAATAAAGACAATTTACATGGTTCACTTAGAGTATTCGCCAAGTTCTCAAATAATTACTTAAATGCAATATTATCTCTTGACCTCCATTATAGGAAATTGACTCATGACAACATTTACCTAAAAAAAGACAATAATTCGAATTTTGATTATCATAGAATTTCTTCTCTTACTAAACATAGATGTTTCTCATTAAAGTATAATATTTAAGACATAATTGATAATGATCAAATACAAGTGGATGGACAAGAAAATTATTTGAATGAATTAGTTTCTTGAACAAATTAGCATTTAAAAGTTTTTGCTAACCATCTTCCAAATATTGATACTCAAAACAATAAAAAATAATATGATGTTCATATGATATATTAAAGACAATCTCCACCATATTCTACTGATCATTTTTAAATGGGTTCATAGATGTGGTCACAAAATCATGTAAAGGGATTATGTTGATTACATTATAGGAACATGATATCCCATGGTATAATTATAATATTGGACCAATATTTATATAATATTTCATAGATATGTTTTGAGGTTAATAAAAAGGCATTGTGGTTGATAATGGTTACATATAAACATGTGCATAATCCAATGTGTTACTAATTGTGGATATACTCAAAAGGATTTATATGATACAACCACTATTACTAAAGGATATGATGTTTTTACTCAAACACCACTTAACATGATCACATTACAAGTCATCATAGGTTCTACGACCATTTTTGTGTGGTTTCATGTATTTATACATAATTGGACATATGAAGTATTACTTAAATGACAATGGCTTAACCAAATGAAAGCATTCTCATCCACACTACATCAATTCTTAATCTGTGTGCATGATAATAAAGTGATTAATATTTAAGGCACTTCTTATGAGTCACTAATATAAGTTTCATTTAAGGGATTACCTAAAACATTACCAAATAAAAAATAAAAAATCTAAAATTGAAAACACCTTAACTTTAATTATCTATTCATCCACTCACTAAGGTAGGATTATCATAGCTTCTTGCACCTATTAAATATAAATAAAATATTGAGGTTCTAACCATACTAGATACAATTCATATCAATAAAATATCTCCTTTAAAAAGGATATTATAGATATTACAGCTACTCACAATGATATTGATTACCATAGTAATGATAATGATTTGAGCTACTCTATGACTCATGATTATATTAATGATGATACATTGGGTTTCTTAAATTCATTGGAATTTTTATATCATGATCATGAATATAATATGACATCTCTATATGTGCAGTATGGTCATTTAGATGATTATATAGATTCTTTTATTAGTTATCATTATTTGTTAACCCAATATGCTTAAAATGATTAATCTGTTATATATAGCTTCTTTATTTTTTTATTTCCTCTATTTATTGTATATCTTCATTTTTTTTTCTATCCCTTTTTTTATTATAGAGATTTTAAGTTTATTGTGTTTAATTATAGCATTCTATCTTATTATTATTCTCTCTTCAAATTTTTGTTATTTCTAGATTATTTTTATTATAACATCTATTTTGTTTGAATTTTGAAGTTACCTTATTCTTTCATAACTTCATTTTTATAAGAAATTATTCTAATGATAATTTTAGAATGATTACATTGTTTATTCATCATTTTCCTTTTATGTTTTTAACTCCCATCCTAAAATCCTAGGTGGACTTCCCAATTATGATAGCACATAAATATTTATGCCTCTCACCTTAATGTGCACATAAACACCACATAAATATTTTATGTTATCTTAGGTTATTTATAACACATAAATATGTTATATTATTTGTCTTAATATTTATTTGATGGCTTGTGTTAGTGTATGGTTCTTGGCATGTCAATTTTTTTATTTATAGGATTCCTTAGTTGTATACACTATGTAAATTTTGACTGATTGATTTCTTTATTTATATTGATTGTTTGTTTCCTTGTTGGTTTAAATTATTATATTTTGGATACATGATTGTAAATATTTACATTTATTAAATATATTATATATTACACTATATTAGGTTCCATGATTTACGTCATGTACACTATTTATTACATGATTTTATGCATGTTTCTTATGTTTCCATGGTTTCTAGCATGCATATATTATGACACACTATTATTATGCTTCATCACTTATACATTTCTTATATAAAATTAGGTATATCCATATGTTTTTTCATATATATTATTCACATTGTGGCATGCTATTGTCAAATTTAATTTCCATTTATTGTTAATATTAGGGCATATCGCTTGCCCCTCATTTTCATCCCCTTGTGTATATTACTTATGCTTTGACATATAATTATTGAGATATTGGTAAATTCTCATGATTTTATATTTATATGATTATGTACATGTGTTAAATATGTTTTTAAATGATTGTTACATCTTTTTTCTTTTACATATTTCATACATGGTGTGGGTAATGCTTTTCTTTTGAGATAAATGATATGAAAAAACATATCTCACCTCAAAATGGGGGTATATGGTTGGATTATTCTATATAGTGTTACATAATTTACATATGTTACAAATATTTCAAGAGGTTAAAAATATTTCAAGAATTTATAACTAGGCACCGTATGTTTTCTTCTTTTGTTGGGAAGCATAGTTTTCCATTTTGTATGTTAGTTGGACTCTATTTTTATTAAAAATTGGGAAATAGGAGATGTTAAATCCTAATTACATAGAATTAACTGAGATGAATCTTTACATGCATAAATTAAACATTCACTGATTTCTAATTTACTATATTTGGAAATATGCTAAAATAGGAAAGAACATGGATAAAATAATTACCCAAAAATTGATAACACAAGACTATGTATGTGATTGTATATCTGACTATGTTTACTAAATGTGAATCAAAAATAGGGATTTACTTGATATCTAGACAAGACCAATGGAATAAAACAAGGTTTTGGTATGTTGGTGTCCTTAGGGAACACTAAAATATGGTAAATTTATTACCCTCTTTATTAAAATGGGTTTATGTGTTATCACTTACTAGTCCTATGTATGTATTTTTTAATGTATGAGTTGTTGTAGAGCCATTTTGTACCTTGTTCTTAACTAAAATATTATCTCAATGACATAAGAGGATGAATACAATCACAAGGTAAAAATGGATTAGTGGTTAAATTCTTGCTTGACCTAAACATCTTATGTGTTGAGCATTCCCTACATAATAATACTTCAGAGAGGGATAAAAAACCATGTAGTTCTCCCATGATAAAGTGGTGTGCATAAAATATTGGTGCAAAATTAAATTGTTAGTGAAATCTTGGTATGGTTAGGTGATTCAACAACTATTTGTACCTTAGAGGTATATTCAAACTTAGCTCAGGGCTACTAGGACTATATAGACTCTAACTTGGAAAAAATGGGTGATTTTATGTCAATGTGAAGTTAGATATTCTAGTAATTTTTAATCATATGAGCCTCTAGTGAATAATGGATTCAAAATGTGAGTTTATAGTGATCATTTTATAATTCCTTCTGATTGGGCATGTAAAATGTTTGGTATGACCTATTTGATGAATTTAAATTTGATAAAATAGTTTTTATTTGGTAAGAGGACATGGTTGGAATAATTGGATGGTAAGATAGTCTAAAATGAGAATCCATAGCCAAAGAGCGAAGATAACTAAATTTAAAGTATGGATTAGTATAAAAATGAGTTTATGATATTGAGGATGTTTGATAGGGATATTTAGAATCATAATTTACTTAAGAGATAGGTTCATCCACATATAAATTTAAGTAAGTGTGGTCAAGGACCATGTAAATAGGAATGATCTAAGTGTGTATAAGGAAAGACACAAGTGTATTTTTTTAATCAATAAATGTAAATTTATGTGTTTGTATTCCCCCTCACCCTTTTATTCTAGTAATGTAATAAATTGAAAGTACTAGAGTAAAAATTATATATATATATATACACACACACACACTTGAATTTACATGTGAAGAATAATCTTGAATGTAGGCCATAATAATGGATTGTGCTTCATACAAATCTACAATTAAACATGTATAAATCAATCCTTACATAATATTGGGGTCAGAGAATAATAGCATGTCCCACATTTTTTGCATAAAGAGGCCACATATGCTCTCAATCTATCCTAAATATATATTGAGTTTGGGTCATTGATATTAATCAAATATATGTGTTTTAGATTATATATAAAAATATTTATCACATGTAATTTTTTTTTGAATTTTAAAAAAAATTATTAAGTATTTTTATGTTTTATTTTTGAATTAGTTTTTTAAAATTTATTTTGTCTACCTAGTGGGACACAATATTATTCTTTGACCCATTGAACTATTAAATTAAAAGATAGGTAATCTTATTCCGTACACAAATCATTGTGTTTTATGGTGTAATACTAGTGACTGTATAGGGTGGGACCCTTACATATTTTATTCTTCACTAAGACAGATTAGAATATAAATTCCCTAATCCTCATTGATATGAAAGTGTGCTTAAGAACTCAATGTGTACTTGAATCCATCATTACATACCCAAAGTATTAGTGTAGCTTTGAATCCTTGTAGAAATTTCAATATATAATTCTCATGAAAAATGGTGAATAAATAATGGTAAGCAAAATAAGATTCATTTCTAGTGTAAAATTTGTGCAAAACTAACATAAAACTAGTGTGAAAATAGTGTAATCTTAGTCTAGTGTATACAACATAGAGAATGACGAGTATTTACATTCCATCTATATAATTGGTATAAAACTAAGCAAGGAGGTGGTCATGTGTTGTGTACATCCCTTAATATGATATATAGGTGTATATGGATTCTGGAACTTAGTAATATCATGTGATTATCTGAGAAAAAATATTTGTACAAACTATGGAGCACATGTTGTGCATGATGACCCTAATTTTGAGAAAAATATGAAACATATTTTCATAATCATATGAAATGATTATGTATAACTATTGTAAATTATTCTAAAATTGATTGAGACTTTGAGAATTTTTGAAAAACAAATATTTTTTGTATACTAGAATGACAACACATTATTTTGGACATGACCGGCTTGTGCACTTGTCTAAATGGAACATTATTGTCTAATTTTTTTTAGATAAAATATAAGTATGAATCATGATAAACTCTATAAAGTATATTTATTTCTAATTATCTTTTATATTTTTTCACCTTAGTCTCTAAGACAAGGCATTATGTATGCCCCCTCTTTTGAGGTGAGTTACAAATAATATATGTTAACTCAAAATAAAAAAATTTGAGATATGAAAATATGTAAATCTTAGTATTAATGAAAACATTGAATAACATGGAATCATCATATATAAAATGAGAAAAATAGTGATATAAGATGCATGTTAAAATAAGCATACATAGTGACATCATCAAGATAAATGATAAAAATTAGGCACATATATAAGTGATCATTTATTGAAGATAACTGAAACTAATTATAAAAAATGGGGAGGATGCATCATATCCATCATGGAATCAAAAAATTAGAGAGATGTATGATATTTATCATGGCATCAAAAATTGATCAAACAAACAAACAAGTGTCATGCCATGATACACACACAAATAAGGAGTACACAAATCATGCAAGAAGGCCAAGGGTATAAATATAAGGGACATGTTCAAATGTCATTCACATGCAATAGAAACACACAATGAAGGCTTAAAGACACAATCAAGGACATGTTAAAATTTCACAATTCAAATAAGTTGAATACATACACAAGACATGAATTAAGGAAGAAAACATGAAAAACATGCATGACCAAGTGAAGTTAATCCACACTAGTACTATGTAACACTAGTATATTTAGAAAATCAATATCCAATAATATAGAAATGTAAAAGTAAGTGAGAAAATAAATTCATATAATGTAATATATACTGAAGTATGAAAAATAGTCATAGTCATAAAATGATAAATCTTGTGTAAAAGGATGCCACCAGTTAACTTTGTTGTGATATAAGAAAGTTTTAGAGTCTATGAAAAGTTTGAATCTAGAAATATAGATCATGTGTTCACTAGGACAAGTCCACTAGAATTGGACATGAGCTCAATGTGTTACTGTTTGGGTAAAAAATACCATCTATTGGTTTGAATCTAAAAATGTATAACATGTGTTCATTAGGATAAGTCCACTGGAATTGCACAAGAGTGAAATGTGTTAACTACAATAATCCCTTTGATAAGGACCCATAAAGATGAAATTTCTAACTCTAGGGTAAATGCACCAACTCGGGGGATTAAAAAGGGCCTACTCGTGGACATTATTTTTTTGAAATTCAAAAAATGTGAACTTTTGCAGATAATTAGAGATGGCTACACTCAAAACTTGAAGATGGTATAAAAACATGAATTGTAGAATTTTGAGTCTAGTTTCCAAAAAAAAAAAAAAAATTGAAAAATGATTAGTATAACTAGGTCAAACATATAAAATTTAAAGAGAACCTCTTATTTTTTTAAGAAAAATTGAATTGTACCATTCTGTGTGGTCCACCATTTTTTAAGCATCGTTAAATATTGTTAGAAACCCTTTGGTGAATATTTAGATAAGATCTTCTAGTGTGTTCTGAACTTTTTATATATATTTTTTATGAATATTTTTTTATTAATTTTAAAATTAAGTATATCCTACAAATTGACAAAAAATGGATAGCTGACCATGTGGCCCACCCTAACTACCTCAAAATTTTTATTTATTTTTTAATGTGTGTAGAGTTAGGCCTAATTTGTTACCGTATAATTTATTTTGCACTTGAATCAATGAAAAATAAATTAGATAAACATGAATAGACATGTATGGGTGAGGCATGTAATGCATGTCTATTCATGTAGTGGCCTAAAAAAGGTGTTAGAAATAAATATAGTTTAAACCCTTAAAATAGCCTAAAAACTATAAAAATCATACAATTAGAAAAAGGACAATGTGCTCATTTTAACGGTAATAATTTCTCAAATTTTCATGTTGAAATCCATAGCTTATTTAGTAATTGAAGTTGAAATTTATTAGTTTTCCTGAAACTCTTGGTCTCAGCTATAGATGCATAGTCCCAAGCCTTTGGCTCAAAAATCCAATCTATTTCTGAGCCTAAAGGCTCAATTTTGAATTCAAATTCAAATAACACGTATGCGTTATATAATGCATACATTTTGTCTAATGCATACACATTATATAACTCAATAAAGAATGTGTACACATTATATAACACATACGCATTGCTTTGACATAAAATGAAACAAAAAAAATTCATGTTTTTTATAGGGGAAAGGTCCCATTAGTTGTGCATCCTTATAGGGGAAATGTCAAATTTCATATTTCTTATAGGGGAAAGGTCCTATTAGCTTTGGACAATGAATTAAGGTGCCATAACATCATATTAAACTTTGAAATTTTTATCCATTTTAATATGTCATCTTAACTACTTATAACTAAGGTTTCAAGGTCTAACACATTATACATTTGACAATATAACTGATTTTATCATGGGAGGTCATAAAATGCATTTTTAAACTTATGATCAAAACTTAACCTTTAGAGTACCAATTGTTGTGCATTAGAGTATCAATACTTGACTCTTACTTGTCAAGATGTGATTAGTTACTTTTAATTTTATAGAATAAATGTTGAACAAGTATTAGATATTACATGTTTAGATTTTAGTGCACATTAATATTTATATACACCAATATGTTTCATCAATAGAACAAATGTTATCAAAATTCTTGTCTGAAAATTGAAACATGCACAGTTATTGGGATCTTTCCCCTAGTAGGGCAAGGATATACCTTACCAACTTACTTTCCTAAAATCCTATCTTACCCTTTTTTTATTTCTTTGATATCTTTGACCAAACCCCTTTATTTATAATTTTTGAACTAATTTGTTTAAGTGGTAAACCCATTGAATTGGATTATGTAGTATATATACTCTTGTGTAATTAGAAATAAGAATTGAGCCCTTGGTGTAATAGTGCATCTCTTGGATATCTATTTCAAGACTGCCATCTAATGGAGCCTAATAACTATGAATCATGCCTTGTATTGTCCCAAAAACATTCCTAAAATGTGTTGAATAAATTCCCTTAAGTTTCCTCTAAGGTCACTTAGTGCATCTAATTCAATAGGTGAATTTTGAGGCCCTAATTGAAAGTATAACAAGAGTCTTATATTATTACAATTATTCACTTGATTCCCCTAGTGTATTCAAACACATTATTTAAATTTTGCCTAAAATTAAAATCTCTTGTGAAAATATGGTTAATCCTCCATTCCGTGCACCTCCTTCATCTACCCCTACATCACACATGGGATAACCATCAACCACTCCATCCATTCCCATGTCATCTAAAGAGTGTGTCTTTGACATGGGATTATTCTTAGCTACATTATGGATGCAACAATTGCAAGCTCAAAAACAATCTAGACAACACTTGGTGCTTATCAATACTATAGATTTATATGCCTTACTATGTAATTGGGATGGTAAGATATGAAAGTAGGATGATGGGTACAATGTATGTACATGTTTTTCTTAAATATTTTGGTCAAGTTGGGTACATGTTTTATTTTTTATAAGTTATATTTTTTAGCTCAATAAACTTTAAATGGTCACATATATCCATTAGTGATTATGTGGTTTTAAGATGGCATTCCTATAGTGATGATTGTATAGCTTAGAAAATATCTATATGCACTAGGTACTTTTTTCAAAACCATTAAGGGATGGTGTAGACATGGCATTGACCAAGTACAACATATGTATAGGTTACCCATGCTCAAACTTTATTGAACTTATTCAAGATACATTAAACTTGTGACAATGTCCCCTAAATCTGAGACCTGCTTCCCCTCAAGGATGATGTTGAGTAGAGAGACCCAATAATTGTTCATGTGGATGATGAACTGATCACCTCATATAGATGGTTGATTAGAATTGAATACTAGTGTGCACCCCCTCACTAAAGGTTTCAAGATTATATATTTTTTACATATATCTTCAATCATCTTGTTTATATTTCATTGTAATGAGCTTAAACATTATGATGTGGATGCAAGAAAGTAGTACATGTCTCAAAATTCTTGCTCCAACTTGGGATTTGAGGTTGAGGCTCGTCTATTACTGAATTATGTTCTCTCATATGTATAAGACTTAATATGAATGTACTTTGGGATCTAGAGGTAATTCAAGGTAGAGTATATAAATAATTTGAATACATGCATGTAGAAAACTGATAATGTTCAATACTTGCTCGATCCAGATGGGACCTTAAAGGGCTCTACATGAAAATTTTCATATAGTAATGGCAAGTCAGAGGCTCACATCATGTGAATTATTTACTAGACATGAGTTGATTGGATTGATGTTAATATTTAAACATTATTGGCTTATATATATGTATGATAAATTTATGAATAGGCCTTAGTTGGATTGGTTGGCTCGATGATGGAACATGTCTAAGTATTAAAGATGTGCATATCTAACAACTCTAACACTTCTCCAAGTGTACTATACCTACACATGTGTAAATATTTTATTAGATTGGGCATCTTGAGGCTCTAACAAATCTGATGCTTCTAATACAAGTGACAATTAGATCTCTAAGACAAATATATGCATGTGCAAGATACACACATGAATGCATCTAATTGGATCAGGCCTCACATGGATTTGATAAAGATCTTTAACACTTTTAGGACCTGACACTTCTAAAAATGTTGACACTTCCAAGCATGTATGAGGTACATATGGTGATATGTAATTATATTTGGCCTCCTAGGGTATTGTCAACTCTAAAACTTTAGAGACTTTATGCATCTCTAATAGCTTTATCACGTTTAGGTGTATGAGGTACACACATGTCATAACAAGGTTCAATTATAGGGGAAATTAAATTGAGGAGGCATGGGAGGCCAATTTGATCCCCTTCTTGACATAACTATAAGATCATGATATATGATTTGGAATAAAATTAAGTATGATTCTATCTCTCATGAATTGAACCAATTAGTCAATTGGTTCAATTAGGGATGTGATTTTGGCAAAATTAAGAAAAACCAAATTTATGGCCCAATCAATTGTATAATCTATATGCAATATGTATGACTTAACTGACCCTAATTTAATTAAAAATGTAAATATGAATGTAAATGTGGCCAATTTCAACCCATTAAACCTAAGTTTGAGTCTATGTTATGATTGAAAGGGCTAAATTAGGTCATGTTTCTTGACATGTTGAACATAAACCCTAATTTTATCACTTGAACATGTACAATTCCCTTAAACCCTAATTTCATGACACATACAGATGTACAAGCCCATTACACTAAACCCCTAACCCTAAATCTTAATTTTATAACAAACATAACCCCTAAGTTCCTTGATTTCTTAAAAAATGCATAAATTCATGAATGTGATTAGTGCCAATTTGTGAACCTATTATTCACCTAGTTTTGAAAGAACCTATGATGGGATTTTGGGCAAAATTAGCTCATTTTGTCTTACATATTGAACCTTATCACATCATTCATTAGTCTTATCAAGAGTATTATTGAATCATGTATTGGATATTTATGCATCATATTATGGATTTATGGATCATATTGAGCCTTATTGCATCATATGATATCCTAATTGCATCATATTGGATATTTATTTCATCGTATGATAGTCTTATTACATTGCATGATAGTATTATAGCATCATATGATAGTCTTATCACATCATATTGAGCCTTATTACATGATATGATAGCATTATTACAACATTTAATAGTCTTATTGCATCATATTAGGTATTTATGCATCATATTAAAGTCTTATTGAGTGTTATTACATCATATTATAGTATTATAGTGGGAAAATGCATTGAATATGAGCCTGTTTGCTTGTTTTTATAGTATATGCCTATACTTCAAGGAACATGTAAGCATTCATATAATGCATACATGTTCCTTAAATTTATTTAAGAAAAAACTCACTTTTCAACATCTATTTTTATCCCTAATCAAGATTTTTGTCCCCACAAACATTCCCTGCACACTCTGTGTACTTTCTTGGTTGTAGTTTTTTTTTGACCCCACATTTGAAGTAATTTTTTGGTTGATTTTTTAAAAATAGATTCTAGTTCACGTTCAGGGAAGAGGAAGAATTTGAATAACAAAACATCAGATCAATTAGAAGAGTTGAGAGAAAAATACAAGGTACAAATATAAGCAATTCATTCCAAACAAGGTACAAACACTAACCCTACTTAGCCAAATGCCTTAGATAATGAGGCAATTGATAATAATCAATTGCATAATGATGAAATTTATAATAATGAATTAAATTATGATGAAATTCACAATAATAAACTGAATTATGATGAAATTGACAATAGAAAATTAGATAATGTTGGAAATTCACATTCAAACTTCAAAGTTTTTTATTATGTTGATGAAGAGTCTATGCATGATACTTTACCCAAAAATAATGAAGAAAATTTAATGGACTCAAATAATGATGAAATTAACCATGAAGAAAATTTCATGGAAACATATAATGAAGAAAAAAACAATGAAAAAAAGTTCATGGAAACATATAATGATTTTGAAACACCCTCTAAATGGATTCCACCAACAACACCTGTAATAATTGTACATAAAAAAGATAAGTACATAATTGAAGTTGATGAAAATATTTTGAAACCAATGCATAACTAAATTTATAACTACTATTCAATAATATTGGCTCAATAAATTTGGGATAGTTGTTGGAAATATTGTCATTAATGTCAAAGGTTTAGCATTATTGGTGATAAAAGCCCCATTGTATTTAATGTTATTTGTAATAAATATATCTTGGCTAATATGAGTTAATACTTATTTAATATTAATGAATATATTTTTGGTTGCAAATGAGACAAAATAAGAGCCCATGGAGAAGTCAAAGAGCCATGGGATAAAGACAAAAGAAGGATGGGACACATTTTCCCATGAAGAGTCATCTTGGGGAATTCCAAGAGTCACCAAGTGAAGACAAAAGAGGAAGGGCATAATTTCTCATGAAGGGACACTTTAAGGAATACAAAAGAGGGAAGGACGTTTTTGATCATGAAGGGTCACCACATGACTTTTCAAAGGCTTGAATATGAAGGGTTATACAAGTTTGGTGCCATTTTCCATGAGGATTGAAGGTTCACAAAGAGGGAAGGCCAAAGGTCATTTGGAAAGCTATAAATAAAGGCTTGAGAAGCCATTTGTATATATGAGAAATAGAGGTTGATTTGATATTGTAATATCTAGCTCAGAAGAGCAATTGTGAGAGATGAATATGATTTGTATTTGTTATATCTAGCTTAGAAGAGCAAAGGTGAGAGAGAGGAAAGAGATGTTGTATTGAGCTATCATTTGTTGAGATAACAACATTGAGAGATAGGTGTGTGGTATACACAAAGGGGTTGGTGCTCCTGTGGGTTAGCGCTCACGAATAGTAGCTGGGTTGGTGCTCAGCAAAGGGGTTTGGTGCTCCTGTGGGTTGATGCTCATGAATAGTAGCTAGATTGGTGCTCGGCAAATGGGTTTGGTGCTCCTGCAAGTTTGTGCTCATGAATATTGTTTGGGTTGGTGCTCATTAATATACTTGATATTATTCTCCATGGTTTTTACCACATTGGGTTTCCACGTTATATCTAGTGTCTCCCTCTATCTTGTGTGGTGTTTATTGTTTGAGTTTTATTGCATATCTTGAATGTTTGATTAAGTGGATTTTGGTTAAAGGAAAGTTTTTATTAGATATATGATATATTGATTCACCTCCCCTCTCAGTATATCCCATGCTTAACAATTGGTATCAGAGCAGGTTCTTTTTTGAAAAAGTTCTACAGCTTGAAGGTAGATCAGGAAAGCATAAGATGGTAATACATAAAGGTTCCTCTACAAGAAAAAGAATAGTTGATCAAGAAGAAGAAGAGGATGAAGCCGAAGTGAATATGGAAGGAGAACTCATGTGTGCCTTAGAAGAGTTGAAAGCTATTGAAAATAAAAATTAAAGATTGAAGCATCAAATTGAAAAAAATGAAAAGGAGTCAAAGGATATAATTGAAGATCTAACTGCATAGTTGGAAATATCAAGAAAAGAATGTGAAAGGCATGTTACTGAAATTGCCTCTTTAAAAAAGGAGATTGAGAAAGCAGTCAATAATAAAATAGTCAATGATTTAAAATTTGAGAATAGCACTAATATGCTGAATAAGATATTAGAAAGCCAAAAGGCAATATCAGATAAGACCGGTATCAATTTTGAAAAGAAGAAGAGCTATGTTGAAGCTCTTACAAATAAAGAAACAAGAAGGGAATAAGTGAAGAATATAAAAGATAAAGAAGGCTGGAAGGAATAAAGCTATAAAAGGCAATCAGGTTAGAGATTCACAAACAGGTCCTATTTTTATGGTTACTATTTTTATTGTAATGGATATGGTCATAAGAAATTATAATGTAGAAAAAGAGATAACAATCTCAAAAATAAGGAAAAGGAAGGTCATGTAGAGTCAAGCAGAAGCTATAACTCTTTTTCTCCTGTATCAAGCTTTGATGAAGAGACCATAATTTGTTACAAGTGTAACAACTTTAGACACATAGCTTGGTATTGTAGAAGCATGTTCGATTCAGTCAAGAAGGACTAGAGTTTCAGGGCTTCATTCATCAAGAAAAAGGTTCAGACATGACAGAAGAAACAATCTGAAGGTTCTATGTTGGTCCAGACAACTTTGCATGCAAGAAATGAAGAAAAGCCATGGTTTATTGATAGTGGATCTTTGAGGTACATGACAGGAGATAAGAGAAAGTTCATAACCTTGAAGAAGAAAAATGGTGGCACAGTGAAATTTGGGGACAATACTATTGCTAGAATTGCCAAAAAAGGTACACTAAGTTTAGACAATGGTAGAACTAAAATTGAAAATGTTTTATATGTATAAGGTCTTAAGCATAATATTTTGAGTGTAAGTTAAATGTGTGATCAGGGGCACATGCTAAAGTTTTATATAGAAGGTTGTGAACTTAGAATAAAATATTTAGATGTATTGATTGCAAATTCTCAGAGAATAGGTAATAACTTATATATGCTATCAGACATCAAAGATCAAAAATGTTGTTCAAGTAAGATTGAAGAAAGTTGGCTATGGCACAAGAGAATGGGGCACATAAATTTTCGCAATCTTGTCAAAATTTGTAAAAAGCAAGCAGTCAGGAATCTTCCAAATATCACAAAGCCATCTAACATGCTTTGTGGACCTTGTCAGCATGGGAAGCAGGCTAGAAGGTGATTCAAAACAAAAGAGTATTCGACCACTCAGATGCTAGAGATTGTTCACATTGATCTATGTGGACCTATGAGGACTCAAATTACTCAAGGTGATAAATATTTCATGTTGCTTATTGATGATTTTTCATGTATGACTTGGATAATGTTTTTAAAGAAAAGATAAGAAGCTTTTAGACAATTCAAAGCATTAAAAGCATTAGTTGAGAATGAAACTAATCTGAATATTAAGTGTCTAAGATCATATCGAGGAGGAGAATTCATGTCAGATCAATTTATTGAGTTTTGTTAAGATCATGGAATAAAGAGACAATATTCAGCATCTAGAACTCCACAACAAAATGGAGTAGTTGAACAGAAAAATAGAACAGTTCAGGAGATGGTGAGGACAATGCTAAATGAATCCAAGCTAGCAAATAAATATTGGAGAGAGGTGGTTGGTACAACAGTGCATATTCAAAATAGAGACTTATTAAGAGTCAATAATGACAAGACTCTTTATGAGCTATGGAAAGACAAACTAGCAACAGTTGATTATTTCAGAGTTTTCGGTAGCAAATGCTTCATAAAGAGAACTGATGAAAAACTTGGTAAGTTTGAATCTAGAGTAGATGAAGGTATATTTCTTGGTTATTCTTGAAAAAGTAAAGCTTATAAATGTTATAACAAAAGAACCAAGAAAATTGTTGAAAGTGCAAGTGTCAGGATAGAAGAAGATGGAACACAAAAGATCAGTGATCCAGTAGACATCCCTGAAATCATTGAAGAGGAAGAATTTAAAGAATCAAATGAAGATGAGGAAAAGGAGAAGGATAAAAAGGGCACCAAGACTCCATCCAAATATGTTCAAAAAATCATAATGAAAGTGACATCATCAGGGACATAAAAGAAGGAATTCGCACTAGAAGAATGATGGTAAGTGAATTTGAACAAGTTAATTTCTCTTTGTTATCTAAAATTTAGCCTAGATTTTTTTTAAAAGCTAGACACGATGAGCATTGGGTTAAGGCTATGGATGAAGAATTAGATCAGATAGAAAAGAATGATACTTGGGAATTAGTGCCTAGACCAAAAGATCACAATGTGATAGGAACAAAATGGGTTTATAGAAGTAATTTGAATGAAAATGGAGAATTAACTAGAAATAAAGAAATATTATTTTGTAAAGAATATGCTCAGATTGAGGGAATAGATTTTGAAGAAACTTTTGCACCAGTAGCAAGGTTAGAGGTTATTAGAATGTTTCTTGCATATGTAGTATTTAAAAATTTCAAAGTGTTTCAAATGGATGTCAAATCTACCTTCCTAAATGGGAATCTTGAAGAAGAGGTCTACATTGAGCAGCCTAAGGGGTTTATTCTCTTGAATATTAGTAATCATGTATACAGATTGAAGAAAGCATTGTATGGATTAAAACAAGCTCCTAGAGCTTGGTATGCAAGACTTGATAAGTACCTGCAAGATCAAGGATTCAAGAGACGATTTGTTGATAGTAATCTTTACATCAAAACAGAAGGTGAGCATCAATTTATTCTTGTGGTATATGTTGATGATATCATTTTTGGAGGAAATATTGAAAAGATGACAAAATAATTTTTTGATAGAATTCAAAAAGAATTTGAGATGTCTATGCTTGGAGAATTATCATTTTTTTTAGGATTACAAATATTTCAATCAAATAAAGGAATTTTTATATCTTAAATTAAATATGCCAAGGAAATATTAAATAAATTTGGTTTTGAGGATTGTGTACTAGTTGACACACCTATGTGTACAAGAAATAAGGTGAGCAAGGATGTTGATTCACTTGTTATAGATCAATCTTTGTATAGATCTATGATTGGTAGTCTTTTATATTTGATAGGATCGAGACCAGACATCATGCATGCAGTAGGTATGGTTGCAAGATATCAGTCATCTCCAAGAGATAGTCATGTTCAGTTGGTGAAAAGAATAATCAGATATATCAAGGGGACATTGGATTATGGTATCCCACAGGTAAAGATTTCACTTTAGTTGCTTATACAGATTCAGACTGGGTAGGGTGATTAGATGATAGAAATAGTACAAGTGGAGGAGCTTTTTTCCTTGGTGATAGCTTAGTATCATGGCTAAGCAAGAAACAAAACTCAGTATCACTTTCTACAGCTGAAGCAAAATATATTGCAATAGTATTGTGTTGTACTCAAGTGCTTTGGATGAAGCAAACTTTGGAAGATATCAAGGTAAAGTATGATGAGCCTATTTCCATTTTTTGTGATAACACAAGTGCTATAAATATTTCAAAAAATCTAGTAATGCATTTAAGAACAAAACATATTCCCATTAGATATCACTTTTTGAGAGAGCAGGTTATAGATCAACAGGGTAAGATGGAATATATTAGTACTACAGAGCAGATTGAAGATATTTTCACAAAGGCACTACCAAAAGACACATTTGATTATCTGTGAGAGAAGTTGGGAGTAATTTCCTTTACTTCCTACCATTGAGGTTCAACATCAGTTGAGGGGGAGCTAAGTGCTAGCTCCAAGTAGGCCCTTTGCCATTGATGTAAAAGGGGGAGAATAACAGGTATAGGTATAGGTGCAAAAAATAGGTACAAGGAATAGGTACAGGTTGCTATAGTAAGGGGGAGTTACTGTATGTTTTTGAATGATAGTATGTGTAGGTGACAGGATGTGGTAGTTTCAGGATTGAGGTTTCCATCAATGACAAAGAGGAGATTGTTGGAAATATTGTCATTGATGTCAAAGGTTTAGCATTATTGGTGATAAAGGCCCCATTGAATTTAATGTTGTTTGTAATAAATATATCTTGGCTAATATGAGTTAATATTTATTTAATATTAATGAATATATTTTTGGTTGCATATGAGACAAAATAAGGGCCCATGGAGAAGTCAAAGAGCCACGGGATAAAGATAAAAGAAGGATGGGATGCATTTTCCCATGAAGAGTCATCTTGGGGAATTCCAAGAGTCACCAAGTGAAGACAAAAGAGGAAGGTCACAATTTCTCATGACGGGACACTTTAAGGAATACGAAAAGCCACCAAGATGAGGACAAAAGAGGGAAGGACATTTTTGATCATGAAGGGTCACTAGATGACTTTTCAAAGGCTTGAATATGAAGGGTCATACAAGTTTGGTGCCATTTTCCATGAGGATTGAAGGGTCACAAAGGGGGAAGGCCAAAGGTCATTTGGAAAGCTATAAATAAAGGCTTGAGAAGCCATTTGTATATATGAGAAATAGAGGTTGATTTGATATTGTAATATCTAGCTCAGAAGAGCAATTGTGAGAGATGAATATGATTTGTATTTGTTATATCTAGCTTAGAAGAGAAAAGGTGAGAGAGAGGAAAGAGATGTTGTATTGAACTATCATTTGTTGAGATAGCAACATTGAGAGATAGGTCTGTGGTATACACAAAGGGGTTGGTGCTCCTGTGGGTTGGTGCTTGAAAAAGGGGTTTGGTGCTCTTGCAAGTTTGTGCTTGCAAATATTGTTTGGGTTGGTGCTCATTCATATACTTGAGATTGTTCTCCTTGGTTTTTCCCACATTAGGTTTCCACGTTATATCTGGCGTCTCTCTCTATCTTAAGTGGTGTTTATTGTTTGAGTTTTATTGCATAGCTTGAATGTTTGATTAAGTGTATTTTGGTTAAAGGAAACTTTTTATTAGATATATGATATATTGATTCACCCCTCCCTCTCAGTATATCCCATGCTTAACAATAGTTTCTTTCATAGATTAGAGTATGCTAGTCAAATATGTCAATTATTTGTTTTGTTGATGAAATTGGTTAAGATGACACCTATAATGTACACATTAGGACTAAGAATATCTAACATGGATAATGAAAATGATGAAATTGTTGAAATTCTACATGATGCATATCATATTATAGGCCCAAAATCATGCAACAAAGATTGTAATGTTGCTCAACGTATGATGATAAATTGTGCAGTGCATGTTGAAATAGGGAAAAAATGATTAATTTTAAAAATAAGTTGAACACTTTATATAAATAGAAAAACATTAATGAAATCAATTACAAGACATGAAATACTTAATGAACCCAATATGAAAGAGATTTGAGAATTCTCTGGTAGACTTCCACAAAAGGACAAGGCTATATTCGATGCTTTTAAAGACTTACTTGAAAATTTTTGGAAAGATAATACAAGAGTTTTACTCAATGTAAGAGATGTAGTGAAAATAAGAGTTGGTTCTTGTAATCGTGAACTGCATCTAAAACATTTCTTGGATATGATTCAAACACAATTGAACTCTAAGTTTTTGGAAAACATCCACAAATTACTATTAGTCAAATATTTTTTGAGATGGCCAAACCTTTTTATATAAATATAAATCACACATGCACCACTTGTTTTTGTAGGCAACATGTTGAATTTTCAATGCACTACGATGTTTTTCATCATATTCATTGTACTTTGCATACTACTAACATTTTTCAAGAGTGTGGCATAGAAGTTCTACCAAAACCAGCCAAAAAATTTATTCTAAATATTTTTTTGTGAAAGAAAAAATGGACAATTATTTTATAATAAAGCATGTTTGGATGGAAATTAAAACATTTGTGATGGATTGCCAAAATTGAAAAAATGTATCCATGAGGAGTGTACAAGTGAAATTGGACAATAATTAGTTGGTTTGAGAAAATACAAATATGTGACTTATCAAGTAAAAGATGACAAAGAATTTAAAAGGTGTGAGCTTATTATGAAAGAGATACCTATTTTAGAATTTATGGTTGAATTCATGGAAAAAATTGTTTATGAGTATGCAAGGCACACACATAAGGATAAATGGTTGCATGAAAATTTCAAGATAAGAAAGGACACATTCCCACTTGATTTTATTATTTTAGTAGTTTTGCTAAAAATTACACATTCAAACCATAAATGAAAGTTTAATTGCAGTATTACAACTCAACACAAATTGCCATATTCGTGCATATAGCATTCATGCATGCCCCTAATAGTACAGAGGAAGATCAAAAAATATTAAGTGAGTACCATTTATATATCAATGATGACCAATCACATTATATAGAGTATGTGCAAGGTTATTGTGATAAGTTCTATGGATAGTTGACTCAGAGGAACATTATTTTCAAATGACATTACATTTGGTCAAAAAAATTTACATCATAATTTAAAAATGCATGGATGTTTTATTAGTTGACCAGGATGCACATTACCATTGGTGTAGAACATATTTGGAGTTTCATTGATATTGTCCATGGAAAAGGGGTACATGATGGTGCTGGAGCATGTGTAAAAAAAAAATTTATAAGGGAAGAGTTCAAATATGACAATGTTGCTCATTTGATTGATGCAAAAACTATGGTTGACTGGTGTAATGAGAACATATGTCATGGTGCTCAAGTAAATTATACTATTCATAGACATTTCTAGTTAATGAAGGAAAAAGACTCGATAAACTATGAGGATTATATGACTCTAATAGGTTCAAGTGAGATCCACTCATTTCATAGCTCAAATGTAGATTCTTGGACTATTCATACGTGACACTTGGCATGCTCTTATTCTGCATGCATGAACTTTGTTTAGAAAGAGTGTGAGTCACAAGAGTGGATGGATGACTGGAGTTCCAAACCTATAATTCCAATCAACACATATCAGGTTCCACCAACATTACAACTTATAGACATGACATCCTCACATGACTTTGACCATATATCCGATCTAGTACAGCCAGGTAGAAGATTAATCTTTATGTACTATTTATTCTCATAATCTATCTTCATAATGTCATTAAAAATTATTTTTATGATGTAGGCCATGTTTTTATAGTTATTTTAGATAAGGACAATGAAGAGGGAATAAATTACTACTTATGTTGGTGTGTAGATGGAAATAAAAAATTGACTTCCCAGATCATAGATGGAGAAAACATTGATTAGCCCACTGGGTCTGTGGTAGTCACTAGAAATTGGATTCAATGATATCCTATAAAAAAATCAAATGTATGGTTGTTTGAATAGTTTAAAACTCACAATAATATTCTACTCTATTCAAATTTGGTTTTTACAACAAATATTCAATTGCAAAAATATCATGGGAGACCAAGAAACAAGAATCTATGGAAAGTTTGTGAGTCAGACCATGAAGCTATTATTGATACTATCAATATTATATCAGATCCAAGTGGTTCATTAGATTTAAATGTGCATGTATGTTGACTTGTAAAATGTATATGTAATCAATTTTACCAAATGTTTTTGATTTTGTAGGTAGTACGTCCATAAATTTCATCTTTAATTACTTACTAACATTTTTTTTATGTTAGTGGTGCCAAATCAACTTCCACCTTCACATGGTGGGTGTTGTTAGTAAATAATTTCATATTATTGAAGCTAAGATAAGCTTAATAAAATTACTTGGCATTTCTACATTTCTGAACAATTGCTCATGACAAGTTTATTTCTCTTTGTAGCCTTCCAAACATATTTGTTATTAGTGTTTTTGTGCTCTAGAATAGTAGTGAAAATGCACTTGCAGGTGGAAGTGGGTGTCAAATTTTTTTAAACACATGTAATTTTCCTATATATACATGCTCAAAGTGGTTTATTTTCACCTTCTGATCTTGGAGGTAAAGTTGCTAGTTAGAGGTCAACAAGTTGTCTCTTCACTGCCAAAAAGTTGTATTTTTGGATCCTTTACTACAGCTTATACCATGGATTTATATTAGAGGTAATTTAGACTAGATTTAGGATGAAATTATAGGAATTCATCATACACATGAGGGATCTTACAGTTCCTTTATATGACTTACAGTTTTGGTTTTATGCATGCTTGAAGTTAGGCTAAAAATCAACATCTTTCTTATATTGGGAAGGGTGTTCTTGAGCTCAGAATGGGTGGTGGGTTTATCATCCAAGCCAAATGGGAGGCCAAAAATCTGGTCCTAAAAATTATCCACCCTTACAAACGTGTTGGTAGATACCAATTTTTAACCAAAAAGCATCAAAAATTGAGTTCTTGGACCATAGCTTCAATTTTGACAACACTTATTGTTAGTATTTTTGTGCTCTAGAATAGTAGAGAAAATACACTTGAAGGTATAAGTGGGTGTCATGGTTATTGGAACATGTTTAATTTTCCTATATAGACATGCTAAAAGTGGTGGATTTTCACCTACCAGTCCTGGAGGCAAAGTTGCTAGTTGGAGGTCAAGAAGTTGCCTCTTCACTGCCAAAAAGTTGTATTTTAAGAACCTTTACTATAACTTCTACCATGGATTTCTCTTATATGTGATTTAGACTATATTCAGGGTGAAATTAGAGGTATTTCTCATGCACATGAGGGATCTTATGGTTCCTCCATATAACTTATAGTTTTGGTTTTATGCATTCCTGAAGTTAGGTTAAAAATCAACATCTTTCTTGTATTAGGAAGGGCATCTTAAGCCTAAAATGGGTGGTGGGTTTGTCATCCAAGCTAGATGGGAGGCCAATAACTTGGTCCTAGACTTTATCCACCCATTTGGATGTGTTTTTAGTGCCATTTTTCATCTAAAAAGTATCAAAATTTGAGTTTTCAAACCGTAGCTTCAACTTTGGCAACATTTGTTGTCAGTGTTTCCATGCTCCAAAACAATAGTGAAAATGCACTTGCAGGTGGAAGTGGGTGTCACAATTGTTGGAATAGATGTAATTTGCCTATATAGACATGCTAAAAGTGGTGTATTTTCACCTTTCAGTCCCAGAGGCAAAGTTTCGAGTTGGAAGTTAAGAAGTTGTCTCTTCACTACCAAAAAGTTGTATTTTAGGACCCTTTACTGCAACTTCCACCATAGATTTATCTTAGAGACAATTTAGACTAGATTTGGGGTGTAATTAGAGGAATTTCCCATGAAAATGAAGGATCTTATGGTTCTTCCATATAACTTATATTTTTTTTTTGTGCATGCCTAAAGTTAGGCTAAAAATCATCATCTTTCTTGTATTGTGAAGGAGATTTTTTAGCCGGAAATAGGTGGTGGGTTTGTCATCTGGGCTAGGCTAGATGGGAGGCCAATAAATTAGTCATATAAATTATCCAACCCTAAAAATGTGTTGGAAGTGCTATTTTTCAACCAACAAACACTGAAAATTAAGTTTTCAAACCGTAGCTTTAACTTTGACAATTTTTGTTGTCAGTGTTTTTATGTTCTAAAACACTGTGAAAATACACTTGTAGGTGGAAGTGGGTGTCATGATTGTTGGAACATATTTAATTTGACTATATAGACATGCTTAAAGTGATATATTTTCACATGCTATTCCTAAGGGTAAAGTTTCTAGTTAGAGGTCAACATGTTGTCTCTTCATTGCCAAAAATTTGCATTTTAGAACTCTTTACTGCAACTTCTACCATAGATTACTCTTAGAAGCGATTTAGACTATATTCAAGGTGAAATTAAAGGGATTTAACATGCACATGATGGATATTATGGATCCTCCATATGACTTACATCTTTTATTTTATGCATGCCTGAAGTTAGGCTAAAAATCAACATCTTTCTTGTATTGGGAAGGGTGTTCTTGAGCCCAAAATGGGTGGTGGGTTTGTCATCTAGGCTAGATGAGAGGCCATGAACCTAGTCCTGGACATTATCTACCCCTCTAAACATGTTGGTAATGCTATTTTTTAGCCAACAAGCACCAAAAATTGAGTTCTTAGACCGTAGCTTCAATTTTGATAACATTTGTTGTCAGTGTTTCCATGCTCTAGAACAGCAGTGAAAATGCACTTACAGGTGGAATTGGGTGTCACAATCATTGGAACACATGTAATTTTCCTATTTATATGCATTTAAAGTGGTGGATTTTCACCTACCAATCCTTGAAGTAAAATTTCTAGTTGGAGGTAGAGGATATTATGATAGAACTTTTGGTGAGGATTTGAGCCTTGGAAACATTGTATCATTCGAGATATAGAACTTTTTGTTATAATAGGCATAATTAGGCCTAGTTTGGGGGTTTCTATCAAATAAATTGATAACTAGGAGAAGCATAAAGTGTTATAAATTGGTGAGGAGTTGAAGGGTGATAAAAGGTGCCCTAAAGTGTTCTTACATCTTCAAGAAAGGACACATGTTAATCAAACGAAGGGAAAAATAGTGAAAATAGGGCTACAAGCCTAAACAAAGTATTGTGAATTTGAGTTGTATTAGGAATAAAATAGAGTGTTTGGTCAATTAGAAGGGTTTAGACAAGTGTGTAATGATCACTTAATACAATCAATGTAATGAATTTGATTCTTAGCAACTTAAACCAAGGAATGGTCCTAGAGACCTAATGGGCTACATAGTGTGAAGGATAGTGAACACCCTAGGAGAAGTATTTAAAGGTGAATTAGGGTTGTAAACTTGAAATATGTTTGGTTAGGCATGTTTTGACCATTTAATACCATTCAAGCATTGTGATTGTATGCTTGAAACCTAAAGTGAGATTTGGTTCTTCGAACCCAAGGGGTTGTGCATCAAGTCATCAAGTACATTGACACTACTTTTAATTGTGATTTTTAGACTTATCCTCAATTATATACATCACAAATAAATGAAAAATAGGATGATAACTTATTTTTGAAATTTAACCAAGCAAACATGTGTCACTAACTTTTGCCAAATTGGGCCTACATTTCAAAATATGTTGAATCTAATCAAAAAATTTGGTGGGGAGGATAATTATGAATAATATACAAATTCAATATATTTTTTTGGATTTTTTACAATGGAAACTATTCAATGTTTTCATACAGTCAACCCTATGTCAACATTAGAGCCTGCCTTGGAGAAATTGGTTAGTTTGTGGTATCTATAGGTTGAGTCAAAGCATGAAATTTGGTAAAAATGGTATCCATGACCTAAAAAAACATCCAATTCCATCATAAATCTACTATAGAGATTTAAATTTGTAATTGTTTTGACACAATCCTCTTGTAGTCAAGAGGGTAGCCATTAGAGATTTTTAGAAATTTTATCAGTTCTGGATGCCAGGAAGTAGTTTAGGCCTTAAAAATATATTAAAACCATATAATATGATGTTTTAAACCTATATTTTCCTATATAATTTATCACATTCAGGGGTTTCATGATTTTTTTTGAATAAAGACAAGCTTTGGCATGAAGGAAACATGTAGGCAACACAAGGTAAATTGTGGTAAAAAGGGTCTATTGGACAAAGTACATATCTAAATGACTTGAAACTTGGTAAAATTAGTATTCATGAACTAATATACACATATATAATTTTTGTAAGGTCATATGATAATTATAATTTCTATCTAATTTGTCACAGTCCCCTCTATGTCTTATAATGGTCACTATTCATGTAGGCATAATTTTTGGAGTTTTAAGGTGTTTTTGAGGGTTAGAAGCTTAGATAAGTATTTGATAAGTATTTTAAGATGGTTTTAAACCTCTTGAACACATTTAAATGGTGTTTTCACTCCAAACTTCATGTAATCCCCATAGGTAGGCTCAAATCCCCATAGGCATTCTTAAAGGCATAAAGACAAAGTTGGTTTTTGATCATAGGAAAGGTGTTATGAGATGTTTTATATATCATGAGGATGTTTTAAAGAAAATAATATCAGTGTCAAGGTCAATTTGGTCCTTTATAGAGTATGTACAAGGCATGAGAAACCCTAGATTAGTAAGCTTTGGGCATTTTTAAGAGATTTAACCATAGGAATTTAATGCAACTTTGTAATCTTGCTCACATATACATTTACAAGGTGAATCAAAAGGTTTTAACTTTAGATTATATGGTTGTGTATAGACTCTAGGACTAAGGTTTGGAATAGGGTTAATTAGGCCTAAATGAGGGTAGGATAATGAAGGAAGTGATAGTTAGAGGTGGAGTTAGGATATGAAATTTGACATAGATATGAAAAAGAATAGAGTGTACCTATATATTCCATTATAATCTCTTGATAAATCATAAATTTTCTATACAAGGAAAAATATAGTAAAAAAAGGCTACAAGCCTTGAGAGAGCATTATGTCCATAAGGTGTGGAATGAGAGTGTGTTATTATTTGAGTAATTAAAGGGGGTTATACTAGGTATGTTATGATAATATAAGACCATATGTGACAAAAATTTGAGATCTTGAAACATAGACCAAGTTTCAGTCCTTGAGACCCAAAGAAGGTGCCTAAGAAGAAACTAGAAAGAGGTTGAG
This sequence comes from Torreya grandis, assembly GCA_037957365.1. NCBI lineage: Eukaryota > Viridiplantae > Streptophyta > Pinopsida > Cupressales > Taxaceae > Torreya > Torreya grandis. The sequence continues at coordinate 4,633,566 of JARHVA010000150.1, forward strand.
AGGAAGTTTGTGAATGAGACATGAATGGAATGAGGTAAATGATGTATGGAAATATGTCAACACCATCAATGAGGTGATAATAAGAGTAAAAGGAATAAATAATACATGTAAGAAGCTAAATTAAGTCCAAAGAGTCAAAATAGGAGCTAGCTTGTGAAAGAAGATTCAAATCAAACCATAGTAAGTGAATGTCATCAATTGGGTTTATAACTAGATAATGATGTTTTTATAGACTTCTTCTCCATACCTCTACATAAACATATAAACATAATTCAAATTCAATCACTAATATTCTTTATTTCTTATAAGGGTCTAATTTGGAACATTATCCTAACAAGTTAATCTCAATCTCATAATAATTATAATCCTTAAGAATACTTCAAAACCAATCATTTATAATACTCTAAACACAAGTGATTCAAACAATATTTACTTCATTGGTTTTCTTAAATATTCATGTAAAAAATAAGAATGCCATGTATGAATGTCATATATAGGCATACAATGTCAATAATACATGCATTTCCATATAGGCATACAAAAAATTACATCATGTCTAACAACATAGTATCTAATGTCAGGTGAATACACAATATACATATGTACAATGCTAAAATATTTACATTTCCATATATTCATACAAAAAATTGCATCATCTACAACATCCTAATCATCAAATAATCTCCCTCTCTTTTCCTTCTTTAAAGAAGACTCTCTTTGGGATACCATGCTTGTACATGGAGATATCCTGAATGCCTTAGATTGCTCCAAGATTTGACTGTGGGTACTATGATCATATCTCACTTACATCTGAACCTATTCACATACAAAAATTATTATAAAATTAACAAGTATACATGAAACCAAGTTAATAAACTCATGTTTTAAACTATAATAAAAATATCATTTAAACATGCACTTACCGCAATCTCATGGTTCTCCTCAATTTAATAGTGATGTTGGACTGGGTCAGTACCAAGTTTATCTACATGAAAAAACATGTCAAATGATGAAGAAACTTGAGGAGTTGTCAAAATAGTTGTTTGAATCAAACTATCAAATGTCATATGACAACCCTGCATACACAATAGATACATGTATATAAATTATATTTGCCAAAGTATATAGTAAAATTATTAAAACTAAAGTACTAAATTAAAAGTGAATATACATACCTCAATGAGTGCCTACGTAGATGACATTATAATAATAATACTCATGTCTATCTTGACTCATAATGATGGAGAAGTGTCCACCTTAGTCATCAGCTAAACAAATAACCTAATAATTAATAAGTTGGGAAATTAATTTATTAAACAAGTTGCTAAAAAACTTAGTCTTGCATAAGATATGAAAAAATCTAATAAGGGCATGGGAAGCATGAATGTGACAAGTGGATATGTGCTACATGTGACTTGTAACACCACATTGAAGGCAATAAATGTTAGTTTCATGAGGGAGAATGACAAAATAATAAGGGAAGAGTTTTGAGTGGATTTTGTGAAATTGAGTCATTGAATGTAAGTTAGGTGTTGAAACATCCTTGATATGTACCTATATACACTAGTTTGGATTCTTGTATAGCTTTGTTGAGGTGTATTTTTTATTTTGACCTGATTACTTAGTCATTAGGCATAATTGTCTTAAGGCAATGACTTGGTATAGTTGAGGATAGTCTTCTGAGTATTGGTGTGATAAAAAAAACCTTAGAAATAGTCATTATAATAAGACAAGTAACCTATATAAGTATTTTTTGTGAATTTTGTAAACTAAGAATTTATCAGGCTAAGACACCTAGAGTGATAGGACATCTATACTTGAGCCTTTTAAGAGTGTCTAGAACCTTATAAAATAGGTCTCATCAAAATCTAAAGAAACATATAGAAAATAGAAATAAATATTGTAGAGATAAGAGTGACTATACAATCTTCTTTACAAGAGCCTGATTTTGGTTGCACTATAGGTGACATTAGATTGATTATCTATCCTTATATTTCCCAAAATTTTTGTAAAGGAAGGTATATATGTATATAATGCAAGTAGGTTGAGGTCAAAAAAGGGTGATATAGTCTTGTCGACACTTAATATTCATTTAACGGGGACTTTCCTGATCTAAAAGGTGTTATAGTCTTATAGAGTTGACATGTCACTCAAGTGATGAAAGTGCATGGATATAGATAGGACCTCTCCCCCAACTAGATATATTAGGTCTTTGGGCCCCTTAAGTAGGTGGTGGTGACAAACTACTCAACATCATCTATCTATATGGGGTTGAGGTCCCCTATTTATATATGGTCACAAAGCCTATGCCATATACATATAGGTTATAGTTTATAGTCGATGCTCTCCCAAAAAACCAATGGGATCTAATGGACACTCTCCAAAAAAACCAATGGAATTTACTAGGTACAATGGGATCAAGAGGCTATGCCATCTAAATTTATAACTCCATAGATAGAGATGAAATTATTATGCTTAGATGGAATCAAGATGGGAATTGAATTGCTAGCCATGACCATTTTGGATATCAATCATAGAGATTGAACCACTATGTGTGATTAGGATAATAAGGAATCAAGTACATGGCTATGATTCTAGTATTTAAAATAAAGGAGTGGTGTGCATATTGATGAATACATGTTATGATCGATTGGGAAATTGATAGAAATATATTATACCAAACAACTTTTATCAAATGAATTATACACACACACACACACACACACACACACACACACACACACACACACACATCTAATCATATTGATTGGGATTGACACGTTATGAGAACTACATATAATGGGATATCAAGCAAATTTTTAACTCTCTATTTTGGTTATTGAAAACATAGTTGAGATGGAGGATGAGTTTCTAACAAGTTATGCCAATCCATGTTAATACATCAAACAATAAAAAGTCTAGCAAAATTATATTAGGTATTTTATATTTTCTTATACAAAATATACCAATGATGTAATTAAGGTGTATGAATGTACATCTACAGTATATAATATTCACTTGAAATTTGACCTCTATAAATGTATATGGTGTCATACTAACACAGATAGATGTAGTAGGGATTGGCCCACTACCTAGTTGTGATGTCAAAGGCAACTTCTCCTCCTGGAACACAAAAAAAATACATACATATTATTCAATTTAAATGTGTAAATTAATTTTTGCATTTTTAATTTGAAAATATAACTTAATATTTTACATTAAATTTATATAAAAGATACCTACATGTGTGTAGAGACTCCCAATGTATCAAAACCAAATTTTTGTTCCAATAACTCATCGGTCAATACCATATCCTCCAAGCCCCTTGAATCACCACCATCATCACCTAAAGGTCTAGTTCATATAGCACCATAACATCTACATGGATGGGGTTAGATATGGCCACTAGATAGAGTATCTCAAGCATTTGTCTCTAAAAGTCTACTTGTATGATGAATGAGTGTATCATTAAGTGCACTAAGCACATGCAAAGTGTCTTTTTAGATTGGCCACGATCTTGGATCCTTGCATAGAATATTGAGAAAATCTATGTATGGAGCAATGAAATCATAGATAAATTGTAAAGGAGAAATAAGCTTGTCTTCACATAACAATATTACAAAATATGACTTGCTTGCATAAAATTACATTAACATATCTAACCTTTTAAAATGGAAAAGTGGGATACATATAGAGAAAATTATGGAAACATGAGGAAGCCTCTAATTTTCCTAATTAGATAATTACATTAAAATAAAATTAGCCTATGTGACCTTTTATAACTAACCTAAGGAAGCTTAATTGACATAGAATGACCATAAGACTGTGTAGGCAAAACCCAATGGGAAAAATCACTACACTAACACCCCCACTTAAGGATAGCTTAGGTGAGATGAGAATTGGGTCTCGACATTGGAAGCCTAATGAGGTACCCAAGTACATAGTGAAAAACCTTCATAGGAGGAAGAAGAATGTGGAACAACCCTAACCCCAATGAGATATTATAGATGAATAAATTTACTCTCTATCAAGGGCTTGATCTGAATATTTGTAATCTACTCTGATGTTGGATAGTACCAAAGATCAATGACTTACTCATTGATAAGATCCTTGATGAATTACATGTGAATCTTTATGTGTTTGGTCCTTTGATGGAGAACTAGATTCCTAAAAATCTAGATAGTGATTTGGTTATCATACTAGATGATTATTGTCTTATAAAACTAGATACCAAACTTAGTGAAAATACCTTAAATCCATTTTTCCTCAATGGTGGCATTGACATCCCCCTTGTATTTTGCCTCTGTAGATGATAAAGCAACTACATACTACTTCATGCTTGACCAACTTATTGGACCTGAGCCAAGTGACAAACTATAGCCTAAAGTAGACTTTTGACTTTGAACATTTCCATCCCAATCTGAATATGTTTATCCAATCAAATCAACCTTTGTTCATACTCTGTAGTGTATCCCATAGTTTTTTGAACCCTTAATGTAGTACATAATCCACTTAGTTGCTTTCCAATGTAATTCATGTGGCTCCTACATAAATTAGGAGACCATGCTAACTTCATAGGATATGTCAGGTCTAGTGTGTGTGAGATAGATAAGACTACCCATAAGTTACTGATATGGAGTTACATCAACCAATGGTGTAGGACAATTAGCCTCAAGCCTCACACTAGATCAAAAGGAAGTAGGATCTAGCTTACAATCAACCATGTTAAACCTTGAAAACAAATCAAGATAATACTTGGATTGTGATAAATTTATCCCAAAATTTGATTGAATGATTTTAATCCTAAGAAAGTAATGCAACAATCCCATGTCTATCATTGAAAATCTATTTAAAAGTGTAGTTTTCACTATTGAGATGGATGATTATGAGCTCCCTATAATCAACAAGTCATCCACATAGAGATCTAGGATAAATACAAAATCATCCTATCATAAGATATACACATTCAAAGTTGAGTGGCATCTGGTGAACCCAACTATGAGTATAAAGGAGTCCATCTTAGCCTACCATGCCCAAGGGGCCTGTTTGAGTCTATAAATAGATTTATTGAGTCTATAAACCAAGGAGGAATATTTCATAAAGCCTTATGGTTGCTCCATATAAATCTCTTCTTTGAGGTCACCATATATAAAATCACTCTTAACATCCATTTGGTGAACATGTCACTGATGTGCAACTGTGATGGCTAGAGTGAGTTTGATAGACGTCATATTGGCTATAGAGCAAATGTCTCGATGTAGTCTATGCTAGGCACTTGAGAAAACCCCTTTGAAATTAGATGATCTTTGTACTTATTAATAGATCCATTTACACCATACTTAGTCTGATAAACCCATTTATAATGAACCAATTTTCTTCCTTTCGGAAGAGGGACCAAGTCCCATGCTTTATTCTTAATTAGGGAACTATACTCCTACATACTAGAATCCCATTCTAGAATGCCAAATGACTCATGAAAGGTTTGTGGATTTGAGGTAATGGTTAGGTAGGCATGTGAAGTCCCCTAAAACTATGAACATTTCTACCTTGTATCTGATGGATTTCCAATTCATTTCCCAACACTTTAAAGTGTCTATTTGGCCCAAGTGGGACTGGAATTGTATAATATTGGAGAATCAAGAGGTGAGTCATTATCATCTAAAGTGTGAGTATGAGATGGAAGAGGAGAATCCTCATCATTTCTCTCATCACATTAACTTGAAGAAGAAGAACCATCATCCTGATCATCAAGAATATTTTAAGGTGGATCCATGTCACTATTTGAGGTGGAATCAATGTCCAATGAGACTTTTGAAGAGTCTAGAGTGTCAGTAGTGAGTTCAAGTTGTCCCTCATGAAACTTGACACTCCTTTATATGAATAATTCATGAGTTTTAGAATGGATAATCCTATACCCCTTATCACCCTCTAGATACCCCATAAAGATATAAGACTAACTCTGAGGGTCCATTGCCTTATGTTTCTTCTTAGGAACACATGCCGTTTTTGGTGATCTAAACACTCGAAAGTGATCCACTATAGGCTTGTGACCATCCCAAGCTGAAAAAGGAGTGATTCCTTTCAAGGATTTGTGTGTAACATGGTTCTAAATGTAGCACACATAGTTGATTGCTTTGGCCCAAAATTGAGGAACAAGAGACTTTGATTAAAGCATGCAATTGGCCATTTCTTTAAAGGAATTGTTCTTACATTTGACTACACCATTTTATTGAGGACTGTATGGAACTATGTGTTGCATCTAAATCCCCTCTGATGTGCAAAACTTCTCAAACTTTTTGTTGACATAATCCCCACCATTATCAATCCTTAATATTTTGATGGAATAACCTGATTGCTTATCCACAAGTGCCTTGAAGTCCTTGAAGTGATCAAAGACCTCAGACTTATTTTTGATAAAAAACATCAAGTTATACCTCAAAAAGTCATCAATGAATGTGAGTATGTATCTGGTCCTATTGAATGAAGGTTTTGAAAATGGACGTGTTATGTCACTATGGATAATTTTTAGGTTTTGTTCGGCTCTGCTTGCTTTTCCCTTATCATATTTCTCTTCTGGATGCTTATAAAAAATGTAGCCATTACTTAGGCCATTCAATAATTTGACTTTATGCAACCCTAAAACCATGTCCTGATGATTGAGTTGTTCTAGGTAATGGTAGTTTAAATGGTCAAACCATTCATGCCATAGTTTGATCACTCTATCTCATTAAGTAGTGTAGTTGAGGTCTGATCTAGGCAAAATTGTGAGAAATTATATAGCCTAAACTAATTATTAGCTTTCCCATAAGCCACTACGATGTCACTATACAACTTCTTGATATCCAATGAATCAGGTGTGAAATCAAATCACTTCTCTACACCTATGTGAGTGATTTGGTACATTGATAGAAGATTGGTGGATAGTGAAGGAGCACACAAAACATTATTGAAGGTCTCATCACTTAAATCAATTGATATTTTACTACTAACTTCTATCGAAGTGTCATCACCTATAAAAATTAAAGGCATATAACATGACTCTATTTCTAAAAATAAATCCTATAAGGAGGCCATGTGATAGGAAACACCCGAGTCAATAACCCAAGTTGAAGGCTAAGAGGCTACTGCAATAAGTGCATTTCCCTTGGTTTTACCCTTTTTTATATCTTTAGCCTTTTTATAATCTTTTATGAACATGTTCTAAGTTGAGGATTCATGAACATTGATGTTATTATTCTCAAGCATTTTAGTTAAGGTGTCAATCTTCTTTTTCATGCATTGAGATTCATCATGCCCAAGTTTATTTTAAAATTTACATTTGAGTTTCTCCTTCTTAGGTTTTTTTATTAAAGAGGACTCATTTGACAATGCTTTAGGCTTGGCATCTAATTTCTAATTCTTATTCTCATGATCTGGTTTAGATTGTGTCTTCTCTTATTTACCACTACTATAAGGCTTCTTCTTATCCTGATTGACAATCAAGGCATATGATTTTGAAGACTTTAGTGCACCCATTTGAACTAGCTTATCTTGATCCTGAGTTAGATCGATGACAAACTCATCGAATGATGGCATTTTACAAGTGGGTCTAAGTGAATGTTTGGTAGCATGAAATGTAGAGATGAAAATTGAATCGTCATGACCTAATTTTGCAAGCACAAATATAATCAACCAATCATCTACTTTCTCAATGCCACATTATTTCAACTAAAGTATTAATGATTTAAAATTTGTAAATAAGTCTTTGAGGGTGTCATAGTCACATGGGTTCAATGTGATAATCTCATTCTCCATCTCATGACCCCTCATGATGTCCTACACTCCAAAAAGCTTGTTTAAGATAATCTAGACATCATTGGGAGTTTTTTTAGATTCAACATGAAATAGGAGGTTGAGAGACATTGATAAACATAAGAACACATATTCCTTGTCACATTTATTGTACCACTTAACCTTTTTTACATCTGTAGATGACTCAGTTTTTTCATCCATAGTGATCTGATAGAGTCCTTTACCTCTCAAGGTGAGTTATATTTTAGACTTCCAATCAAGATAGTTAAATTATGTGAGTGTTTCAATTGAGTTTGGATCCATTAGTGCATATTAGATTGAGATGATTTATGGAATTGAGATGAAAACAAAGAATAGATTATATAAAATACAAGTACCCCTTAAAACATCAACAAGACCCCCCCCCCCTTAAATTATAATGCAACACATGCTCAATATTGGATGTCAACCACCACCGAGAATGCATCTATGATAAATTAGTATGAGAGAGTACAAGAGGGATGTCAAGTACAATTGATAATGCATCTAAGAAAGGTATAAAAGGTTTGAAGTGATTTTTAAGCTATTTCCTTATAAAGAAAATGGATGTTACAAAGGTCCTAAAATAATACCATCAATGTGTAGAGATTGAAAAAATATGCACTTTACAAAAAAACACCTAAAATGGAGATATGTATTATAATTTATGGGACTTACAAGTTCTTACTTCTACACATTCTCGGACCCTTTCCAAAAATGATTTTTTTTCACACTTGTGATTTTTTACTAAAAAAAAAATGGTAAAAAAATAATTAGAGGTACCCCAAAACTCTGAGTAATAATGACCCTTCGAACATTTGGGTGGGTCTCATAAGAGTAATCAGACTTCCCAGACTTTTTTTCTGAATGTAAGAAGGTAGTAGTGATACCTCAAAATTTTGAGTTAGTCTTTCATAGCGAACGCCAGAGTTTTAGACTTGATCTAATTGACTTTTGAAAATAATCACACTTTTAAAACTCAAGTAAGCAATAGACCCCTGAAATTTTGAGTTAGTTGAGTGAATTGTTATCCTAAGTTTTGGACCTACTTTTATTGAGGTAGGTGAAGTTGCAAGTAATGACCCCTTATAATTTTGAGGGTTCTGTAGTAGTGTAATCTAGGTTTTGGAAACCTACTTACTTAACTTCATGAATTTATAAGTAAAGCAACTCTATAAGTTTGATTTCTTCTATGAGCAAGTAAGCATAATTATCAAACAACTCAACTTAGAAAAGTGAAGTTGCTCACTGTTGAAAATCCAATTTAGTCTAATAGCTAAGTAACAACTCTCTAAAAGTTCAGATTGGTCATTGGAATCTCTAATGCATGCAACATGAGGTAGATCAAATGTAGAGCTAAAGTAATGATCACCTACAGATCTGAGTAATGTAGAGGTATGATTAGAATGAAGGCACACAAATTGAGGCAAGCTAAAAATTCTGAAAATAACTTAGTGATGGAAATTTTTCAATAGACCTATTTGAGATTTTGACCTAAAGAAGAAAACCCAGAAAGCGTTTCTGCATAACAACATAGGATGTATGGATTTTTTCAAAAAATAAAAATGAGGCAATAGAATGCCAAAAAGAAAGAAAAATGACTATCTGTTCTAGAATTAGGTCATGTTTACAGTTGATCCAAGGGTTTTGACACCTTCTAAAACCAATGGCATAGTCATTTTTGAGATTCGAAACTCAAGTATAATTTTTTTTATGAATTATCCAAGGAATCCCATCATTCCCTTCTTTATGCTAGAATAGTGAATGTATGCAAGATTTCACCACAAATATTCCTATAATATTGACAAAAATGTCTCTGATACCATGTCAAATTGGCCATGATCTTAGATCCTTACGCAAAAGATTGATCACATCTATGTATGGAGCAATGAAATCATAGATAAATTGTAAAAAAGGAAGAAAACTATCTTCACATAATAATATTGCAAAATATGACCTTATTTCATAAAATCGTATTAACCTATCTAACCTTTCAAAGTGAAAAAATGGGGTACATATAAGAAAAATTAGAGCAACATGAGGAAGCCTTTAATTTTCTTAATTATATAATTACATTAAAATGAAATTAGTCTATGTGACCCTTTTATAACTAACCTAAGGAAGCTTAACTGACATAGAACTTCCATAAGGTCATGTAGATAAAACCTAATGGGAAAAAACACTACAATAACATGTCTATCTTCACAACCTCTGTCACCATAGAGGGAATCTTTAGATGAAGTAGATTTTAGGTAGGGATCTTTATAGGCTGATTAGGTGTATGATGTGCACTTGATCGATCTTACATGGAGCCTTTCCCTTAGCCTTGAAACTCACCATAGTCAAATTAGTTTGGAATTTTATTGAGGACAAACTCATAATACAATTTCCTCAAAAAGTACAAAGGGACCTCATGGTTATTAAAAGAGGGATAGTCAAACACCATTACTCCTAAAAATTGGATTTGATCAAATCATGTTGGCATCGATGGATTGGGAAGTGTTTGGTCATTATGGGAAATGGGGAATTGGTGGTCAAGTTGATAAATAAGGTAAAATTTTTATCTTTTATTATATTTTTGTTCTTCACTTCAGAAGCAAAAAATTTGTTAGCATATTAGGCCCTATAACTATCCTTATATGACCTCCATCTATTAATTTGACTCATTATCGAGTCAACTTGACCTAATACTAGCTCTAGGTTATTGGTCAAATAGGTGTGGTGGGTGTTGATGGAAGTGGGCTCCCTCACTCTCATAATTATCTGCTCAATTTCAATTTTGTTCTCCACTATGTGAGTAACTATATCCTCCTGACTGCCTAGGGGATCTAGTGGAACTATATGAGGATTAGGTAGACGGTTGGGAGTGTTAGGCAGAGGGTTAGGAGGGTTGGGTGGAAGGTTAGTAATTAGATTAGGTGAAGGGTTAGGTGGAGCATGTTAACCCATTGGATAAAAATAAAAAAACAAACTATGTAATTCACATTCATAAAAAAATTTAAAAAAATGATTTAATCTACAAAAAACCTACCTCTTCTTCATGGCGGAACCATCGATCTTATGAATGGAAGCCAAAAATATCTATAGTCCAAAACACAATATAGAGGGCAAAAATAAGTTTTGTAGGCTAAAATGCAAATGGGAAGCATGTAAAAATGATAGAGGTTGAGTTTTTTTTATAGTTTAAGAAATGTGTATGGATTATGTTTACTTATACGAATGTGTATGCATTCATATAACACATACACATTATTATAATGTGTACATGTTTCTATAAGTAATGTGAACATATGATTTTAATAGAGGAAGATTAGTATTGTGTTAGTAAATAAAATAAATCAATCAAAAACACATTAAACTAACAACCTAAGTTTATCTCAATGGAGGAGCTTAGTTAATAAAACTATAATTGAAAGCACAACTAAAATGAAAAACAAACCTTCTTTCACCTTCCTTGGATGCTCCAAATATTTTTATGAAGTGGCTTGCTCAGTTTGTGCTCATGAGGTCTTCATCAATAAAGTGTGGCTACCTCAATCTCTCCTTGGCACCATGTTTGGATTTGGCTTGGCTTGGCTCAATAATTTAACATTATAACACTAATTGCAATGGATTATTTAATGCATTTAGGCATTATAAGTTTTTCATAAAAGAGATTTAAAATTCAATAGGCAAGGCCTCCAATTTATAGATTTTTGGAATAGTTTAAAATCAGCCTGAACCATCCATCTCAAGATGAAGATGTGTGGCTAAGGATTAATTAAATTATGTAATTAAAATTCATAAATAGGCTCATCAATATTTGAGATATATGGGCATTAACTAGGCATGAAGGGTCTTAATGAGGCATGGGAGACATTAATTCAAATATTTGTGGCATTTATGGCTTGTAGATGCCACCCCATAGGATGATGTCATTTGATGATGCAGTTAATGACAATCAATTTCTAAAAAAGATTTATTCAAAAAGTTCCATGTAAAATTAACTTAATCTCTTGATTTGGTTTAATTATCCTTAAACATGATTAGTCACTTTGGTGCAAACCTTGGCTCTTTGTGCACAAATTAATCAAATTGGTCAAAATGCCATATTATTGACTCAAAATCTGACTGGATTGGAATTAGAATTTGATGTTAGATGTGTTGGAACTGTATTCCTATTTAGGATGTTTCCAATGCAAAATAATAAAGGCACATATTTTGTACAATAAATTTGATAGAAAAGAGCAATCCAGAGCACCCAAGTGTTAAAATGTCATTTTGACTCAAAATGATCTAATCAAAGTTAATTGTTTCATAAATTGCATTTCTCTATTTAATGATACCCTTTCCAACATATTCAATTGAATATATCAATTTCAACTCTTTTAATATGTTTTAGTGTTTTTAAGCCAAAGTATGCATTTTGTTGAAAATTGATCAAAAACTTAACTGATGGTCATTGGTGGCCAAATTTAGGTGTCTGTAGTTTGCCCCTGTTTGGGAAGATATTGAAAGCCATAGGCAAAGCAATGTATTCTAAAATAATGAGTGTCCTATATGCTAAAAATAAGATGATGGTTGAAGAAAAATCTCCAAAGAGTGTTTGGAAAGCCTATGATGATTCCCCCTCAAGGGAGTGGCTATCACATTTATTGATAGACGGTCCCTCAAAAAGAAGCAAGAAGAAAGGTGGAATTGACCCATGGTTGAGATTAATCCAAATGATAAAATACTTGCATGCATTGATTTAAAAATTATTATTCATTTGACTAAATGTGGTTATAATCAAGAATAAAATTCAAAATAATGATTTGCCCATAAACGGTTATAATCATTAAGAGGACCTAGATTGGCTAAAGACAATTGTACCCTAGTTAGGGCTGATTAGTAAGCATAACTCAAAGATATAACCTAGAATATAGATTAAATATGATTAGGTAGAAACATAGATATGATGGTCTAATGACTAAAGAAGCCACAAATAACTAGGGACACAAAAATACTCAAAGTGATGAAAGAGATAAATATAAGAATAAGGATTGATCAATGTGAAAAGATTTAATTGTACCTATTAATGTGGAGATGCTCATCTTTATTATCAATGATATAACTAGAATGGTCAATGGGTTGATTTGATCAAGGGTGAGATGGAAGGATTTGCCAAGGTGCCAAGGAGAAACTTATGTGACTCCATTACTTGTAGACCTTCTTAAACCTAATTTTTGCTATAGTATGTGATGGTAGACATCATGAATATTATCCCAAAATATACATAAGGACTGACTCATGATCCAATAAACACTACATAACAATGCACCAATGATTAACACCATGATGACAATATTCATGTATGAATATGGATAGACTCAAGAATAATGTGCTCAAGGAATCACCCAATGAATGCATATAGACTGATTCAAAGTAATAGTGCTAAAAGCAAACAAATAGGCAAGAAAACAAATAAATAAAGAAACACATAGAAAGCACATAAATAGACAAACAACTTTGAAATAAATAAACAAATAAAAAGTCCAAAAACAAAATTAAAAAAAGCATCCTAATAATAACCATGCCCCAGTAGGGTGAATTGAGGATAACTGACTAGGCTTATACAAGACAAATTTTTTTGTAATTTTTGGGTATCTTAACTTGTTAGAGAATGACAAGATACCTACTCACAAAATGGTGAGAGAATTTGGCTTAGGTTGCTTGTAAAATGGAAAGAACACATGGAAAAGGGGACTGAGGTGACCTCAACATGAATTGAGCATGGCCTACATAGTCTAGAAATGACCTCAAGTCATAGTAATTCCATCTACATAAAATGTAGGGAAAAACTATCTAGGTCCCAAGTTCTCAAATCTAACCAATGGCTAATCAAATGAAAACATCAATGGCAAGGTGATGTAGAAGTGCATGGTAAACAAATGTTGCCCTTAGTTTACCCATAGATAATTATAACTAGGATACAATGGTTTAGATCAATGATACTAATTTTCCCATAGGTGGTTATAATTAGTAGTAAGACTGGTGAAACATTGATTTTCCCATAGACGGTTATAATGAGGCTCACATAAACAAATTTGATAGGATGGAAAAATGAAAGATATCTTGCTAGATCAATAGTCACACTACTTTTATAGACTATCATTGTAAACATAGATTTTATAAGAGTTCAAATTTGATCGAAATCCCCTCATGAAAAGTGTGGAAAGAACCAAAAGAACCAAAATCAAAATAGGATTGGGTAGGATGACTAAAAATAGGCTTTGGTCTAGATAAGAATGGAATGATAGGATGGTATGGTCTTACTATAGGATAATAATGGATTTTGATAGAATAGATAAAATGGTAGGAGGGTTGCCCCTTAGTGATGGAGTAAATAATAGGAATATGTGAAAATATCAAATGGATATGGAAAATGAAATGGTATGGTACATATTTTTGGCCTAGGTGATTGTTGGTTTTTTGATGCATTTGGCCTGGGTATGGTAAATGGTATATGATTTTTTTGTTCCTATTAAAGTGGATATGCATGTCTTGATCATTAAATGATACAAACAAAATAATTGATTATGTTAATTTCTATCTCACACCTTATTTGAATAGCTACTCTATCAAGAACTAGTTGCAGATCTAGATGCTGAGAATGTTTTTGTGATCTTCATTTGTCATCTATTTTTATTCCTTCAAACATTAAGACAAGGTATTTTTATAGCCTCTGTAAAGGAAAGTATGATTATGGATGGTAAGCAAGGACAAATAATGGATGGTAGGTTTGATTGTGAAATGGAATGGTAGATGATAATAGAATGGGTAATGGTTGGGAAATTAATGAAGATTAGGAATTTTAGTCACACGTAATGTTGTTGATGCTAGAGTCAACATAACCTTGGTTGTGGCAGGGCCAAAGACTTGTTATCTCGATAGGACCACCAAGTTTTTCTATTATTTAGGATCAAGAGTAGATATTATTTGATTAGGTGGTAGATAGGAAGATATTTAGATGTTATCTATGATTTATGTCTTCATCAAGTAGTAAAGAAATTTTGTGTTCAGCTATTGCTCTCTTGAAAATGTTTTCACCAATGAAGTTTTCTTTATTGTCCCATAGTGCCTCCAAAAAGGTGTCACTAATAAACATTGGATTTTGACTTTGATTTTCTTCTAGAATTTTCAAGAAAAATTTACTAAAACATGATAAGTTTCAACTTTGCATGTCCTCTAATGCCTTCAAAGAGGTTTCACTATGATAATTTTCTTCTACTACATGAATTTAGTCTTGGCCTCCTTGATATTCTTCAACTACTATGTCACCATGGATAGAGTTCAACAAAGTATGATTCTATCAATCCTAATCAACACTTGTGGGAGATGGAATGTCAATAATATGTCTATTTTTGTTGATGGTAATGATCTATGTAATGGTAATGGAATGGGGAGAGGCTACACAAAACTTATAGAAGATACTAGGATAACTTGTGTTGAAGCTAAATTATTCATCCTAAAAATATATAGAAGGGTAAAAAATGTATTAAAATTGATCTACAAGGCATGTGTAACCAATATTGTAATAGTTTTGAATGTATTTTTTTTTTGAATCTGATTCTAACTCAAAGGATTTTGAATCCAATGTCAAGATTAATGTTGATTCTTATATTGATACTAGATTCATCATTGATTCAAGTATATAAGCTAACTATAACTCTGATTCTTCATCTAACGGGTACCCTATGATAATAATGTCCTTTTAAATGTTTGGTATTAGACACATGATGGCCTATGATGGCATAATGGGTTCCACAAAGACTGGTTTGTCAAAGTGATACTCTTCCATAATGGAAAAAAGGTCAAGAGATAACTCCTTAGAGACTATCTTATCAATAGGAGGCTCTTGAAAAATAGGCATATGGTCGAGGTAATGATTTGTCTAAAAGTAGTTATAATCATTAAAAAGTGACTCAACAAAAATTGGCTCATCAGAGTGAGACTCCTTGACAACAGGTATAGGATTGAAAGGTGATTCAACATAGGTTAACTTATCACAAATCCTTGGTTAAACAAAAGCATCTTGGATTGATTGGTTATTTTGGCCTTAGTTTCTAATGAGTTGAAAAATACTAGTTTTGAATACAGCTTGGTCTTCAAATGATTGGATTAGTTGAGGTTTGAAAGGTATTAGTACTAGATGAGGAATGGCTTGTGGTTGGATAATGGTAGGGTATCAAGGACCATGATTTCTTAGATGATCCAAAGGACTAAGTCCTAAAATAGTAATGATAGGGTGGTGTGGTGCTTGATTACTCACACAAGCCAAAGGACTAGTTTGTGGAATGATGAAGGGGTGTTGTGGAACTTGATTGCTCACACAAGCCAAGGAATGAGGTCTTAGTATGGTAATAGTATGGAATTATGAGTTTTATTACTTACACATGCCAAAGGATGAGGTCTTGGAAGGATAAGTTTGGGGCACTGTGGAACTTGGTAGCTTGCACAAGCCAAAGCATCTAAGTCCTCTTCATAAACCATATCATCCCAATCTTGAGTTGGATCATAAGTTGTTTCTTGACTATGTTATAGGTACTATTTATCATAAAGAGGGTATATATCTGTATCCAAAAAAAACATTATCTGTAGTTGAGTCTTCAAAATCTTCCTCACAAGCCTCTTTATACCAATCAAGGTCTTGAGTTGGATTGTAAGCTAGTTCATGACTTTGTTCCCATGAATGATTATTATGAGGTGGATATAAATCTATCTCAAAAAACATATTATCATCATTGAGGTCTTGAATAAATATATAACAGTCATTTTATGTGGCCATTCTATCATAAATTGGATTATATGTGACTCCACCATAGGTGTAGCTAGACATATCCACATAAATAATGAAATCTCTAAAAACAAAAAGGTTTAGAGTTTTTGCAAAATCTAAAACACTATGTCCAAAGGAAAAATGGTTCAAACTTGGTCTAACTTGGTCAAAATTGGAGTTGTATCTCTAAAAATGATTTGTGATAAGACTTGGCATAAAATAGTCTAATGTCAAATGTCAAATTTCATACATATAAAAATTCAAGCGTCTGAATAAAAAATAGCATATCAAAAGTCTAGGTCAAAGTGTTCCATACAAAGTCTAAACTAAGAAAGGGAAAAGTGTCGCTAGGTATTTTGTCCAAATGTAGAGTTAAAAGATAAGCTCAAATAGGTTGTGTTAGGAATTTTTACAAAATAGCATCAAAATATAAGTTTAAAACAAAGGCATGATGTGATTTGATTTAATCTAACAAGTTTGGAAATAATTTTGACATATACCTGTCACATAGAATCAAACATAAACATGATTAGTTGGCATAATCCATAAGGCAAAAGGATCTTGGAGAAAGGCTGTGCTCTTCGAAACAAAGGCATAAACAATGATGAGGATAGTCATTGAATAAATAAACCATCAATAGTTTTCAAATTTGGGTAATCGATTAACTAAAGTTATGAAATCCAAAAGAGAAAGATCAGTCTATCAACCCCATGAATTGAGGTTTAAATAGAAATCAATTAATGTTTAAATCCAAACATTACAAGTTTAATTGAAAACTTAACATTGAAAACTAGGATTTGACCAAACAAGCTAGATAAGATTGGACAACATGACGGTGTATAAATAAGGTCTGAATGGCATATGTGACATGGTTTGAAACAAATAGTTTTTGATACAATGGTAAACAAGTTTTTAAATCAAATTGAGTAGCCTAATGGTATAATCATGATCGAATGATGTGATCAATGATATGCTTAAAGGACTCAAAGGCAAAAACTCGATAATGACATGGGCAACATAATGGTACCCTCTTTAACTCAAATGACACACACACAAACAAGTTTAGCAAAAATTTCAAGGCACAAGTGTGGTGTAAAATGACCAGCATAATTCCTCTTTAGACAAAAGAGTGACATATATACAAATTGGTTTTGACATGATTATAAACAAACAATCATGTTTTAGTCTCAAAACATCAAGTAAGAAAATGACAAAATATAAGTAAACTGTCCAAATTCCTATCAAGGGTATGGCAAAGTGGGTTTGACTAAAACTAATTAGTTTTCAATAATTTCTAGATGGATCCCATGTTTACAAAATTTCATGTTAGAAAAAAAGATAACCAACACTTTAATTAGGTGTCTACGACTCTTAGCTTGTTGCAGAAAGGTTTTGTCCTTTTTGTAACCACTACATCTATCACTTGTTCAGTATAATGTGATGTCCAATGTGCAGATACATCCCATGTGTAACTCCAAAATTATAATGTGTTTTAACCATTAAAATATTTAATCCTAGTGGGAGTGATGAAGTCAGTACTAGGAGACAAAACCCCAGGTCAAAGCTTCCTTAAAGAACTTGCAGGAGGTAATGAAGTACCCCTCATAAGCCAAGTTTGCATAAAAATAAATAACTTAATAGAAAGACTTAAGGGTCATTTCAAGATCACCCAAACTATTATGAGTTTTTGGGGAGTGCTTTAAACAACATTATTTTTATGCATTAGACTAGGCTCAAATTGTGATGAGATGGTGCTTTTGATCCTAAAAGTTCCCTAAATGGTATGGATGGGAGAGCATACACACACGTCTCTTTTTGTTAAAACAATCAACAAGCAAGTTTACAAATAATTGAAGAGATGTTGATTTATTACACCAAATTTAAATGTGTGATTAGGTTTATTACTATCCCCTTGGATTTTAGTACAAAAATGACAAAGATTTCACAAAAAAAAGACCATATGAAGCAATAAAAACCTAAGTTTGTTTTAAGCCCAAATTAAAGATTCAAGACTTAGCCTAGATTCATGATTAAAACACCAAATTGAAAAAGTTTAAAGATTTATGATGTGTTTTAGTAACTAAATGAAAAGTACCTAAGACTTATCTAAATCTTAGGTTCATTTTAGGCACCAAATCAAATGTGTGAGAAACAGGACATGTTTATTTTAACCCAAATTTTAAGTGTGCATGATTTTTGATCAAGTTCATTTTAAACCCAATTTTAAAGGTGTGTGGTTAGTCAAAAGCATTTAAATATACTTACAAAATACCCCCTCAAACTTAAAAAATAAGATTAAAATGAATTTCTTTGAAGCACTTAGGAGTTTGAGCAAATGACATTAAGAATTTAGCTCTCAGATTGATAGTCGAGTTGGGTTGATGTCAAGTTGGGTTGATAGGTGAGTTGGGTTGACAATCGAGTTAGGTTGATAGGTGAGTTAGGTTGGTAGGAAATTTGGGATGCATAGGTGAGTTGGGTTGATAGGTGAGTTGGGATGCACAAGTGAGTTAAGCTGGAAGCCGAGTTGGGCTGACAGGCGAGTTGGGCTGCATAGTTCTGAGAACAAAATCGTGACTTACCAAAAAATAGATTTTTGCTCAATATTTTTTCTTATTTACTTCTAAACTCTAAGATCCTATATGACAATGGTTAATAGGTTGATTTTAGGTGTAATTTAACCAAATTTTTGAGGCTATATCCCATTGAGTGTGCCATTTATGAGCATAGGATTGTAATAGGGTGAGATTAGTATTGTGTTAGTGAATAAAACATATCAATCAAAAACATACTAAACTAACACCCAACACCAATCTCAATGGGATATATTATTTCACTAAAATATAATGTAAAACACAACTAAAATGCAAAATAAACCTTATTTCACTTTCTTTGGATGCACCAAATAGTTTGTTGAAGTGTCTTGCTCAGTTTCTGCTCATGAAGTCTACATCAATGAAGTGTGGCTACCTCTCTCTCTCTCTCCTTGGCACCATGTTTAGATTTATCTTGGCTTGGATTAGCTTAATAATTTGACATTATAACACTAATTGCAATGGATTTTTTAATGAATTTGAGTATTATAAGTTTGGCATAAAATAAATTTAAAATTTAATAGGAAAGGCCTCCTATATATAAATTTTTGGAATGGTTTAGAATCAACTTGAACCATCCATCTCAAGATGAAGATGTGTGGCTAAGGATTAATTTAATTATGTAATTAAAATTTATAAATATGCTCATCAATATTTGGGATAGAGGGGCATTAACTAGGCATGGAGGGTTTTAATGAGGCATGTGAAGCATTAATTTAGATATTTATGGCATTTATGGTTTGTGGATGCCACCCCATAAGATGATGTCATTTGATGATGCAGTTAATAATAATCAATTTTTAAAAAATATTTATTCAACAAGTTTCATGGAAAATTAACTTAAGCTCTTTATTTGGTTTTATTAGCTTTAAACATGATTAGTCACTTTGGTGTAAACCTTGGCTCTTTGTGCACAAATTAATCAAATTGGTCAAAATGTCATATTATTGGCTTAAAATTTAACTAGATTAGAATTGGAAGTCGATGTTAGATACATTGAAACCATATTCTCACTTATAAAGTTTCCAATGTAAAATAACAAAGGCACATGTCTTATACAAGAAATTTGATAGAAAAGAGCAATCTAGAGCACCTAGGTGCAAAAATGTCATTTTGACTCAAAATGATCTTATCAAAGTTAACTACTTCATAAATTACATTACCCCATTTAATGATACCCTAGCCAAAATCAACACTTGAATATATTAATTTCAACTTTTTAAATGCATTTTAGTATTTTTAGGCCAAATTGTGTATTTTGGTGGAAATTGGTCAAAAGCTTGATTGATGGTCATTGGTGGCCAAATTTAGGTGTGTATAAGTAAACATAATGTGTATGCATTATTGTTATAGCACGTATGCATATTGGTTTATGTCCATATAATTGTCCCCTAACTCTTTGCACATATCCTCTAGTGGAAGTACAACTTATGTCCCATAGACCAAGGAATATAGAGTGGACCTAGTGGGTGTATGGATACTTGTGAAATAATACCATAATGCAAAAATAATTAGTTATGCCAATCATTGAAAAATTTAGTAATTATATTACTTAAGATTTGTTTTATAGTCTTGTTTATAATTTCATCTTGTCCATTACTCCAAAGGTAATAAGAGATATAAAATTTGTGTTAAGGTTGCATGTTCTATTTACGTTGGGTTACCAATTCTTTTTAACAAAATTTGGGAAATAAGATATGATAAATCCTAATTGGATAAAATGAATTGAGATAAATCATGATGTAAAATATATATGCATAAATTAAGCATTCACTAATTTTTAATTTACTATATCTGGAAATATGATAAAAGAGGAAAGAACATGGGAAAATTACTTGGTTATAAATGGATAATGTAGGACTGTGTATGTGACTATATATCTAATTATGTGATTGTATTGATTTACTATGAATCAGGAACATGGATTTGATTAATCTCTAGACAAATATTCTAAAATTAGACAAAGGTGTGGTGTGATAGTTTCCTTAGGGGACACTATCATTTGGTAGTTTTGTTAACCTCTATGTGAAAATGGGTATATGCGATGTATCTTATTGGTCATGTGTATGTATTTGTGATGTGTGAACTATTATAAAAGACACTTTGTACCTTAATCTTAAATAAAACCATATATTAATGGCATAATGATGAATACAATCATAGGGTAAAAATGGATTTGAATTTGAATTTTTTATTAACCTAAACATCCCCTATGTTGAGTGATGCCTACCTACCAATACTCCAAAGAGGTATCAAACTCCATTTAATTCTTCCATGATACAATGGTGTGTAAAATAATGGTGTAAAATTCTAAATGTGATTCAATTATGGTGTGATTTTAAGCTTAAAAATAATGACCTATGACCTTGGAGGTGTATTTAGACTTAGCTCAGGGCTACTAGGGTTGTGTGGACTCTAAATTGGGAAAATAGGTGTTTTCATCTCTTCATGCAGTTAGATATTCTAGTGTTTTTCAATCATATGAGGCTCTAGTGAATAATGTATTAAAAATTTGGCTTTATTGTGATCATTTTAAAATTACTTCGGATGTGAATTTCAAAAAGTGCAGGATGACCTATTTAGAAATTTTGAATTTGAGAAAAAATATGTTTTTTTTTGCATTAAGATATGGATAGTGGAATTGAGTAGTATCAAGGAGTAGGATAATCCAAAAAGGATGGCCTTGTATATAGAGCATATGTATTTAAAATATAAGTGTGGATAAATCTAAGAGTGATCTTTGTTGAGCATTGTTCTTGTTGTTAGGTTTGTCATTGATGTCAAAGGTTCTTGAGAGAGGTCTTCAAGAGGTCATTCAAGAATGTCGCTATGAGAGAGGATATTGATCAGTGTTATAGTGATTATGAGAGTGTAAGACATGTTTTTTATATGTTTTTATTACTTCATGATTGATGTGAAGGTCATCATGGAAGGTCCTTTTTGTCAAAGTTTTCAAGTGCTTGAACGTAATAATTGACTTGAGAAGGTATGTTCATAGGATGCCTTGTCTTGTGCATAAAGGGTCATGATGGCTCAGTGAGATGAATGAAAACATGCATGAAATTTTTTATGAGGTTGATTTATCATGTATATGAGGCATTGGATCACTCATGTGAGTCTCAAGGTGAGCCTATAGTGGTAGGACCTACAGACCTAGTCTGCACCTAGACCACTTCTAGACCCTGCTTGGCCTAATGAGGTATAATGGTATATTTTTAAGGCATATTAAGGATGTATGGTTATGTATATGCATGAGATAATTTGTGTGAGCATGTGAGTAAAGTATTGAGATCCTAAAAATAAGTTTGAAGGTCAGTTCAAGACCTAATGAGGTATGAAAACTTAGGTGTAGTAAATCAAGATGGTGAGAGCATGGCCTAATGAGGTATTAGGATCAATTTTCAAGATTTTTGAGTAGGTGAGAATTAAAAAAAGGTTATTCAAGTTATTTTAATCATGTACATGATGTTTTAGGTCACGGTTTATATTAAAAGGCGTAAAAAGTGGTTTTAAGGTCTCTCAAGTGTATAAAATGAAGGGTTCTAAGTTCGAGAAAGATGTTATTATATTTTTTAGCTCATAAAACATATTCATGGGAAATTAAAATATTCATGGTATATGGGTAAGGGTCATATCTCAAATTTATAGGTATTATTTTTTGGATTAAGGGGCTATGCTTTATGAATAATTGTTAAGAGTGAAAATAGGTTTAAACCCTCCTAGAACCCTAATAAGGACCTGCTATTGAATATGTTGTTAAAAATATAATATATTTGTCTAAAATGAATATAAAACTATTTTATCTTGTATTAATCTTTTCTAGGCACATACAAGTGTGATTTAGTTGTCAAGTGTGTGAGTAGACCCTAAAAGAAAGTGCTAGTTTCTCAAAGAATTGTTGTAGCAGTCAGAGTTGACCAAGTCAAAGTATAAAAATCATTGGATGGAGAAGGTTTAGAATTTTATTTTATTTCTACTGTGGTTTATATATAATTTATATCCCTCAAGTGTGCTAAACTGATCATCCAAGTTGATTAGTCGCTAACAAGCCTAATGGTGGAAATAGTGAAAAACCTAAGCAAAAATGAGAAAATAATTAGGGATGTGTTATTATGTAATAGTGAGGGAAAAAAATTCATGGATGTTTTTTTCATTAATTTTAATACATTATCAAGTTTGGAATATTTTTTTGAGGATAGTGGTTATAGTTTAAACATTTCTTGCAAGTTGACTTTTATGTCTTAGTGAGGTCTGTGTATAGTGAGGTTATGTGATTGGTCTACAAGACCAATATTTAAATTTTAATATATTTTATTTATATTTTATAATATTATAATTATATCATAATATCATATAAATTAATTAAAATTCATTTAACACAAGTGTTGAAGGTCATTATCATCATGATTGTGCCTGAAGGTAAATTGGGAGTTCTAGGTAAGCAAGTTACAGTGATGAGTTTAAGGCTTTATGCCATGAGTAAATGTATCTAAGAAATATGGTATTTATTTTTTTGAAATTAAATTACTTCTCATTATTTATTAAATATTTTAAGTTAGGATAAGATATTAAAATATTGAAGCCAAAATGACTTGTCTAGTTCTGGGTTGACTGTGTGTAGTGAGATTAAAAGATTGGTCTGCAAAATCAATATTTAACATTAAAAATTATGGTTTTTGTATTTTAAAGTGGTATATATATTTAAAATTATATTTTATAATTATAATTTGTCATTATAAGTGTTATTTCAAGTGTTTAAGATCAAGTTATTCATGACTAGGTTTTAGAGTGTTCTATCAGTTCTGAGTGGGCTACTTGTAGAGAAGGGTTTGAGTCCTTTTGCCATGATTTATGAATTATAAAGCATGTTTTTTTATTTTAGGTCATATATATTATTTATGTGTGTTTTATTTCCATTATTTATCAAATAATTTATTCTTAATCTTAAGTTGTTCAAGATAGAGTTTTTGTAGGTTCACAGACCTAATTGTAAACAATGCTAATGGCATGCTTCAAGTGGTGGTTGGAGTAAAATGTGTCATGGACATAATATGAGATTAGTATGGGTATATTTTATTGTTAAATTATAAAAATATCTAATTTAATATTTTTATTGAGATTAGATATTTCAATAAGATCTTATTGGGATCTTATTGAAACACTTTAAAACATAAAAAATGATCTTATTGAAATACTAATCTCATATTATGTGTCATGGACATAA
This sequence comes from Torreya grandis, assembly GCA_037957365.1. Classification (NCBI taxonomy): domain Eukaryota; kingdom Viridiplantae; phylum Streptophyta; class Pinopsida; order Cupressales; family Taxaceae; genus Torreya; species Torreya grandis. The sequence goes on from JARHVA010000150.1 coordinate 4,657,990, forward strand.
TATGAGATTATTATGGGTCTATTTGATTGTAATATAATTTTTTTATGTCATTTTTTCTGTTTTAAAGTGTTTCAATAAGATCAAAGGGTAACATGTACTAATGAAGCCCTAATTGAATTAGGACTCCTTAAGGCCTAAAGAAAGATTTGGTCCATTTGAAATATGAATGACCTAATGTAATGTTTGAGTCATATTTTTAAAATATTCTAAGGCTTATTATGTAAAAATTATAAGTGAATAAGTGTGTATGGTTTATCAATAGGTGTATGAGTAAGAGCCTAGTATAAAAAGAAGGCCTAATAGACCTAATTGACTAGTTAGAAAATGAGTGAGTTCATGCAAATGATCCAAAGGTCAATTAAAAAAAAAAATTATAGTAGATCAAAACCTACACCATTTTTTAGATACCATTGAAACCTTTCAAATGGTATGTATAACACAAAAAGTGGAGCTCATATGCTCCTTGTGTAGTTAGTCAAAGTTTTGGTCAAAGTAAGTTAATAAATGGTCAAAGCTGGTCAAATTGAAAAATTAACCAGCATAGAATGTTTCTAAATCAGTTTCATGGTTTATATCTCATCAAGATATTTCTATCACATTTTATGGTTCATGAAATGGAGTCCATATGTGAAAATTATGACCAATCAAAGTTATGATCAAACTTGATCAAAATGATGATGTGGTAGAAAAATGGACCAACGAGGATGTGACACGTGGCAACAGGACAATGCAACATGTGACATAATATTTTTAAATGTGGTAGATAATTAAAAATATATATATCCTATTAATTGAATTAAAACCTTTAAATATTAAAATGTTAAATATTTTCCACATAAAATGCATCCTTCCACATAAAATTGGCTAAGGCTAAAGTTTTTAATTCCCATGATGGGAATAAAAAATAAAAGGCTAAAATAAAAGCATATATACCCATTTATATGGGATAAACATGAGGATAATTTAAATTCCATAAAAATGTAATGGGATAATTATTTTCTCATTTAAAATGGCAAGGGGATAATACTAAATCCCACCTAAAGTGGAAATGGATAATTATCCAAGCCCACTATTTGTGAACCCCAAAAAGTATATAAATGGGTCAAGATTTATTTGTAATTCATTCAAAAATAAGCTTTGTAGTCATAATCAAAGAGCCAAGAGCTGAAGAGCTAAGAGCCAAGAGCTGAGAGCCAGAGCCGAGAGCCAGAGCCAAAGGTCATCAAAAATATTCATTTTTATATCAAGATCTTTTACTAGGGATAGATTATGTACAAAATAATTTTTACATCAATAATTAATCGATTTCACCTTTGAGCAAGACCTAGAGATGTAGCCCGAGTAGTGGGTGAACTCCATTATCAACCTAGTTATTATGAGTTGGCTTTTATGCTTTCTTTTCTATATTTGATTAATTAACTAATCATTTTGAATGTAAAAGTTAATCACAATGGTAATTAATGAATATTTTAAAATACTTTGAGTGTTGAGATAACACATTTTTAAAGGTCAAATTTTGATTCATTTCCTTTGACTATTTTCAAAAAATTGAATATTTAACAAAAAAATATCCAAGGTAAACTTTTTGCACAAAAATAAGTTCTAGTTTATGGATCAGATTTGGTAACAGAGCTAGGTTTGTGTTGGTGTAATTGTGATTTTACTTATATTCTATGGAATAATATGGATCTAATGCTATCTCAAGTTCATCTATTGTTGAATACTATTGTCATTATATTGATGCAATACTTGCAATTATAAGAACCAAGATAACAAGCTACAAAATAAAGACATGAGTTATAGATCGAGAAGCTCCAATAGAGCATTGATGCTATGCAAGTGGAAATGCAACAAGAACATCTCAAAAGAAGCAAATGTGAGTGAAATCAAAAGTGTATAGCTACTGCTCCAAAAAAGGTCATATTGTGGATGAATACTGTAATCTACACATTCACAAAGCTTTAGTCTAATACCAACAAAGATGCAAAGCAAAAGAGAAGACACCTGTCAAAAAATATGCTTAGCCCAGTTCTCTTAAGAATCAAGCAGTAGAAGAAAGATTCATCCAAGAGATGTTTCCAAGGTAGACAACAAAAGTACATTCTAGTTATAGAAGTGATTCTTCTAATTCATATATTCTTGCTATTCTTATTAATGAGAATGATGTTGGAAGTTTAGAAGCAAATAATGCTCTAAATAATAATGTATCTTCTGATGTACATTCTAAAGATGAAAATAATGAAATCAATTCTCTTGGTTATATTAACAATGTTAGGGATACTAAATATACTAACCCTAAACATCTATTGAAGTTATTTAAAAATTAAATGAAGGGAATATGTTCTCAACTATTAGAAAACATGGGATTCGAAGGAAAAGGGCTTAGAATTAATGGTCAAGGAATTGTCTAGCCTATTCAAGTGACAAAGAGACCACTCTGAGCAAGATTAAGATATGGAGGTGAAGGACAAATATCCCAAGAAGCTAAGCTAGAGGATTACTCAAGTAACAAGCTAGAACATTCCAAAAAGCTAGAATAAATACTCTTTGAAGATGTGACAGTTACATTGGATGAAGAATCTTCAAATGATTCATTAAGGTATGCAAAGAAGAAATACTTGAATGTATTTTTTGATTATACACAAGAGAGTCCTAAAAGGAATTTTAAGAAAATTGATAAAAAGAAGTTTCCTAAGGAAGAAATGAAGTTAGGATTTTACCTCAATGCTAAGGGGCAAATGTTGAAGGAAGATAATCAAAATCATCCACAACCTTAGGCAAAGGTTGTAAATGCATCTTCAATCAAGCAAAATACATAGCCTCCTCAGATAGAATCTAGTCAATCAAAACCTGACACAACATCAACAAGGGAGACAATAGTCAATGAGAAGCTGACAATACAAAAATTATCGCCCTAAAAAAGTAAGCAACATTTCTTTAAAAAAATAATTGCTAAGCATTCTAAAATAGATGTTATTTTTGATGTAAATTATCAAATAAATTTGATATCTAAATATATTATAGAAACCCTAGGTTTTGAAACTAAGCCACATCTCCAACCCTATTCTTTGGAAAGAATAAATAATGGTAATGATGTATATGTAAGTAAAATCTATAAAATAGGGTTTGCAATTACTACTAAATTTGTAAATAAAGTTAAATTAGATGTGGTTCCACTTCAGTTTAGTGGCATTATCTTGGATAAACCATACTTGTCTCTAAAAAAGGTAACTTAGTTCAAGAATAAAAATTAGTATAGAATTGTGAAAGATGGGATAGAATATCTCATGTGAACGCATCGACAATAACTATTACAGGTAAACGGTAATGTTCTTTTTATACCCATGTATGTTATAGATAGGAACATTACAAGATAACATGAAGATGCCATCATGAAAAGCATTACAAACAACTCAAAAGATAGGTTGTATGTTTTAATTTGTATATTTTATAGTGTGCAAACATGCATACATATTTGTCTAATGTTTGTAAGACCTAAATATAGGCATTGTTTATAAATGTATAAGACCCAAACATGGGCAATGTTTGTAATCGTTATATATAGTTATAGTTTTGTCAAGACCCAAGAAGGGAAATATTTGTAAAATGGTGAATGTTATAATACAAGGTGACATGCAACATTTTTACAGTAGTTAGTGTCATGAAAAGATCCTCACATGGAGTACTAGGTCCAGTACTAATTTTTTTAGGATAAAAAGCCTTCTTAGTGGGGAGGATTGATCTAGAGGTCAATTCAAAAAAGATTCTATAGTATATCAAAATTTGCAGCATTGCGTATAGCCCACTAAGACCTTTCCAATGGTATACAGAACGTAAAAAATGGAGTTCATTTTCTTTTTATGCAACTAGTTAAAGTTCTAATCAAAGCAAGTCAACAAGTGGTCAAAGATGTTCGAACTAAAAAATTAACTAGCATGAAATGTTTCTAAATCATTTCCATGGTGTAAATCTCATCGAGAGCTTTTCATCATATTTTATGGTTCATAGAATGGAGTCCGTATGTGAAAGTTATGACCAGTCAAAGTTACGATCAAATTTGATCAAAATAATGATATGGAAAAAAAATAGACCAACGAGGATGTAAAATGTGGCAACAGGATAATGTGACATGTGACATAATATTTTTACATGTGGTATATATATATATATATATATATATATATATATATATATATATATATATATATATATATATATATATATATATATATATATACATATACATATACATATACATATACATATACATATACATATACATATACATATATATATATATATATATATATACATATATATATATATACATACATAATATACATATACATATATATATACATATATATATATACATATATATATACATATATACATATATATATATATATATATGTATATATATATATATGTATATATATATCCTATTAATTGGATTAAAACCTTTAAATATTAAAATGTGGAATATTTTCTACATAAAATGCATCCTTCCACATAAAATGGGCTAAGGTTAAAGTTTTTAATTCCCATGATGAGAATAAAAAAATAAAAGGTTAAAATAAAAGCATATATACCCATTTATATGGGATAAACATGAGAATAATATTAAATCCCATAAAAATTTTAATGGGATAGTTATCTTCCCATTTAAAATGGAAAGGAGATAATATTAAATCCCACATAAAGTGGGAATGGATAATTATCCAAGCCCACTATTTGTGAACCCCAAAAAGTATATAAAGGGGTGAGGGTTCATTTATAATTCATTCAAAAACAAGTTTAGTTGTTATAGCTGAAGAGCTGAAGAGCCAAGAGCTGAGAGTCGAGAGCCAAGAGCTAGAACCAAGAGCCAAGAGCCAAAGAGTTAAAGAGCCAAGAGCTGAGAGTCGAGAGCCAAGAACTAGAACCAAGAGCCGAAGAGCCCAAAGTCAGAGCTAAGATCCAAAGCCAAAGGTCATCAAATATACTCATTTTTAGATTGAGATCCTCTATTGGGGATATATGATGTATAAAGTGATTTTTGTATTAATAATCGATTAGTTCCACCTTTGAGTAGGGCCTAGAGACATAGCCTGAGCAATGGGTGAACTCCATTATCAACTTAGTTGTCATGAGTTGACTTTTATGCTTTCTTTTTCACATTTGATTAATTAACTAATCATTTTGAATGCAAAATTTAATCACAATAGTAATTAATAGAGTTTTTAAAATACTTTAGGTGTTGAGATAAACATATTTTTAAAGGTCAATTTTTGATTTGTTTCCTTTGAGTATTTTTGAGAAATTGAATATTTAATAAAAAATATCCAAGGTAAACTTTTTCCATAGAAATAAGTGCCAGTTTATGGATCAATAGAAGATATAGCACTTTGAAGAGATAAAGGAGGTCTTGTAGACCATAATAAGGGTGCAGAGAAACTATCATGAAAATATAATAAGGGTAATATAGATTAATATCAAGGTCAAACGACCTAATCTATCTTGAAGAGACTGAGTTGAACAAAGGAACCTAGAAGGACGTTTGAGATGAATAAAAGAGTGTGAAGAGATGAAGAGGTGGTTATCATCAGTTGGTTGAGAAACAGGGTGTCTTAAATGTGATCAAAGAAATCATTTGGTTGATTTGGTGTTGAGTCATCTAGAGGGTTGGTGCCTTGTAACAATCCTATTATGTTAGACATAGAAATATGTGAATAATTTTTTTAATTAAACACATATACTAGATATATATTTTATCATGAGAATATATAGAAATCATAAGAATTACACAAGGTGACAATAGCAACAAGCATAATACATCACATAATATTGATCTCTAATATCATGAGAGTACACGTCAAAAAGTGAATATAGAAAGTAATTACATTAACTTAATTACAACTATTACAAGTCTACTACTATTGATTTACAATAACAAGTAATTACAACTCAATGATAAATATAATGTAATCTAATGTACATATAGATACATGAGTCCTTGGAACATGAGTTCCCTAGACTCTCGAGTATCTATGGTAATTTTAAGTATCATCTCAATATAAGTACTATTGTGAGGAGGGAGAGCATCATCCAAGTGATTCTCCACATCAACCATAGACCAATGATCCCCTACACTAATCCCATAAGGATAAGTTCCTCCTTTCATGGATGAGTAGATAGTGATGGTGTGAGAATATAGAGAGACTAGCAAATAATCATGTGTTGTATGATTCTAAACTAAATATGCAATGTATCATAAAAATATATTCTATTACAGGATATCGCACTAACATGTGAACCACACTCAGAAAATGATAATGTCTCACTAAACATACTTTGTTCCAAATCTTTACAAATAATAAATGACAATGATCTAGATCAATCAATTTAATACACACCACTTAATCGAATTGCCTTCATCTAACATTGTAATGCTAGTAAGTTAGTGAAGTTCATCTCACTCCTTAATTTTCATTAGCAATGTAGATTGGTAAAATACAAATTCAACCACAAGATTCAAAAATTTACATCCCACTAGAAAATGCATCACATGACATGTTATACATAAGATTTTCAATCTATAAAACATATGCATAAATATTTCATTATATTTTATCCCATACTAGAAATAATGATTACAAATATACCACTCAGGTAAACATATAATTGAGCTATATAATTTAAATAATATAATTTGTTTCCAATTATCTACACCCTATAACAACCTATATTGCCACAAACTAATGTTCTAAGACTTGAATACTATTTTTTCATAATCAATCATATAAAGTAGTCTCAAATACATGGAAACACAAGCATTACACATATAACTATATATAACTATATACATACATACATATACCAAACATTATTTCTATGGAACACAATAACATATTATAACAACATTTATTAATTTATCAAAGTTTTCATGCACGTATACACAAATATATCAACTATAAAAACACATGTTATCCACATCAAATACTAGTAGGCATGTAATATATATAAAATTGTAGATATGAGTTAGGTATAATAAATATATTAAGTACCATCTGGGTACTATATATCTCTATACTGTAGTACCTTATGATATCTCATACTATCATAGGTTTTCAACTACATGACAACACACAATCCAAACTTCTAATTTTGAAGACTCAACCAATTTATAATAATAAACATACAATAAACAGTTATACCACCTAATAAAACTTACCAAAGTATTAGAACATATAAACATGTATCACAATGCACCATTAAATACTAAGTGTAACTAAATATTCATACATATCAATACACTCATAGTATGTAATACACATAAGTATTTCATCTTAAATACATATAACTAACAATCATTCACATTACTAATAGTGAGTCAGATAATCTATTATTCTATTGACTCATTTACTTCTACGAGATAATTTCAAAGGTTATATTTCCTTATTCCTATGAAGTTTAATGAATTTTTTGAATCATCTAATAAATTATAAGTATAATCCCTATATACCAATACTTGTACATCTTAACATGCATCACATGTAAATATTCTAATGCTATGAAATCTATAAACAATGATTTAACATTTTATTTGTAAATAATAAGCATAGAAATCAACAAATCAAGTAATTATAAGTACATGAAACATACTTTGCATACCACAACTAGAAGAATTAGAACTTCATTTTCCCTGAGACACAAGTAATCTAGTTTCACAACCAATTTATATTTGGGGGTTTACGAGCAATCATTTTCTCAATTAGTCTTTATCAATCCTTTAATATTTTACTAGAGAATATTATTTAAAGGAATCTACCTCAAGTTTTTACTACACTATAAGTCATAACACATAACTTGATATATTGTCAAACTTTTGTATAACGATTTTACAATAAATAAGAGATTTTAAAGCTCTTTCATGTTAAACTCTTCATAGAGGATAATTATGTTCAACCATTCAACTATAAGGTTAATCTACTCTACATTTGATAATAGACTATTTAATCAATCAACTTCCAAACTAATGATAATCCATAACCAATCAATTCAAGGAATTCTAAGTTTTTATTCAACCATTTAGGTATAAGGAAACACACCTGGATTTATAAAATGCATATTTCTACGTTTTCAGAGTCATTTCAAATATACTCATGTGAAGTTCAATATAAATATATACTTGTCAAATAGTATTTTTATGTCAATAACACATCTACCCTCTCGAGATTTTAAGATAAATAATAAATAAGTTTACACTCATTTCTTATATTCCATAACTTGTTACTAAATCAGATATATAACATGTATTCTCCACCAGGAGTGTTTACCTATGGTTTTTAAAAGATTTAAACACCGATTTATGTTTTTGACTATTTATAAAACTCATTCACTTTCTACTCCATTAGATAAATAAGTCATAATGTCCTTATTACGTTTAAATACATCCTTTAGTATTACCCGATGTCCACAAAAGAAACACGCTTATTTCTCATTTAATAAAATATGTTCATGGTTCAGACTTGGACCAAAATAAATAATAATATATTTTTCTGAGATAAATACTAATTATTTTCTAAAATTGATAACAATATATTTCTCTGAAATATATTATAATATATTTTTCCAATATACATACTAATTATTTTCTAAAATCGATAACAATATATTTATCTGAAATATATTATAATATATTTTTTTGAAATAGATAACAATATATATTTTTCCAAAATATATAATAATTTATTTTTCCAAAAATAGCTAAAAATATATTTTTTTGAAATATATAATAATTTATTTTTCCATAAATAGCTAATAATATATTTTTCTGAAATATATAATAATTTTTTTTAAAAATAACTAATAATATATTTTTCTAAAATATATAATAATTTATTTTTATAAAAATAGTTAAAAATATATTTATCCAAAATAAATACTAATTTATTTTTTCAAAAATAGCTACCACATACTGAAAAAAAGATTAAGACAATACAGTGACGCCAAACTAAGTGAATAGACCAGAATCGTGAGATGTCCAAGTAGAATTAAATAACCAGATAATTATTGATCCATTTATATGACTAAAAAATAAAACTTAGCAACAAATATACCTTCATAAATTAAATGCTAATTATATGGCTGAAATAATCATAGTTGGACAATGCCTTCTAGCTACATAGCACATTAAAAGCATTTAATAGATATATTTATAATTGTCCACATTTCTCAGTTTGTTGGAGAGAATGAAAAATGAAATAATGACATCATAACTAAGTAAAAAGACTAGATAAGATGGGATGTCATTATTATGGATGGCAAATAATATATAATATAACCAATTTAATTTATTTAAAAGCTTAGTATGTAGGAAATAATGGCGTCCAAGTAGTAAGGATAGATCTACTTAGAAAAAAACTAGATTTATGGCTGGGCTAAGCCAATTAAAGTGATGATTTATTATAACAGATAAAAGAACAAATATAAAAATGGTAAATATATATAATTAATTATCTCAACTATTGAAAATAAGGAATAAATTAGCATCAAGCTAAAATGAAAGACCAGTTAAAAGGGTGATGCCATGTAACTAGAAGTAATTTTGTTTATAAGCTAAAATAGCATGTTCCTCAATATGGGGTGATGCCATGCAGAGTAAAATACAAATTTAAAAAAATATAAATAGCTAAGTATGGGAGGGTAGACGTCTAGCTGAATCTATAGAACTAACAAATTTTAGTAGATTTTAATATATATACAACAAGCTTCTAAGTGTAGACACTAGAAAATTGCATATTTATAGTTTTTGATGACTAAATGCCTCAAGACCCCCCTAAAGACCCCCTAAACCTTCTTAACCTTTAACCAACCTCTCTTAATCCAATCAAATTACTATTCTCCTAGTCATATAGTACTATTCAAAAGTACTATTCACTATCACTATTCATGATGACATGGCATGTGACATGATAAGTGACATGATAATTGACATGACAAGTGACATGGTAAGTGACATGAAAGGTGATATGGCAAGTGACATGGCTTAAAAGTGATGTGGCTTGATGTGGGACATCATACCTCACTTGAGACCTTTTTCCAATATGTTTAATGACCTCTGATGGGTGTCATCATCCCCTTCATTTAATCAACTTTCTGTTGATATCATATTTAACCAGGGTTGTGTCTAAAGCTATATGCAACAAGAGGAATCGTAGCGATTTAGTTATTGAATGGAGGTATTTGTATTTTTGTTGTTTTGGGGTTTTTTTAATGTATTAAGGATTTTTTTTTGGTTAAAACCTTATTGGAATCAAACTATACAAACCTGCTAGAAATAAACACACTTTACAGAAATGAAATAGATTACTGGAAATAAACACATGTTATAGAAATGAAAATTGATTGCTAGAAACAAACACACATTGCAGAAATGAAATTGATTGCTAGAAACAAACACACGTTGCAAAAATGAAATTGATTGTTGGAATCAAACACACATTGTAGAAATGAAATTTAATCCAAAATTCTTGCAAGAACAAATTTACAACAAATCTTAACTTTAAGGAGTTGGAAGCATTTATAATTTTAACAGAATTACCTATTTACTTTTACGAATATAAATATAAATACCAATAAAAATGAAGATCTTGGTTCTTTGGAGGAGTGGGCCCTTGCTCCGCCTAGAACAGGATTTGAATAATTTAATTTGCTTTCAAAATAGAAATGGCTATTTCATTGATAAAATGTTCTATATTACAAATGTACTGATCTATTCTTTTCTCTCTATATTCTATATTCTATCTTCTCTCTATCTTCTATATTCCTTTACTAAATTCCTAGGTCTATATATATATATGCTTTGATGGCTATAACTATTTCATAAATATGATGGAACTGAATCGTACCTAGAATAGATGTTGAATCAAGATATGGCTAGATGTCCAGCTGTGCAATAAATGTCTTGATTCTACAAGTTCAGAAAATCATGAATCTGTTCATGATTTAATGGGATCATTGATCCAATAGATCACTAGTTGTTTGGAATAGATCCTCATCAGTTCCATATCTAGCCGCAAAATTTCTAGAGCTTATCTTTAAGAGTATCAGAGCTAAATATAGAGTTCTAGAGCCAAGTCTAAAAATGTGACGACTTGAAATAGATATGGTGGATTTCTAGAACTAACTGTGATGATTTCAGAACAGATTCTGTAGGTTCTAAAATTAATCTGAATTGAGTCCAATGCTTCCAAAAACATTCAATCCACTTCATATTTGTTTTTTAGCATGATGATGACCTGTTTTATTGCAAAACTAGAATTTTCCAACACACTTGTTAGGAATTATAGGTCTTTTAAAATGTTAGAATCATAATCAATAAAAGATGGATAATCACATCCTAACTCATCTCAAATCAAAATAAAAGTTACAAAATGCAATCAAAATTAATAGAAAGAGAGAGTAAGATGAGGTCATTTATTATACATTTATTGGGCATATCCTAGCCTCATCACTTCTCCCATACTTACTTATTTGTAAGTCCCTTTACAAACTTCATTCTTCAAATTTGAGATTATATATCCTGCATTCCATTTGATTGCTTAGATCAAATGGCTAAAACTGAATATCCCAATGCTTTGACTCAGAATTACTATACCTTGCTCCTGCTTCTACTTTTCTTTTCCATTCCTCAAATTGAGTGGGATATTGAGGTTCTCTATTTTGCCAAGGAGATATGGGGGTGACAAGTAGAGGTGGCCTTGTCCACATTCCTATCCATATGCTTAGGGGAGTTTTATTGATCCAAGGAATTATTGTGCATAAAGCTTTTTCCCTTTCTAAAATTTAGATCAAATTTGAAGGGGATATTACTTCCCTTATTTTCAATGCCACTAAGAGAAATTCCCATCTTTTAAAACATGAATCATAGATATTATCAAAATTTTCCCTTTCATAGGAGGTGAAGACATCCATGCTTTGTTGTAAATTGAAAAGATAAGGTCCCTTGAATTTATCATTGAATGCATGGGATTGGAAATATGTAGCAAAGGCAGATGGATTACCATAATGAATTCTCATACAGAGACTAGATGAACTAGCCTTTGACAAATGCTCTGACTCCCTTTCTTTCCATGCAATCTAATTTTGAAGAATAGAGACAAATGCGTTAAGCTGGCTTTCTCCTACATACAAATTGATCATAAAACCTTTATTTCTTTCTAGCATAAAATTGCAGAGGTAAAATTCACAAAGAAGGTTTTTTTGTTCTATATTAGCTAAGGAGTAGCGATCGAGAAATAAGCTTCATCTTTTATTTCATGTGGAAGGTCACATGTTATCCTTGCCAACTACCAGCGAATGAATTGTTCCTCTAAAAACATGCTACAAACAAGAGAAGGTCTTCTGCACCCAGCAACTTCTCACTCATCATACAAACTATTTGTATTTTCACAAGACATTTATACTTATCATTTTCCTCCTTGTAAAATTTGTCTTCCCATTCCTTCCTTGCTTTCTCTTCTTCTGCTAGTTTGCCTTTCAAGTCTATATTGGATGCTTTGATTTCACTGAGTTCTCTGCATGTGTCAGCCCATAACTGCTTGAGTGGTAAATAAGTCAATTCAGTCTATGCAGAGACTGTTGACACAGAGGTCTGTCTTGTACATTTTTCTTCATTTTCTATTAGTTGCCTTTTAGTTTTTGCTAATTCCTCATTCTTGGCTGTGAACTAGTTTGTTAATTCTGTAAGGAGCATTTCCTTCTATTCTAACTTGAGTTTGAGGAAGTTCAATTCCTCATCCTTTTCCTTGATAATAAGTTCTACTCTAGACAAAAATAGAGCCTATTTAATCTAGTGGTTTTGTTCTTTTTCTAAAATTTCTTGGGGAGTTCAACATTCCTCTTCCACCATAGGGGATTTCCCTTTCCTTCTCCAAGATACCTATTCATCTTTTGCATGTGATGGTTCTGCAGTCTCACTCATTTCCTGGAAAATTGGCTCCTCAAATCTTTCATCTTATTTTTCCTTTTTTGCTTGGCTCGGTTCAAGAGGAGTCATGGCCATGCTACCCAAAATATCAGAAGCTTCAGTTTCTAGCCTTTCTTGTTCTTCCAGCTCCTCTGAACTTTATTTAGACTTTTTATGATGTTTTCTTTCTTGAGGAGCCTCAAAATGTGCAGACATAGGTCTCCTCTTAGAACTTCTATTTTTCACCTTTTTCTTAGGCCTAGGTGAACTATCATTGTCAGAGGCAGGTACCAGTTCTTCTATAGCCTCAACAGAAGAAGAAATGGCTCGAGAAAGTACAGTAGGGTTTGTAATTTTAAATTTTCTTTTAGATTTTCTTCTTATTGGTATTTCCTCTTCCCCTAATCTTTTATTTTCTTCAGCAATGGTAGCAGTTTTTAAATGAACTAAAGGAGCAGGAGGAGTTGATATTGTTCTTCTGGGAATACAGGGTTTTGTCCAAACTTGCCAAGAAATTTGTCCCACATTTCTTCCCCATTTTTCTTGGAAAGGAAATGGTGTTGGCATACTAAATGCACTAACCCATGATGTCCAATTGTTCCTACACCCCAAGAATACCTCTAGGCCATGGTATAGATGGAATCAAAAAGAAACCGTGGAAGGTTTACTATATATTCTAATTTTTTAGCTCCATATCTAAGGTGTATAAGGATTTTTAGGACTTATTTTTCTACTGTCTGAAATTGTCCATCACAGGTTAAATATTTGACTATCTAGAATGATACTCTGTCAAAGGGTTTGGGCAAGTTGGCCCTCTTAACTCCTTTGATGATTTTCTTTGTATTATAAATATATTGGGGTTCAGCTTCCCCTTCTTTTAATAGGGTTTTAGCCAGGTCTTTCAATGTCCCTTTGACAAGGTTTGGGACATGCATTATCAGAATTCCAGACATCTCACTTATGATATTCATAGAAAAAGGAATGAAAACCTTCCTAATATTTGTCCTTATTTGCTCTAAATTGATAATAAATTCTCTTACCAGTTCATCATTGTATTTGGGAAATTTATTTAGAAACTCTAGCCATCCTACTTGTTGAAAGATATTTGCTACTTCTGCATTTGCAAAGAGCTGGGTATCATTGTCTAGTTCAGACTTCTTTTTGATTCCCATTATTTGTTCTTCTTTAAATATTTCACAGGTTAGCTGAAAATTGCTTCTCATCTTGGCAGAACTAATGATTTTGGCTACGAAACTAGAGGATTCGATTGCTGATTTGGAGAATTCAGTTGCAGAATTACTATACCCAGTTGCAGAACTTCTCAATTTTGGCTGTGGAACTACTGTACTCAACTGTGGAAATCACAGATACACATGTTTCAATTATAAGAATAATTCTTTATGGTTATCCACCAACTCATTCCATCATCAATATCCTTCTCATGATTTTGCATATTTAACCATGATGTATAACAGATGACTCATCATACTAATCTTTTTAAATCAAGTCTAATCACACATGCAAACTTTCTATTTAACCTTTAACAAGTTAAAAACATAATTACCATACTTGATGATGTAATCCCTCTGTCATGCTGACACATCATCCCTGAAAAATGGTTAGAAAATAGTTAGAATTCAAAAAACATTTTATTTGAGTTAGCCACTTATTTATGAAGATCAATAGTTATCACTGATTTTCAATTGATCTCTGAATTTTATTTATTTATTTGGGAAGAGAATGCCATTTACTAGTTTTCATTCTCTTCCCTTTATTTTGAATCTCTTCATCTAATTAATTGATCATTTTGGAAGAACTGGGTTCTTCCATATGATCAAATTCTTTGTTTACTTCAATCTACTTCAAGAATTCATCCTTAGTAGGAGGATTCCTATAAAGTTTTAGCCTGTGTCCATTGACCAAGAGTGTTCTTCTACTTCCATCAATATGAAGTAACTAGATAGAACTATTGTCAAATATTTGCTTGATTTGGTAAGGTCCCAACCATTTGGTTCTTAATTTACCTTTGAATTGTTGGTACTTAGAATCAAATAGCAATGCCCAGTCTCCTACTTTGAATTGTCTTTCCTTAATATGTGAATCATGCCAATGCTTCCTTTAACCCTGGATTATCTCTATCTGGTGAAGTGCTTCCATTCTGAATTCATCTAATTCATTGAGTTGAAGGATTCACTCCTTTTGAGCTATATCCAATTCAATTCCCACCTTAGTTGTTGTCCTCAATATCTGTATTTCAAACTCAATAGGCAACAAGGGATTTTTCCCATAGACTAACTCATATGGTGAAAACCCTGTTGTGGTTTTCCAAGTTGTATTGTAAGCTCAGACAGCTTCAGATAGTATTTTTACCCAATCTCTTCTTTCAACTTCAATTGTTTTAGTGAGGATGTTTTCTAATTCTCTATTTGTTACTTCAGCTTGTCCATTTGCTTGCGGGTGATAGGGAGATGACTTCCTATGATTGATATGATAATACCTTATGAAAGTTTGGATCATATTGGACATAAATTGTGGTCCCTGGTCTGAAACTAAGCTTCTTGGTGGTCCAAAATTTACCATAATTCTGTGCCAAAGGAAATCAACTACTTCTTCAGTGGCATTTGTTAAAGCCTGCACTTTTACCCATTTTTTTACATAATCAGTACACATAAGAATGTGATATTTTCCTTGTGAAGGAGGATTAAAAGGTCAAACAAAATCCAATCCCCATCTCTCAAATGGTTTAATCACTACTTGTGGTTGTAGAGGCATTTCATTGGTAATGGTTGGTTGTCCCATCCTTTGACAAAGATCACACTGCCTGATATATCTCTTCACATCTTTGTATAGAGATAGCCAATAGTAACCAGTGCCAAGTATCTTGTGAGCTGTTCTTTTCACTGAATAATGTCCTCTACTTGGTTCATCATGACATGCCTGGAGGATGTCAAAAATTTCATCTTCTCTTACACACCTACGTAAAACCAAATCAGGGCCTCATTTAAATAGCATTCCATTTAACCACTTGAACTGTGCACTAGTTTTGATTATTATTTTTATTTTTTTTTTACTGAAAGGAGGAAACTTCCCTATTATAAGACAATTTGCCATGTTAGCAAACCATAGTGTGTTAGCTGAAATAAAAAATAATTGTTCATCTAGAAAGTTATCCTTGACTGGATCCTGCTCCCTTGTACTGGTCAATCTTGACAAGAAATTAGCCACCACATTAGATTTCCCTGGATTGTCCACAATGGTAATATCAAATTCTTGTAGAAGTAATGACCATCTAATTATTCTACCTCCAACCACTAGTTTGTTCATTAAATATTTAATTGCTGAGTGATCTATATGTATAAATATTTTTTACCCTATAATGTAATGTCTAAATTGATTGATTACATAGATCACAGCCAGAAATTATTTTTCAATGGTAGTGTAATTTCTTTCAGTGGGAGTAAGATTTTTACTAAGATAGTAAATAGCATACATTCTTCCTTCTTCATCTCTCTGTCCTAAAACTACACCAATTGAGGTATTTGAGGCATTAGTTTGGATTTGAAAATGTTTCTCCTAATTAGGTCCTTACAATATTGGGGTAGTTACTAATTTCTCTTTAATTTCTTCAAAATCATGTTCACACTATTCATCCCAAAGAAATTCACAGTCCTTGGTAAACAATTTAAACATGGGGGTGTTAAGCATAGAATATACTAAGAGGGAGGGTGAATCAGTATATCATATATCTTATAAAACTTTCCCTTAACCAAAATCCACTTAATCAAACATTCAAGATATGTAATAAAACTCAAACAATAAACACCACACAAGATAGAGAGAGACACCAGATATAACGTGGAAACCCAATGTGGGAAAAACCATAGAGAATAATCTCAAGTATATGAATGAGCACCAACCCAAACAATATTCGCAAGCACCAACTTACAAGAGCACCAACCCCTTTGTTGAGCACCAACCTAGCAACTATTTGTGAGCACCAACCCATAGGAGCACCAACCCCTTTGCCGAGCACTAACCCAACAACAATTCATGAGCACCAACCCATAGGAGCACCAATCCCTTTGCTGAGCACCAACCCAACAAAAATTCATGAGCACCAACCCACAGGAGCACCAACCCCTTTGTGTATACCACACACCTATCTCTCAATGTTCCTATCTCAACAAATGATAGTTCAATACAACATCTCTTTCCTCTCTCTCACCTTTGCTCTTCTAAGCTAGATATAACAAATACAAATCATATTCATCTCTCACAATTACTCTTCTAAGCTAGATATTACAATATCAAATCAACCTCTATCTCTCATATTACAAATGGCTTCTCAAGCCTTTATTTATAGCTTTCCAAATGACCTTTGGCCTTCCCCCTTTGTGACCCTTCAATCCTCATGGAAAATGGTGCCAAAATTGTATGACCCTTCATATTCTTGCCTTTGAAAAGTCATTTGGTGACCCTTCATGACCAAAAATGTTCTTCCCACTTTTGTCCTTATCTTGGTGACTTTTCATATTTCTCAAAGTGTCCCTTCATGAGAAATTACGCCCTTACTCTTTTGTCTTCACTTGGTGACTCTTGGAATTCTCCAAGATGATTGTTCATGGGAAAATGTGTCCCATCCTTGTTTTGTATTTACCTCGTGGCTCTTTGAATTCTCCATGGGCCCTTATTTTGTCTCATATGCAACCAAAAATATATTCATTAATATTAAATAAATAGTAACTCACATTAGCCAAGATATATCTATTACAAATAACATTAAATGCAATGGGGCCTTTATCACCAATAATGCTAGACCTTTGACATAAATGACAATATTTCCAACAATATCCCCCTTTGTCATTGATGGCAACCTCAATCTTGAAATTGCCACATCCTGTCACCTATACATACTGTCATCTGAAAACATATAATAACTCCCCCTTACTGTATCAACCTGTATCTATTCCCTATACCTATTTCTGCACCTGTACCTTTTATTCTCCCCCTTTGACATTAATGGCAAAGGGCCTACTTGGAGCTAACACTTAGCTCCCCCTCAACTGATGCTAAACATCAATGGTAGGAAGTAATAGAAACTACTCCCAACTCCTCTTGCAGATCTTTGAATGTGTCCTTTGATCATGCCTTTGAGAAGATATTTGACAATACATACACATTGTTCCCTATCCTTTGAGTATCTACAATCAACTCATTTGAATCTTTTCTTCTAATCTCACAACCTTCAGCATGAAACTTTAATGTGTATCCTTAATCACATATTTGACTAACACTCAATTGATTATGCTTAAGACTTTTTACATACAAAACATTCTTAGTCTTAGTTATACCATAATCCAAACTCAAAGTACCTTTTCTGGCTATCCTGGAAGTGGTTTTATCTCTGAATCTCACTGTATAACCATTGATCTTCTTTAGAGTAATGAAATTACTTTTATCTCCTGTTATATGCCTCGAACATCCACTATCAATTAATCATGGCTGATTTTTACCTCTTACATGCAGGGCTGTCTGAACCATAATAGAATATTCGGGTTGTTTCTTTTACCATGGACATGTCTAAACCTTCTTCTTGATGAATGGAGCTTTGAAACTCTGATCCTTCTTGACTGACTCGAACACGCTTCTACAATACCAAGCTATGTGTCCGAAGTTGTTGCACTTGTAGCATATTATGGTCTCTTCATCAAATCTTGATAGAGGAGCAAAAGAGTTGTGGCTTCTGCTTGACTCTACTTGACTTTCCTTCTCCTTATTTATAAAATTGTTAGCTCTTTTTCTACATTCTAATTTTTTGTGACCATATCCATTACAATAAAAACAATAGCCATAAAAATAAGATCTGTTTGTATATCTCTGACCTGATTGTCTTTTGCAGCTTTGTTCTCTCCAGCCTTCTTTGTTTGAAATGTCCTCTGTATTTTTCACTTCTCCCCTTTTTGTTTCCTCTTTTGTAAGAGCTTCAGCATAGCTCTTTTTTTTTTCAAAATTGATCCCTGTCTTATCTGAATTTGCTTTTTGACTTTCCAATATCTTATTCAGCATGTTAGTGATATCCTCAAATTTTGAATCACTAACTAATTTATCATTGACTGCTTTCTCAATATCTTCTTTTAAAGAGGCAATTTCAATAACATACCTTTGACATTCTTTTCTTTCTATTTCCAACTGTGTTGTGAGATCTTCATTCTTCTTGGCTTCTTCCAAGTGTGTTGTTAGATCATCAATAATTTCCTTTGACTCTTATTCATTTTTCTCAATCTGGCGCTTTAATCTTCGATTCTTCTTCTCAATAGATTTTAACTCTTCAAGGGCACAAATGAGTTCTCCTTCCATATTCACTTCAGCTTCCTCCTCTTCTTCTTCTTGATCATCTTCATGTATGGCCATGAATAGAATCTCTTCTTCTTCTGAATCGCTGACTCCACTATCTTCGACTAAGCTAGGATCCCTAGAATATAGGCTCTTCTTCTCGAATCTCTTCTTAAATTTGCCTTTGAAATTCTTCTTGTATGTAGGCTTTTCTTCTTCTTCATCATTACCCTTATTTGGGGATCTAGCTAAAAAATGTCTAATCTTTCCACAATTAAAACATGTAAAAGGTAATTTTCCTTGATATTTACCTATTCCCCTTTTCGGCTTGTGAATGAAAAGTGCTCCATTGTCATCTTCATCATCACTAGAACTATCACTTAATTCTTGAATCTTAGCTTTCTCTTTCTTTGATGTCTTGAAAGCTGCTTCTCTCTTTGAGGGTTTATCTTATTCTGTCTGCATCTCATTTACCATGAGAATACCATGAAGCTCATCCATCTTTAGCTTGCTTAAATTCTTCATCTCCTCGATTACTGAAACCTTTGCATCATATCTGATTGGTAGAGATCTCAAAACCTTTTGCACCTCCATTGACTCTTCCAACATTTCTCTGAGACCTTGAATCTAATTTATGATTTGATCAACTCGCAAAAGATAACTTGCTATATCTTCTTCTTCTTCCATCTTCAAACTTTCAAATTGCCTTCTAAAAGTCTGAAGCTTAGCTTATTGAACCTTTCCATAACCTTTGTAAATATTCTCAAGTTTTATCTAAGTTTCATGAGCAAATTTACATTGCATAACTTTAACAAATTTAGATTCACATAAACCACATAAAATAGCATTTAAAGCTTTAGCATTACATTTACTTGCCTTCTTTTCTGCTAGAGTAATTGTAGATGTTTTTGGCTCTTCATATTCCTCCGCCACTGATTTCCATATGTCGAATCCAAGGGCCATCAAATAAACCTTCATTCTCATGCTCCAAAAAGCATAATTTGTCCCATCAAATAAAGGTGCCTTATTTGTAAAAAATCCTTCCTGTGACCCAGCCATCGTGCTTTCCCGATCTACCTTGAAGCTGTAAAACTTTTCAAAAAGGAACCTGCTCTGATACCAATTGTTAAGCACAAAAAATACTGAGAGGGGGGAGTAAATCAGTATATCATATATCTTATAATACTTTTCCTTAACCAAAATCCACTTAATCAAACATTCAAGATATGCAATAAAACTCAAACAATAAATACCACACAAGATAGAGAGAGACACCAGATATAACGTGGAAACCCAATGTGGGAAAAACTATAGAGAATAATCTCAAGTATATGAATGAGCACCAACCCAAAAAATATTATCAAGCACCAACTTGTAGGAGCACTAACCCCTTTGCTGAGCACAAACCCAGAAACTATTCGTGAGCACCAACCCACAGGAGCACCAACCCCTTTGTTGAGCACCAACATAGCAATAATTCATGAGCACCAACTCCTTTGCCGAGCACCAACCTAGCAACAATTCGTGAGCACCAACCCACTGGAGCACCAACCCCTTTACCAAGCACCAACCCAGCAACAATTCATGAGTACCAACCCATTGGAGCACTAATCCCTTTGCTGAGCACCAACCCAACAACAATTTGTGAGCACCAACCCATAGGAGCGCCAACCCCTTTGTGTACACCACACACCTATCTCTCAATGTTGCTATCTCAACAAATGATATTTTAATACAACATCTCTTTCCTCTCTCTCACCTTTGCTCTTCTAAGCTAGATATAATAAATACAAATCATATTCATATCTCACAATTGCTCTTCTAAGCTAGATATTACAATATCAAATCAACCTCTATCTCTCATATTACAAATGGCTTCTCAAGCCTTTATTTATAGCTTTCCAAATGACCTTTGGCCTACCCACTTTGTGACCCTTCAATCCTCATGGAAAATGGCACCAAACTTGTATGACCCTTCATATTCTTGCCTTTGAAAAGTCATGTGGTGACCTTTCATGACCAAAAACGTCCTTCCCTCTTTTGTCCTTATCTTGGTGACTTTTCGTATTCCTCAAAGTGTCCCTTCATGAGAAATTGTTCCCTTACTCTTTTGTCTTCACTTGGTGACTCTTGAAATTCCCCAAGATGACTCTTCATGGGAAAATGCATCCCATCCTTCTTTTGTCTTTACCCCATGGCTCTTTGACTTCTCCATGGGTCCTTCTTTTGTCTCATATGTAACCAAAAATATATTCATTAATATTAAATAAATATTAGCTCACATTAGCCAAGATATATCTATTAAAAATAACATTAAATGCAATGGGGCCTTTATCACCAATAATGCTAGACCTTTGACGTCAATGACAATATTTATAATAGGGGGCATATATTTCACTAAAATCCTTGATAAAATGCCTATACTATCTAGCATGTTCTAAGAATGATTTGATATCTATGGGAGTTTGAGGGATAGGCAAGTCTGAAATAATCTTGATTTTGTTCTGGTCAACCTGAATTCCTCTTTTTGGAATATGGTGCCCTAATACGATCCCTTCATCAACCATCATCAAACATTTCTCATGACTACGAGACAAGTCATGTTGTTCAAATCTTGTTAATAGTCTATCCAAAATTTTTAAGGCATCATCAAATGTATCTCCATACACAGTAAAGTCATCCATGTATACCTCCACATAGTTATTTGTTAGGTCTACAAAAATTGCTAATATAGCTCTTTGAAAGGTTGCTGGAGCATTACATAGTCCAAATGGAAATACCCTATAAGCAAAGGTACCCCATGGACAAGTAAATGTAGTTTTGTCCTGATCCTCGACAACAATTTTGATTTGATTATATCCACTAAATCCATCCAAGAAGGAAAAGTACCGTTTACCTGAAAGGTTGTCTAAGACTTGATCTATGAATGGTAAGGGAAAATAATCTCTTAGAGTGGCTTTGTTTAGTTCCCTATAGTCAACACAAATTCTCCATTTTTTGTTCTTTTTAGGGACAATTACAAGAGGAGACACCCACTGGATATCTATGATAGGGTAGATAAAACCTACTTGTAATAGTTTTTCAATTTCTTGTTTGACTATATCCCTTAAGGCTGGATTAATCCTTCTCTGAAGTTGCCTAATTGGTTTAATATTTTTAGTATAAATGTGATGGATGCAGATACTTGGATAAATTCCATTCACATCTCTATAGTCCTAAGAAAATGCTTTAGTATGATCCTTTAGAACATCAAACAATTTAAATTCATCATTCTTTAACCAGCTATTATTATTCAAAAAAATTCCTAGTTTAATCTCAACATGTTTGGTTTCAGGATATGATGAACTAATTTGTTGAAAGGATTCCATTAAGGTTTTTAGTGGATAGGCATATGGTAATAATATATGATATGTAGCAACATCTCCAAAAGTTCCTAGAGACATAATGTTGGATAAAGGACAACAGGAAGAGTTATGATACTTATCTTGTTGTAGATTGAACTCCTCGTTACTACAATTTTCCAAAAATTCTTCATCATCTCTTGATATCTATAAAGCTGATACTATAGATCCTTCCTCTCCCCAAGAGAAATTGTGTTCCTCTGGAGTGAAGTTATCTTCACTTACAAAAAATTGGTGTGGTTCTAAAACTAACTGTGATGGTTCCAAAACTAAATGTGATGGTTCTGAAACTAACTGTGAAGGTTTTAGAACTAACTGTGATGGTTTTGGAACTAATCTTGACTACTCTAATGATGATTGATGTTCATTTAATGAAGGATTAACCATATCATCTATTTCCCATACATGATCCTGTAATGTTATCATAGCCAAAGAAGATAGATTTTACTCATTAATATTAGGATTATCAACCCATAATTTCACTTGGTTATCAATAAAAGGTCATGCAGATGGATATAATAAAATTTGCTTAGAATTCTTACCATTTGAAATAGTCATATCATCTGACCTGTAATCAATTAAGGCAACAACTATAGCTAACCATGGTCTCCCCAAAATAATGGGATAGCCAAGTGTTTTACCTTTTGGTTGCAATATAAGAAGTCAACTGGATATTCCCATGATTCCACCATTACTGCCACATCTTCAATAACTCCTTCTAGTTTTGCTACCAACTGATTTGCCATCTATAATATGGTATTAGTAGGTTGTATGCCTATTAATGGTAATGTTTTCAAAGTTTCCACTGTCATTACATTGATAGTTACACCCAAATCAATCAAAACATTATGTATATCCTTATTCCCTATAGAAACAAAAATAACAGGGCTTCCAGGATCTCCATATTTAGGTAGGATTTTTCTTGCTAATAAATCAACAAGTTTTCTATCTACCTGAATAGTCTTGGGGTACTGCTTCTTTCTTCTAAGTTTTTTTTTAAAATATAACAATTTGATTAACTTGTTCAACTCTGGAATATCCTTAATTGCTTGTAACAATGGTATTTCAATATTCAATCTTCTTAGTTCTTACACTAATTCATATTCCTTAAGTTTTATGGTTTCTTTAAGTCTTTCTAGAAATGGAGTCTCAGTAGAATTTATTTCTGGTTCCTTATCTTTTTCTTTGTCATCTTCCTTTAGGTGTAACTGCGCTAGGGGTTTTAGCTTCTTCTGTCATCTCATTGATTGTAACAGGTGGACTGCTAACTATTTTTCCGGATCTAGTTTGAATGTTTTTACAATCCATTGTATTTAAATCAACTAATTTGTTGGTTCTGTTTCATATACAGAAGTTATTTATTTGTTTCTTGGGTTTGCTACTGGTTGTGCTAGCATTTGGGTTTGGACTATGTTTTCAATCTATGTATTTTGTGCTAGAGGTCCCATTATGGCTTGTTGGTTTTGATTTGGATATGTTTTTCCTTGCACATAATTACTAAGGCTCCATCTAGGTTGTGGCCAAACATAAGGATTTCCTTGACTAGCCCAAAGTTGTTAATGTCCTGGAGTATACCAAGATTGACTTGCCCAATCCTGAGAATGTCATGTGGGTTGAGGGGCCCAAGGTGGCTGTCCCCAACTTTGTGGTACTGTTTGAGCTGCCCATGGCATCATCTATGGATGAGGAGTTGGTCTTAGCATAAACTGTCCTTGGTTAGGTTGTTTCTAAATAAAATTCAATTCTTCTGTGGTGGATGATGTATTGATTTGTTTGAGCTTATTTTTATGAGTGGAAGAAAAGAACAAGCATGAGTATCATGTTATTTAGATTCACAAATAAGACATACTTCTATTTTATCTAAAGGACATGCCCTTATTGCATGTTTCTTCCTGCATCTAGGATAATACATGGCTAATGGTTCAAGTTGGGAATTTGATTTAGCTTGCAATCCATCCATGGTGGAGGTTAATTTAACTAATATGTTTGTTTTAAAGTTTTCCAATTCATCCATCAATTTTTTCATATCTAGAATCAAAATTTTAACCATTTTCCTTTTTCTAGGTCCACCCCTTGTTCTTGAATAGTTTCTATAAATTTCTATGATTTCGTCCATTCTTAATTGAGCAATGTTTCCTTCATAATTAAATCAAGGGTTTTCCTAGATTCATCATCCAGACCTTTGAGAAAAATGGTTTTATTAAAATCTTCTTGAAGTACAAATCCACATCTTTTACTCACAAAGAGGAATCTGTCCAAATAATCTTCCATATTTTCATCTTTTTCCTTTTTGATTTTGAAAAAATCTTCCTTTTGATTTCTTCCTCTACAATAATCTTGATATTTGTCTAGGAAGACAGTTTCCATTTGTTCCCAATTGGTAATATAATTAGATGTTAATCCCATAAACCACCTCATTGCTGCATCCTTTAGGGTAGAAGGAAACAATTTCAATTTTTGATTATCTGTCTTGTAATCATAAGTCTGACATAGTACTTTAAACTCAAATAGAAATTGGTCAGGATCCTCATATGACATTCCTCTAAATATGGGCAAGTGTGCAGGTGAAATGTTTTTCATAGTGGTTTCATCATCCTCGATATGAATGGGATAGGTAAAGGTTCTCTCAGGTTCTTTTCTAGCTTCTCGTTCCATCTCTCTAGTATTTTCTAATCCCATCTCCCAATCAATGTGGTGATCATTAGTTAGAATTTTCTAATTAGGTGTCAACAAGAGCAACAATTATTCATTTAGTAATTAAATAAATTTTTCCTAATTTATAAGTAGACCACGAGATTCCAAGGGTAGATTTCTCCCCAAAATATATGAACAAGAAATTCCATCATCCTCTAGTTTAAGAAAGGACATTGAGCAAGAATTGGAGGCACCATTATCTCCTACAAGACAAGAAGCAAAATTTCCATCTTTGGAATTTTTGGATCAGTCACCAGAACCAAGTAAAACCTTAGGGAGGAGGATTATTTCTCAAGATCCATTGAGGGAAAGTTTTGATTCTCAATTGAGTAGTCAACCCCCTACTCCTGAATTTTCACCATCCCTGACAACGGTGCCAAAAATGATGGGTGTCATCATTCCCTTCATTTAATTAACTTTCTGTTGATGTCATATTTAACTAGGGCTATGTCTAAAGCTATATGCAACAAGAAGAATTGTAGCGATTTAGTAATTGAATGGAGGTATTTATATTTTTGTTGTTTTGGGGGGGGGGGGTTTAATGTATTAAGGATTTTTTTTGGTTAAAACCTTACTGGAATCAAACTATACAAACCTACTAGAAATAAACACACTTTGTAGAAATGAAATAGATTACTGGAAATAAACACATGCTGCAGAAATGAAAATTGACTGCTGGAAATAAACACACATTGTAGAAATGAAATTGATTGCTAGAAACAAACACACGTTGCCGAAATGAAATTGATTGCTGGAATCAAACACACATTGAAGAAATGAAATTTAATCTGAAATGCCTACAGGAACAAATTTACAACAAATCTTAACTTTAAGGAGTTGGAAGCATTTATAATTTTAACAGAATTACCTATTTACTTTTGCGAATAGAAATATAAATACTGAAAAAAATGAAGATCCTAGTTCTTTGGAGGAGTGGGCCCTTACTCCACCTAGAACATGATTTGAACAATTTAATTTGCTTTTAAAATAGAAATGGATATTTCATTGATAAAATGTTTTGTATTACAAATGTACTAATCTATCCTTTTCTCTCTATATTTTATATTATATATTCTATCTTCTCTCTATCTTCTATATTATTTTACTAAATTCCCAGGTCTGTATATATAGATGCTTTGATGGATGTAACTATTTCATAGATATGATGGAACTGAATCATACCCAGAATAGATGCTGAATCAAGATGTAGCTGGATGTCTAGCTGTGTGATAAATGTCTTGATTCTGTAAGTTTAGAAAATTAGGAATCTGTTCCTAATTTAATGGGATCATTGATCTGACAGATCACCATCCATTTGGAATAGATCCTCATCAGTTCCATATCTAGCCACAACAGTTTTAGAGTTTATCTATAAGAGTACCGGAACTAAATATAGAGTTCCAGAGCTAAGTCTGAAAATGTGATGACTTGAAATAGTATGGTGGAGTTTCGAAACTAACTGTGATGATTCCAAAATATATTCTGTAGGTTTTGGAACTAATCTGAATTGAGTCCAATGCTTCCAAAAACATGCAATCCACTTCATATTTGTTCTTTAGCTTGATGATGACCTGTTTTATTGCAAAACTAAAATTTTCCAACACACTTGTTAGGAATTACAAGTCTTTTAAAATGTTAGAATCACAATCAACAAAAGATGGATAATCACATCCTAACTCATCTCAGATCAAAATAAATGTTACAAAATGCAATCCAAACTTAATAGAAAGAGAGAGTAAGATGAGGTCATTTATTATACATTTATTGGGCATATCTTTGCCTCATCAACCTCATTTAAGAATCACAAGGGCCCCCTATTTAAATATGACAAATTTTCCCTTAAGGGACCATCATTCAACATATATTTTTCCTTCAAGCATAAAATTAGCCTTAAAAAAGAGATACCTACATCTTTAAAGACAAAGGGCACCCATTTTTGACTTCTCAACCCAAATGGGAGACTCACCAACCCAAATAAGAATCCCCACCAACCTCATCTTTGATTATTCATGCACCACATGGAAAATAACACCACATTTAATGTTTCACCTCTTTAAGTTCTTGGATGAAGACAAGAATTTGTGGTGAAAAGTATTTAACCTTGATTCAAACCCATGTGCATGATTCCCATTCAAAATTAGACTCATGTGCAAGGTGGGAGACACACTAACCCAAGTGGGAAGACCTATGATCAAAGTGGAAATACCACCAACCTCATCCTTGACTTATTTACGAGCCCCACTTGAAAAAATTTATCACATTTTACCATTCCCCTCTTTTGGCATGATTCTTCACAACAAATGTTATAAATACCCCGCTCTCCTTCACCCAAGGTTAAGTAAAAAGTTAGTCTTTGGTTAGTAACACATTATTGTAGGTTTCTTTGGAGGAAGTTATCATTTTGAAATTCATCATCATCTTGGAGGAGAAAATATCAAAGCAATGAAACTCTACCAAAATTATCTCAAGCTCCATCAATAACAACATGTTCATCGACCATCTTCATCAAGCATCAAGGTAACATTTATTTGTTTTCTTGTATTCCATTTCTTTCACTTCTTGGCCTTCTTCTTTCCTTGACCTCACACCTTTAGCCCATTTATCTCTTCTCTTTTAATCCCTTTAACTCCCTACCCTCTTATCTATTTAATTATTTTTCCATTCACCCTTTATCTTCTTCTCACCACCTTGACCATTTACCCCTTTTGCCTCTTTGCCATCTTGACCTCTTAACCTCCTAATATCCTTTTACCATTTATCTTCCCTTTATTTACTATCATTTACCTATTTAAATATTTACCAACTCAATCAAAACTTTATCATTTTCTTTTGACCCTTGTCATAAACTAAACTAAAACCACTATTTTGCCTTAACCACTTTTTAGCATTAAAATAACCAAACTAGTTTCTTTATTTTGGTTAACTTAGCAAAGCATTTAATTCTCCTGTATTAAATTCAATTGTTTAATAGTTTTAATTTTAATTTGTTATAATTTAATGCAAGAATACATTTATGTTATCATCTTAATTAAGTGTTTAAAGTAGGTGGATTTACAACCTCTTAGAAATCTTTCACTTTTAGGATCTAGCTCACACTACGCAATCCACCCATCTACTTGTCTAACAAACAAGTTTCTTTTACTAAATTTTTATTGTAGGTCATTCTTTCCTAGCCAAAAATGAGTTCTCACAAAGTTTGAATTATGCATGTGCGTATTCAACATGTATTCTTATACACACCCTTCTTAATTAGTTTCTTCTTTTCACACTTTAAAAAAATGAAAATTAGATAGAAACATTTTGGTGCACCTGGTGGGACCCCTTCTGGGTTCGTAGTTATTTTAGGCATATAGTTACATTAGTCAAAATTCATGATCTTGTATTTTTGTTATTTCTAAAATTTTAAAAGATATAAATTTTCTCTTTTTCTTCCTAAAAATCTATAAAAAAAAGAAGTTTTCATCTTAAGGATAGGTTGCATTTTCATCCTACATTAAGTCCATTTTTAGTTTTTCCTTGTTTGCATGAAAAGATATCAAATTTTTAATGGATTAAAATCAAGTGCATTTATTATTTTACCTAATTAATGATTAGCTCACCTAGATTATTCAAATGCATTATGAATTAATAGTAGCACACATATGTTACACTACCAAACCACTTGCATAAAATAAACATCAAAACTTACTTGAAACAAGGTCCATTAGGATTTCATCACCTTTTGTATCACCTTACCCTACCCAATGATCCCACTTGGATTTTATCACTAAGAGGAAGACCCACTCCATTCTCTAATAGAATATAAACTCTAGACAAATGGTATATATTGGCTAAGTGGCCCAACTTGATTTTGAGTTTGTGAAGTGTGGAGAGTAAGCCCCTAGTACTAGGCCACGCACTCGGTCTAGTGTAGATTTTTTGAGCATGAAAAATTAACTCAAAACTATCCTTAGATGGCTCTTCTATTACTTGACTAATAATCTAATTTTCCCTTTCATAATTTTTAAGGCATAACCGAAAAGCGATTTAAAATAAATTCTAGGATTAATTGTGCTTTTAGTGTATGCTTTATTTATTTTGGGATTTTCTTTGTTTGCTCATTGTTTGAGGTGAGAGGTTCATTATCCATTTATAAATATTTCATATAGTCTTAACTAGAAAACAAGTGAGAAACCAAAACAACCAACCACCATCTTCTTCTTCATCCTCATCCATGGATTATACCTTGGATGTTGATAGATCACCCCATGCTTCACCACACCATTCTCTCCCACTTACGGTGCCTTCAACAGTCCCTAAAGGTGATCCAAATTTTGCTATTGTTTTAGATAACATTTTGGTTAATTTAAAACACTATCTTAATACCTTAGCCTATCATAATTTTATGGTTTTGGTTCCTATCATGGATCCACCCTATGGTATGCCACACCACCTCTTGATTGGTGTTACATCATCCCACCCTTCTTTTATCCAAGCTTCATCTTCTATCATCAGTCCATCTACCACCACCACTCAAACACTTATTACCCCAATCAATGCCTCTAACATTGGCTCAACTTTACCCCTTTTGCCAATGTAGTGTCTTTCACACCTATTTCTACCATTCCTTTTAGCTTAACCAATATACCAACCTCAACCCTCTTTCAGAACTTGGTACTCTCCATACCACAAACACTTGTTCTTATTAGCACTAGGGTCACTACCCATCGATAACCCATAAACACTTTAGCCTTACCAACCCAAATCATGTCCCCATCAACCAACCCAAATGTATCCCTAAACCAACCATTATCAGTTCCTCTACAAGCCCCCATGACCTTCTATAAATATATCCCTAATCTATTGGGATATATTGCACCTTTCACCCAACCTCAAATTACCACATACCAATTCACAGCTGAAATCCAACCTCAACAGAACTTGTCACTAAATTATAAAACTTCCCAACCCCAACCTGATCTGATCAAGACGCTTGTAGATAAGATGACCTAACTCAAATCATCTATCTCTAGGTCCCATAATATTTTATCCTATGACCAAATTTGCAATGAACCTATCAACCCTTTTATCTCGATTTGACCAAATTTGCAATGAACCTATCAACCCTTTTATCTCGATTTATGATTATCCTCCTCAATGGGAGCTCCCTAAATTATCTATGTCTTAGGTCAAGGAGGATCCTCAGCAACATTTGAGGGCATTTCACCATTCTTATTACTTGATTAACTATGATGATGCCCTCCTTGTTTGAACCTTCCCTATGTATTTATCATGGCCCACCTTGGATTGGTATAGTGCTCTTCCTAGGTATTATTTTCACTTTCCCAACTTGTCCAAATTTTCTTAAAACATTTTTATGTCAATATATCCAAGAAGGCCTCCATAATTGACCTCTATTCCATCAGGTAGTTTGATGATGAATCAATTTCCAACTTTGTTACATGATGGTGAGGCCTCATTAATCAATTATCCTTTTCACTACCCCAAATAAAACTCATTGAACTTTTCTCTAGGGGATGCACAAAACACATTGCTCCCACCCTTTAGGTGTAAACAATTAGAACTTGTGATGAAGCATTCACAATGACACACAAACTTGAGAACTAAGCCATAAATGAGGATAAATTGAAATTGCAAAATAAGAATTCCACTTTTAAACCTGATGACCCCTCTTCCACCAAAATAACCAACCAACCTAATTCTAAATCCAAAACATCTACAAATTTGGTTATCTTGAAAACTACCCCACCTCCATTTATTAACCAATCACATCAAAACACACCTTCTAATCCTTCTTACCCACCCAATAAAAATCAAAATTGGGTTCCCCCTAAAAAATTCACCCCTATATGGGAATTTTATGCCTTTGTGTTGGATAAATTACTAAAATCTAATCTTATTAAAGTTCCATCGATCAAGTGACCTCAACAATTTGAGCACTCTCACCCTATGCGTGGGTGGTATAATGAAAATGACCATTGTGATTTCTATCATATCATCAAACATGACATAAACTAGTGTAACAATTTTAAAAGTCTTCTCTCAAACCTGATTGATAATGGTGAATTGACATTTTATAACCCTAATGCACCCACTAACCATTCTCTTGATAAAATTTGGAAACCATTCCCTAACCACCCTCCACCTACCCAAATCTATGAAAATCAATTTAAACCATCTTCATCTCAAGAAGCACACACAATCAATGTCATCATAAATGAGCCCATGGAAGATGAGCCTCATATTCCCATTTCCTCTTCACCAACCTCACCTATGGAAAAATCAAATTCACCTCTTATCCCTTTGGATACCTAAGTAGAAGGATCTATATCCCCCACTTATCTGCTTGATTAAACCATAGCCATGCCCACCTCTCCTTCACAAAACCAGCCATTGATTTAACCACCCCTCCCTCTACCCCACCAAATGAAATGGTATAACTCCCTTCTTCTCCTTTGGATACTCTAGCAAAGGAAGGATCTGGGACCATACCTACACCCTTGATCAAACAAACATCCCCTTTCTTAATCACCCCATAAGTAACCATTATTTTGGAACCTTCTAGCTCAAGTAAAGATGAAGAAACCATCCCCTCTTCTTCACCTAAAGCTTGACATTTGAAACAATAGATCAAAAAATAAAACCTGTTTATAATCCCTTTTCTTGGTTAGTGTAAAGTTTGGAATTTGTTTCACAACCCAATCTGGACAGAGCCACTTTTTGGCATCATTTAGGGTTCCCATACCAAAACAGAGTTAAACCCTTGATTTCATTAGCATCCACTTTCCAACCTATTACCACCCTATCATCAAACATTTATTTCTCCCAAGATGTGAGGTAACCATATCACTCACCTCTACCTAGATCTTCTCATAATATTCTATGTAAACTATCCAAGAATTTGGGTATCCTTCCCACACCTAGCATCACCCATCCCCCCATCAAATTACAGCTAACCCCCTCTAGGATACCTAACAAACCACCAACCAAGATGGACCAAAGGGTGCAATTACCTAAACCTCATCCTCAATATTGACCTATACCACCTCCTTCTCATTTTCCATCTATTTTGGGACCCCACCCTTCTACCATCCCAGTCACTTATTCTACTTCAATTAAAGCAATGCCCTTTTCTATGCCTACCCCTCCACCACCTATGCCATCAACTTCTTCATCGTTATTAGATATTTTATCTTCCTCTACTTTTCCACCTATTATCAACCCCTCATCCTCTACTTTGAAACCATCTACCGTTAACCCAATCATAGCTAAGCCAACCCAACTTAAACCATCTACCAAAATTGCCTGACCACCAACCCTCTCTAAGGTCAATACCATGCCTAAGAAGGTTCTTATTTCCCCGATGAGCATCTCAACACCCTCAACACCTCTAAATGAATCTTACTCTATTATTTTATAAAGGCTATTAAAAACCTCCTTCATTAAACTTCCACCTATTAATCCATTCACCCCTTCTAACACCAAACACTCTTGGTTTGATGATACTCTGATCTATGCATACCATAGGACACTAGGAAATAACATAGAGAAATACAAAGCTCTCCAAGCTCTTGTTCATCGCTTATATGAGGACGATGATTTTTTATCAGATGAACCAATTTAACCTACTTTACTAACCCAACCAATCCAACCACTATCCCAACCTATACTTGCTTCCTCACTCTCATCTACAAGTAAAGGTAAGAAACCAAAATCATCACCTATTCTAACTGAGCCTATTATCCATACTATCCACATGATTACCCGATCTCGAGCTCAAGAAAAGGGTAAAGGAAGAGCCAATACATCCATTCTATAGACTTATTCTTTGAATTCTCATCATTCTAACTAGGTTAAAACACCAATTCCAATTCCATCACCAAGACCCAAAGTGTCTATCCTTAGTTCCCCTCCTACCAACTCTTCTTCATCTATTGAACAAACCATATTGAAGCACCTTCACCAAGCACCAGTGAAGATGAGCCTTTATGACATGATCAACACCTCACCCCACCATTACCAGGAATTAATTGATGCCCTACAATCCATTAA
Source organism: Torreya grandis (assembly GCA_037957365.1). NCBI lineage: Eukaryota > Viridiplantae > Streptophyta > Pinopsida > Cupressales > Taxaceae > Torreya > Torreya grandis. Next base: position 4,691,422 of record JARHVA010000150.1, read on the forward strand.
GGTTTAGTCAAATGACCCTCAACTTCTTACATCCTTTATTAGAGCCCTCCACCATTCTATCATCATCACCTTCCAAGATTTTGAGATACCTCCAACCCATTGAGAGGAGTTAGATTCTCCTCTCTTTGTCACCACATACGTCAATCACACTAACATAAAAAAGGTGATGATTTATGGAGGCACCATCATTAACATAATCTCCTCCCATGCTTTTGATTAGTTACATTTACCAAATAACATCATGGCTAAAATCATAGTCATATTTCACTCCTTTAATGACACCATGACCACTACCTTGGGGACCATTGTTGTTCAAATACACTTGGGACCTTACACCATCCCTGAGCTATTTTATGTTGTGGAAAGTGAATTCTAATATAACATTCTACTTAGACACCCTTGGATCTGAGATATGAGTTGTATCCCCTTCACTTTACACCATTACATCAAATTCAAACATGAATGGAAAGTTATAATCATAAAGGTTGATATTGGTCCTTTTACATCTTGCAATATGACCTATAGGTCTAATGATGTCTTTCTTCCACCTTCATCTCCCTTATAATCAATCAACCCCATTAACACAACTACACCATCAAGCTTGACTTACAGTGCCTCTACTTTCATGAATGATGAAGCTTCAACTAGTGCCTCTATCTCTTCTTCCCAGATCCCTATTGAGGAATCCTTAACAAAAAATTTCCAACATTTTTCTCTCAGGGAATATCAACTTTTAGCATTATATGCCTTTCCCACTCCACAATAATATGGGAACATTCAAAATGACCCTTCTTATGACACCAACATAAAAACTCTCATCCCCTTTAGACTTCCCAATAATCAAATGATTTTATCTATGGGGGACTCGATCAAACACTCATTTCTCCTATCACCACCCAATCTATCCAACCTTTCATTTCCAATTTTTCCTATCTAAGCAACCTAGCCTTTGCCAAAACCTATCTTCACCATTGTGCTTTAAAAGGATTTGGTATGCGCCTTAATGAATAAGGACCTCATGAATTTCCAATTATCAAAACTCAAAAACCTCATAAGTTCTTTGGGCTTGGGTTTGAACCACCAAAAGAGCCCACCTCACCAAAACCTACTACTACCCCCACAAAAGAAACTCCATCCTCACCTAGTTCATCTTCTTAATTTTAGGTTATGATATTATTCCATCCAATTTTTTTTTTATCAATACCATTAGTTTAGGATCACTAACCTATCAGTAAGGTGGCCAAACCAAAATATTTCCTCTCATCCATCCCAAAATGATCAACCATGATTCACCCACCATTTATACCATTTAGCATCAAGATGATGATTCCATACTCACCTACCTTAGTGTAGGAGATTCTTCTATCCATATATCTCTCCCTCTTGATAATCAAACCATGTTTAATGAATCAAATATCAACGTTAACCTAGGGACCTAGGAGGGTCCTTGTATCATTAAATTGGGTCAATCCTTAAACCCAAGTAAGTAATGGGATTATCCTACCTTCCTTTAAGACCATAACATCACATTTACCTATTTTGATCAGGATATGCCCAAGATTGACCCCTCCATCTCTCTCCATAGCTTTATTACCCATCTTGAAGCTAAGATGGTATGGCAAAAGCTTTGTAAAATTCACCCTTGTATAGATATTCTCGTCAAGGAAGAACTTAAACATCTTTTGTCTATCAACTTCATTCAACCCATTGATTATCCACAATGGGTCTTTAATATCATTACTTTTACCAAACCCACTAGAGGACTCTGCCTTTGCATGTATTTCCATGACCTTAACCTTGCATGCCCCAAAGATGATTTTTATTTACCCAACATCGACCAACTAGTTGACCTTATTGTAGGCAAGGAGATGTTATCCCTTATAGACATTTTTAAAGATATAATAAGATCTTGATCCCCTCCTCAAATCAACATAAAACCACCTTCATTACTCCTTGGGGAACCTTCTACTATCGAGTCATGTCCTTTGGTTTAAAAAATGCAAGAGCAACTTATCAATGAGCCACGACATATATCTTTCATGACCTTATCCATAAGATTGTAGAGGACTATATGGATAATCTCCTTGGAAAATCTAAGCACCGAGAGGACTATTTCACTATTGTTTCTATCATTTTTGATCGACTAATCCAATTCCATATCTAGCTCAATACCAGAAAATTCATTTTTAGGGTTCTTTCTGGAAAGCTTCTTGGCTTTATCATCTCTCTTCATGGAATCAAAGTAGACCCTACTAAAGTTAGAGAAATTTTGGAAATGCCTCCTCCAACCAACCTTAAGTAGTTACGTATCCTAAAAGTAAAACTTCAATCCATTCATCATTTCATTTCCCAACTTTCAGACTGGTGACAACCTTTCTATCACCTTCTAAAGAAGGATGTCTATTTCAAATGGAATGGTGATTGTCAAAATGCCTTTGATTCTCTCAAATATTACCTTTTGTCATCACCTATCCTCACCCCTCCTAAGGATGACTACCCATTTTACCTAAATCTATCTGCCACTGATCATTCCCTAGGGGCAATGTTGGCTCATCGAGATGATCAACACAAAGAGCAAGCCATATACTACATTAGCCTCATTATTGTATAATATGAGACTCAATATACACATACTAAGAAACTTTGCTTAGCATTGACCTTCATGGCCACCAAACTCTACCACTACCTTCTTAACCATAAAAATTATGTCATCACTAATACTAACTTACTCAGGTGCATGCACTCTAAACCATACCAAAATCAGTATATAGCTAAGTGGCTCATGTAGCTATCTAAATTTGACCTTGAATTTATCCAAAAGAAGTCGATTAAAGGGTAGGTCATTGCTGACCAATTGGTCGAAGCTCCTTTACCAAATAACCAACCACCTCCTCTTGCCTTTTTAAACAAAGCTATTGTGACTCTTTTTAAAGAGGATGGCATAACCTACCAAATGACCATGTTCTTCAATGGCTCAAAATTCCAACAAGAAGGGGGTGCTAGAGTTATTCTCATTCCTCTCGATGGTGAACCCCTTCTTCTCTCCTTTAAAATTGATTTTAAATGCACCAATAATATGGCTGAGTATGAAGCCCTAGTGATTGGTCTCCAAACTACTCTAGTCTTGGGAACTAAGATAATCTACATCTTTGGTGATTTCCAGCTTATGGTTAACTAGGTCAATGGACCTATCAATATAAGAATGATGTCTTGAAAAAATATAAAATTTTAATTTACAAACTCTTAACATAATTTAAACATTACCTAGTCCAATCTATTCCTCCATCGACCAAAAAATTCATAGATATGATGGTTTGCCTTGCTTATCAGATCCCTTATTATCCTTTAAATTCTAAAATCCTTATAACCATTCATCATTTTACCACTCCCTCCTATAACCAATCTGATCTCCCTATCATTTGTAGTGTAGATAAATCCTCACCTGACATTTGGTATGACCAAACTCTTAACTACCTTAACCTAGGCATCATTCTTCCCAACCTCTCTAGGAATGACCAAAGATATTTTATTCAAAGTACCTTTTGTTACACCATCTTAGGAGGAATCCTTTATAAATGTGGTTTTGATAGTCTCCTTCTTTGTTGAGCACATGCCATGAAGCTTCCCATGCCATCAAGGAAACACATGATGGAATATGTGGGGGACACTTTAGTATCTTATCAATCATTAAATGTATCCTTTTCCTTATCTATTATTTTCCCACCCTCAACCAAGACTATTTTGATTATGTAAAAAAGTGTTTAAAATGTCAACAATATGTTAATTTACATCACGTGCCAGTGAATAGCCTCCAAGTTTCTAAGGACTTTTAGCATTTCTCTCAATGGGAGCTCGATCTCATTAGGGAAATTTACCCCCATTATTTGTAGTGACATATCTCCATCATCATATCCACAAAATATTTCACCAAGTGGGTGAAATCTATCCCTCTTATCTCAAACAATGCAGAAAATATTGTCGACTTTATCAACCATTGTATCATCTATTGCTTTGGTGTTCTTCATAATATCATCACCAATAATAGTAAATATTTTAAAAATAAGTAGGTCCAAGGGCTATGTCATGAATTTAGCATTGAGTTAATATTTTCCTTACCTTATCGTCTACAATAAAATGGATAAGTGGAATCCTCTAACAAAATCTTTAACAAAATGCTCACCAAAACTATCAATGCTCTAGGTCAGGATTGTCACTTGCATATCCCATTCGCTTTATAAGACTATCATACTAGCATTTGAACCTCTACGAGTGCTACCCCTTTATCTTTAGTATTCAAAATAGAGGTATCCTTGCCTCTTGAATTCCAAATCCCCTCTCTTTGCATATCTTTGTAAGAGCTTATTTATGAGAAAGATTTTTATCAGCACCATTTGGCTCAACTGGAGCTACTCGATGAGCATTATTTAACATCCCTCACCCACCTCCATATCTATCAAGAGCGTATCAAATGTGCTTATAAAAAGTACCTCAAATAATGGGAATTAAATATTAGAGACCTCATCCTAAAGAAAAACCAACATGTGACCAACATGGAAAAGAGTAAATGAGGCAAGTTTGCTTTTAATTAGCTTGGACCCTACATCATTACCCCTAATTATGGATTACTATCTTATCGTTTTTCCTCTCTCGAAGGCAGAATAGAACCTAAGCCCCTCAATGCTTTACATCTGTGTCCATTTTTTTGTTAAAGAAGGATCAAGATCACTCCTTTTGTCTAACTTAAGCTCATCCTTTCATTATAAGATTTTAACCTTCATCCATATTTCTCCTCTTATTTTGATGAAAATTTATTACAACATAAAACCATGTGATTAACTGTCATAGTCATAGCCTAATCTTAAATGTGGGTACCATGGCTCTACCCATAGCATAGTTCTCATGGATAATTTTCATTTCTAACAAAATGGAATCCCATGGTCATTGTCTCTCAAAACCACACCCTTTCACATATCATTGACCTTCTTATGCTAATTTTTTTCCCTCATAAAGGTAAACCTCTGAACCTAATTAGGCTTGTCCATGTCTAAACACATTGCATATAGACATAATTTGGATACCAAAATACTACTTGAGTCAATATCTTTAGCATTGTAGACTGTTCCCTTGAAATATAGCTACCCAAAAATAAAATATAAAATTGCCAAATGTAAGGTAGACTACTCCCTTGAAGTACAACTATCAAGAACATTAAACAAAGCCAATAAGCTTAGACCACTCCCTTGAAGGATGGCTAAGTTAACTTTGTTAAAAGTAGAGTAATTTCTTGGAAGCTTCCTACATAGATCAACTTCCCATATATAGGAATAAAGTGAAAGACCCACTATCACAGAAAACTCTAAAGCTACAATTGGCTCTCAATCGGCATAATAAGTTAGAAGCCATAATCGATTTTTACATATAGATTTCTTGCATTGATCAGTCTACATCTAGCATACAACATGGAATTTTTTGTTACCATTATTATGTCACCTATAGAAGGGGAAAAATAATTTACATGAGTTTTTCATACATATCACCCATTACCCTTCACACCACCTATCACCGATCTTCCCTTTAGACTATCTGTAAATCAAGGGATTTAGAGCTTACTTGAAAACCTATGATCAATAATTTTTTTTAATCAACTAACAACCATTCATGCATAATATTTGAAGGGATTATATTCGTTATTCCAATCCCACTTCAGGTCTATTTACATGAGGCTATCATACATATCACCCATTACCCTTCACACCACCTATCACCCATCTTCCCTTTAGACTATCTATAAATCAAGGGATTTAGAGCTTACTTGACACCCTGTGATCAAGAATTTTTTTAATAAACTAACAACCATTCATACATAGTATTTGAAGGGATTATATTCATTAATCCAATCCTAATTTAGGTCTATTTTTTATCCTTGTCAAAAACAAATCATCATGCCCTATTCTTATCTAACTATGCCTAGTTGATGTTTTCATCATGACTGTTACCATCTAGTGTTGAAACAATAATAATCATTATTTTTACATTACGTGAGTAAAAAAACCTCACAATATCACTCATAATGATAACCATAACATTCATGGACATCCACACAACTTTAAGCATGATAACATTTGATCAGTGACATCCAACACATTTTGTAAATGTTTACAATAAATTGTGCAATATTTTATTTAAGGTGTGAGGAGTTACATGACACATACATAGTCATCATATTATGCACACATTGCTTTAAGCACATGCATACATTATTTTACTACCTAAGCATTAGATTGATTATTTGGTGACTATAGATTTATGTTCAACCATCCTACTACTTGATTACTCCTTTATCTAACATTCATATCATTCCATATCTTAGCAACCACTAAAGGGTATACTTTGTTCTCCTCTCCCACATTCATCCCCACAAGATGATAATTATATTTTGATCTAGGTATTTCACCCTGATCACCTATCATATCCATTATATCCCTCTACTCTAGTTGTTCTGCTTGTATATGTACTAATGGTTGGTACCTCAGTGCACATCACCTTAGACAGTGAAGGTTACGTCTATAAATAGGATGATGGTCATGTTATCTAGCCCTACATCTTGTGTAATGAAAATGTCACTTTCTTCATTTCTAAAGAGGTAATATTTTAGGCTCAATCTCAGGCCATGGGTGCCTTTCCCCTTGTTGTTGCTCTAACAGTACTTCCATTATCACCATTACATGTTGCATTATCTGATAGATCTGCATATTCACCACATTGAGTATTTCAGTTCATGAGGGTTATTGATTATCTCCTCTATTATTCCCATTGTTTTCCATCTTCAACCTTTTGTAGTTCTTTTCATTCTTTATAACTTGAAAAAACAAATAACTCAATGATAGACATTCATCCTTATCATGATTCTTTAAATAGAATAGATGACCATTCTTCCTCATTGACATGATTCTCCATTCCACTGACTGGAAAGGTCATATTATGTCATTGATTCACTTGAATAGTCTTCCCACTTGAAATGGTCATGTTTACTTACATTTTCATATGGACATGTCACCTTCTATCTGATTAGTTGTCTCGATAAAGCCATTACACACCGTCATGATATCTTTTTGTTACCCTTAGAATCTAAACTGCATCCGATATATTTCCTTGATTTGTCATCTTGCAATCCTTATAGGCCTAGTGGTCATTTTCATCATTGTCACCTTTAGCTTGGTTAACATAAATTGGCTTCAAACCATAGGCTATTGTAATGATCATGCCTTCACAACTGCCACTGTTGCTAGTGGTGGTAACTCCTAAATGCTTGCCATTGTAGAAACTCTCACATTAGAGGTAGGCCACCATAAATTCACAATAATATGTCCCATTTACCCTCTTATTACTATCATACCATTGTCATAGGCTCTAAATGTCAGACCCCAACCATTGGTAGTGCCTACTCAAACATGACAATATTTTTTTGTGCCCACTAAAAGTTCATCCATACTTAGGGAATGATCACCTTCTCCAACTATATAACCAATATCCTAGACCACATAGATCCCTACTACCAGGGCCTCTTCTAAGTGGAACCCCAAGTCATTGGCTCTAAGGAACTATGATAGAGGATGCAGACATGACTGCCTTTCATCTAGCCTACCCATATATCTCTAGGGTCAGGCATAATCCATCCTCTATCATTCACTACCCTACCATTTTTTTACCTTTTAGAATCTATTTGACCATCAAATAAATTATTTTTAGGTCATCACTTTGCTACTATCCTTAAAAATTAGCTTGTATTAATGATGAACCTTGGCCAAAGTGACTATGCAGATCTGGATAGACACCCACCTCTTAAAACTTAGTTTGGAGGGATAAATGCCAGAATTGTGTTTATACCCTCACATAATTTTAGAATGTGCAACCTCCTCACAAAGACACCTCTTCTATGGATTATCTCCATTGAAGGTCATTTTTGGTGCTTAACATTATGTTCCCTTCTTATTTATCCTAACTTACCCATCTGTGTCTCTCATTCTAATAAATGTGGGATCACTATAGTACCTATTCACCAATCTAAACCATACACTTTCACCATCACCTTCACCAAAACCCAAAACCATTGTTTTACAACATTTTATCTATCTACCCAAACCAACCCATGTGGTCCATCAAATTAGGTCAGATAATTTGAACACCACTCACCCTACCCTTGTTGAACTACATTGGCCTAATGTCCATGAACTATATAGGCATTGCTTCACTTCTAAGGGTAGCTCAGCCACTAACAACTAATTCCCATCCCCTTTTTCTTCTCTCATTTCTACCACTAACAACACCCTCTTACTTAGGTCATCCTACATCAAGGAAGCTTTGAATTCTTTATTTAGCATCATTATGTTTTAACACCATATAATACTTCCTCTTAAGTTTTTCCCCCATTTTCAGGAGAACTACATTAGCTTGAGGTATTTTTGGGCTATGTAGGTAACGATTAGTTATTGAGGTCAGTTCAGCTGCATCTTTTATTGTGTTTTCCCTTTTCACCTAAAATCTCTTCCTCCACTTCTCTACATATCTCCTCACCACCTCACTCCCTTCAACTTGTCAATCTCTTTTAACCACTTTTCTAGCTTGTCAATCTATTTTAACACAAGGGTTGATATCCTTCCTAATTGGCCCCTCTTATCTCCCATAAATCCACCACCTACTCTACCTCGCTATCCTCCCCATCACCTTTCCTCACACATACTTCACAACTCACTCCCTCACCCACTTATCATGTTTTTGGTCCTTCTCTCCACTGATTACCAACCTTGTCCTTAATCCCCTTTAACTTCTTTCACCATCCTCATCATCTCCTCTTGCCCTTGGCTATTATCATACACTCTTTATCACTATTTTTTCCTCACCAATTCCACATCATACTATGCATCTTGTAAGATTTTTGTTTCTTCTATGTCTCTACTTTTTATTTATGTGTACCACCACTCTCTACCATTTTGACACTCTTCCAACCATTCCCATTTTCCATTCTTCTTGTTTGCTTTTTTTTCATCCTTTTTGTCTGTTTTTTTTCCTCCACAGCTAGTTTATACCTATATCTTTATCCTTTGAGAATCCTTCTATAATTATCTCTTTTCTTCTTCTCTATTCTTACATTTTGCCTTTTGTATTCCCCTTTTCCTCTTTCTATCTTGTTACTCACTTGTCTTTTGCATCTATGTGAGTATATGTGCTTTGTATCCTTGCTTCAATTCTTCCTTTTTCTTCTTATCATTCCTAATATTCATCCCTTATTTTCATCTCATGCACTTTCCTTGTGTTCCCCTATCTCTTCACCACCTCACCCCTTTCTAGTTTGTCAACCTCTTCTAACAAGCTGATTGATGCATACCTTATCTGTTCATATTCTTCTTAACCCATCCTTCACTTCCCCTTGTTTTTCTTAACTCCTTTCTCATTTTTGATCCCGTTCTCATCTCCAAAACCACCATCTACTTTGCTTCATTACCTATCATCATCCATGCTTACTTGGTCAAGATACCACCTACTTATTCACTCTCTTGTCACCCTTTTTGTGTCCACATTTCAATCTTTTTTCCTCCCATTTCATTTCTTCCATTTATTTCCTTGTTTTTCATTTTCATCACCAAACTATTTTCTCATTGGTCTATTTTTAGACTCATTTTCAAACCCTTCATGGCCTCCCATATTTCCCATCCTCCCCTTACCCTTCATGATTGTTACACTTCTCTCCCCATCCTTTTCAATTCTCCACTCTGTCATTCTTTAGTACATCCATCAACCCCCCATCTTATACCTCTTATTTTTCTTCTCTATTCTCTATTTCATTTCATTTTTTTCATCTCTCTTGATGACATTCATTGTTCTTATTGACCTTCCTTTATTATATATATATATATATATATATATATATATATATATATATATATATATGTCAATGCCTAGCTCCTTCCATCCTTCTCCATCTTCATATTTCTCTATGACCTCATTATTTTATCTTCATTCATCTCCTATTTTTCCCTCACCTCATCCCTTGTTTTATCTCCCTTATTTTCTCCCATTCAACCTCTAGCCCCTTAGAGTGTAGTTACACATTGTATCGCTTTTACTGCTTCCTCATGTCCTCCATGCCCTTGCTTTAATGCATAAAATCCAAAACCTGATCACTCATTTAATTAATAATGTTATTATTTTCCTCACTTCATATTCCAAAACCCCTTAGAGTCTTTCTTTGAATTCCCTCAAAACTCAATGCTTACTTATTTTGGGCCCCCATTGGCTCAAGGGTCAAAGGTTCAAATATTTACCACTTCTCATTTACCCACTCTACTCCTTTGCTTCCTTGAATCATTGAATAATACCCTTCAATAGCTTGTTAAAAAAATTATTATGGAGTGTGCACAATGTTAAATTATTTGGATAGTGATGAAAGAATCCATCAGGGCACCATGGCAATTCAAGATGTACCAAATTCTCCAAAACCTAGTAAAACATATTTCTCCCTTTTTTCTATAAAATGGTGGAAAAAAAATTATGCTTTAAACTACTTATCCATGGATACAAATTCATTTTTCATAGTTGAAGCAACCATATAATTTCCTACTAGGTAATCTCATCCATCATTTTTATGAAACTAATGAGAAAACTATTTGATCTCCATATTTTCCACCCTTTGGCACTTCCCTTTCTCCAACATCCTTCAACCAAACCTAAATGCATGATATAAATTTGGGGAAACCAAGTTAACCAACACTCCCCACCTAATAATAACTACATTAGGCTTGAAGTTCATTTTGGACATTATGTGCATGGAACTATGTAGGTAGTGTCCACTTGCCTAGTGCATATGGAGTCTACTCAGCCACCCAATTTCAACCACCCAACCCACTTGCCCACGTCCACCTCAATGTTGGTTGCTTTTAACCTAGACCATTAGCATGTTTTAAAATGAATTTTGATTTTATTGACCAACCTTGCCATGTTGAACTCTTGAACTTTTGCACCACCTTGTGCATAACCTGATCAATTATGTTATTTTATAGGAGCACTTCCTACCCTAGATACTTGTAACTAAAACTAACCTTACCTAGATGGCTTGACAAGAATAACCCAATAAACTATAACCAATGTTTTAGACCAGTTATCCCTATCATGTGTCCTTTTAGGATCAAACTTATTTTTACCAATATTGGTAGCTTTAGTCCTTGCAAAATCTTGACTATCATGTTTAGTCACCTTTCACCCATTGGCATTTCACATGCCCAACGACCATGTGGCACCACCCAGTGCCTCCCAACCAAATTATTATCAAACATATACTTGATTCAACCTTTATTAATTGAATCTCAATTTGATGGGGAGCACCTCCTCCCATACTTAGAGCATCTTGACCTCAATGACTAAAAATTAAAACTAGTAAACAATTAAATTTAATACAAGAGAATTAAATGATTTGCTAAGTTAACCAACATGGTTAGGGGGTATTTATGGATAGTTTTAAAGTGAGGGGAACACCTCCTCTGATACTCAGATCACCCTAACCTTTGATCAATTGATTTATTTTTATTTTGCAGCTTGTTAATTCAAATCCGCATAACTAAAAGGGGTAAAATGTAGACACTAAAAAACTACATATTTGTAATTTTTTATGACTAAATGCCTTGGGACCCCCCCTAAAGACCCCCTAAACCTTTGTAACCCTTAACCAATCCCTCTTAATCCAACCAAATCACTATTCTCTTGGTCATATATTACTATTCAAAATTACTATTCACCATCACTATTCACTATTGGACCCACTATCACTATTCATGATGACATGGCATGTGACATGGAAAGTGACATGGTAAGTGAAATGGAAGGTGATATGGTAAGTGACATGACTTAAAAGTGATTTGGCTTGATGTGGGACATCATACCCCACCTAGGACCCTTTTCTAATGTGCTTAATGACCTCATTTAAGCATAACAAGGGCCACCCCTTAAAATATGGTGAATTTACCCTTAAGGGGCCATCATTAAACATATATTTTGCTTTCACACATGAAAGTAGCCTTAAAAAAGAGATACCTACCTATTTAAAGATAAAGGGCACCCATTTTTGACTTTAAAGAGGTAGGTATCTCTTTTTGAAGGACAATTTCATGTGTGAAGGAAAAATATATGTTGAATGATGGCCCCTTAAGGGAAAATTCACCATATTTTAAGTGGCGGGGGGGGGGGGGGGGGGGGGGGGTGGCGGGGTGCTTGTGATGCTTAAATGAGGTCATTAAGCACATTATGACCCTTTGTCTTTAAAGTCAAATATGGGTGCTCTTTGTCTTTAAAAAGGTAGGTATCTCTTTTTGAATGTGAATTTCATGTGTGAAGGTAACATATATGTTGAATAATATCCCCTTAAGGGGAAATTCGCCATATTTCAAGGGGGGGCCTTGTGATGCTTAAATGAGGTCATTAAGCACATTGGGAAAGCATCCTAGGTGGGATATGATGTTTCACATCAAGCCACATCACTTCTAAGCCATGTCACTTCTAAGCCATGTCACTTTTCGTATCATATTTCATGTCACTTACCATGTCACATGCCATGTCATCATGAATAGTGATAGTGGGTCCCATAGTGAATAATACTTTTGAATAGTAATTTTGAATAGTACTATGTGATTAGGAGAATAGTGATTTGGTTAGATTAAGAGGGGTTGTTTAAGGGTTAATGAGGTTTAGGGGGTCTTTATGGGGGTCATGAGGTATTTATTCATCAAAAACTACAAATGTGTAGTTTTTTAGTGTCTACATTTTACCCCTTTTTGTTATGCAGCTTTGAATTCACAAGCTACAAAATAAAAATAAATAACTTGGTCGAAGGTTATGGTGCTCTAATTATGAGAGGAGATTTTCCCCTCAATTTAAAACCTACCATAAAGACCCCCCTCACCATTTTAGTTAACTTATTAAAGCATTTAATTCTCTTGTATTAAATTCAATTGTTTACTAGTTTTAATTTTTGGTCATTGAGGTTATGGTGCTCTGAGTATGGGAGGAGGAGTTCCCCCTCAAATCAAGAGTTGATGAGGAAAGGTCAAATTAGGTGTAGGTTTGATAATCAGTTGGTGGGGAGGAACTATGTGGTGCCACAAGGTAACTGGGCATGTGAAATGCCAATGGGTAAAAGGTGACTAAGCATGATAGTCAAGATTGTGAAAAGACTAAAGCTATCAATATTGGTAAAAATAAGTTCAATCCTAGAAGGACATGTGATAGGGATAATTGGTCCATAACATTGGTTATAGTTGATTAGGTTAGGCCTATCAAGCCATCTAGGGTAGGAAGTGCTCTTGTAAAACAACATAATTGGTCAGGTCATGCATGAGGTGGTGCAAAAGTTTAAGAGTTCAACATGGTAAGGCTGGTTAGTTTAGTTAAAAGTCATCATAAAAAATTTTAATGGCCTGGGTTAAAAGTAACCAATGTCAACGTGGAAGTGGGCAAGTGGGTTGGGTGGATGAAATTGGGTGGCTAAGCAGACTCCATATGCACTAAACAAGTGGATGTTACCTACATAGTTTCATAGACATAATGTCCAAAATGAACTTCAAGCCTAATATAGTTCTTCTAAGGTGAGGAGTGTTGGTTACCTTGGTTTCCCCAATTTGATATCATGTAGTTAGGTCTAGTTGAAGGACATTGGAGAAAGGGAAACACTAAAGGGTGGAAAAGATGGTGATCAAATAGTTTTCTGATTGGTTTGGTAAAAATGATGGATGAGATTACCTAGGAGGCAATTAGATTATTTTTTTAACTATGCAAAATGAATTTGTATCCATAGATAAGTAGGTTCAAGTGTGAAATTTCTTCCACCATAAAAGGGATAAATATGCTTTACCAAGTTTTAGAGAATCTAGTACATCCTGAATTATCGTGGTAACCTGATGGGTCCTTTCATCACCATCTAAATAAGCTAACATTGTGCACAGTCCACAACAATGTCATTAACAAGATATGGAAGGGTATTATTCAATGATTTGGGGAAGTAAAGGAGAAGAGTGGGTAAATTAGAAGTGAATATTTGAACCCTTGACCCTTGAGTGGGCCCCAAAATAAGTAAGCATTGAGTTTTGAGGGAATTCAGAGAAAGACTCTAAGGGGTTTTAGAATATGAAGTGAGGCAAATAATAATAATATTAATTAAATGAGGGAGTAGGTTATGGATTTTGTGCATTAAATCAAGGTCATGGAAGACATGAAGAAGTAGTAAAAGTGGTATAATGGGTGACCACACTCTGAGGGGTTAGAGGTTAAATGGGAGAAAATAAGGGAGATCCAACAAGGGATGAGGTGAAGGAAAACTAGGAGATGAATGAAGAGAAAATAATGAGGTCATAAATAAAGATGAAGGTGGATAAGGATGGAAGGAGCTAAACATAGACACACACACACACACACACACACACACACACACACACACACACACACACACACACACACACACACACACACACACACACACACACACACACACACAAGTAAGGTCAGGAAGAACAAGGAATGTCATCAAGGGAGACAAAAAAATGAAATGAAAAGGAGAAAAGAGAAGAAAAATAAGAGATAAAAGATGGGGGGTAAGGGATGTACTAAATAATGACAGAGTGGATAATTTAAAAGGATGGGGAGAGAAGTGTAACAATCATGATGGGTAAGGAGATGACAGGAAATATGGGAGGCCATGAAGTGTTTGAAAATGAGTCTAAAAATAGAGCAATGAGAAAATAGTTTGGTCATGAAAATTAAAAACAAGGCAATAAATGGAAGAAAGGAAATAGGAGGAAAAAGGAGTGAAATGAGGACACAAAAAAGATGATAGGAGAGTGAAGAAGCAGGTGGTAACTTGACCAAGTAAGCATGGATGATGATAGGTAATGAATAAAATTATATGGTGGTTTTGGAGATGAGAATGGGATGTAAAATGGGAAAGGGGTTAAGAAAAACAAGGGGAAGATAAGGATGGGTGAAGAAGAAGCTGAAGAGATAAGGTATGTGTCAATCAGCTTTTTAGAAGAGGTTGGCAAGATGAAAAGGTCTGAGGTGGTGAAGAGGTAGGGAAACACAAGGAAAGAGCATGAGATGAAGATAAGGGATGATAAGAATAAAAAGGAAGAATTGAAACAAGGATACAAAGCATAGATACTCACATAGATGCAAAAGATAACTGAGTATCGAGATGGAAAGAGGAAAAGGGGAATGCAAAAGGCAAAAGGTAAGAACTGAGAAGAAGAAAAGAGGAAATTATGGAAGGCTTCTCAAAGGATAAAGACCTAGGTAGAAACTAGTTGTGGAGGAAAAAAAGAAGACAAAAAGGATGGAAAAAAGAAAACAAGAAGATTGGAAAATGTGTACGATGGGAAGAGTGGTGAAATGGTAGAGAGTGGTGGTACACGTAACGAAAAAGTACATCAATAGAAGAAATTGAAAGCTTTCAAGATGCATAGTATGATGTGGAATTGGTAATCAAAAGAGAGTGATAAAGAGGGTATGAAAAATAGCCAAGGGTGAGGGAGATGATGAGGATAGTGAAGAAGTTGAAGGGGATAAAAGACAAGGTTGGTAATAAGTGGAGAGAGGGACCAAAAACAAGAAAAGTGGCCCAATTAACTATTTTTATGACTTTACATTTCCTATATTTAGTACCTTCATTTTTAATAACTTTGCTTATTACAAATGATTACAAAAAATTCAAACAAATTTCAAATTGTTTTCCTATCTTAATAATGGCCCAATACACTAGTTTTGATGAAAGTGATAAAAGGGAACTTCAAGAACTCTTAACTAAACACCCTGACATGCAAGATGATATGCTTAAAATACTAAAATAAAAACAACAAAGAGTGAACAATGGCCAATCTTCTCAAACCACAAGCAACTAGTTGTAAATGAAACTATGGGGGCCACTATGTCTCAACAACCCCGTATAGTAGCCCAACTTGCCTCTATGCCACCAAGTACAACTAGTACATCTTTGTCTCCTGATGTGGTATCCCTTGTGGAAGAGATAAGATCTTTTCAATCCAAGGTGATACATCTTGAGCAAGGTGCCTCTAGACCTACACATGTTTTGGATTTTTTTCTCTATTACGTAAACCATTGACATGTCACATTACTTCTATACCCTTTCCACAATGTTTTGTTAAACCTAAGCTTACTCTATATGATGGAAAGGGTGATCCAAAAACACATTTGAGAGATTTTAATTCAATGTGCTTGGACTATATACCAAATGACTGGTTACTTACCAAGTTATTTTTATGGATCCTAAAGGATTATGCTTTACAATGGTTCTAGAGTCTACTAAATCAATCAGTCAATACATTCAATATTTCAGCTGACATGTTCCTAACTCATTTTAGCATCAACATTGGTGATAATTTTTCATATGCCCAAATTGCACAACATAAACAAAGGTCAAATGAGCATCTCACAATTTATATTCTTCAATATAAGACTATTTTGGCTAAGATGACTAGCCCCATGGTTGATCAAGAGTTACAAGATCTCTTCAAATAAAGTCTTCTACCAAATTTACATGAGTCAACAATGTTCAAAAGGTTCTTTTCTTTCACTGAATTATGTCATACACTAAAGGAAAGAGAAGTCAAACTAATATCAATGGGCAAACTCAAGTACACAAGTATCTCATAAATAATAAACAATAGTAACAACAAAGTCCCATACAAAGTCAAGGTCAATGATAGAAAGAGTCAAAATCAACAAATAGTTAATGAAGCTTCTGAGCCCCCTGTATGTGTGTTTTTATCAACACCTCCTTGATGAACCTTTACCAATCAACTAGTTTCTCCAGTCAGAGTTTTAAAATAGCTATTAGAATGTAACATCATATCTCTCCCTCCTATTTGGGAAGTTGACCCAACAAAGCCTCTTCCATAGGGATATGATCAACATGAATTTTACAAGTTTCACAAGGCAATAGGCCATACAAAAAATAGATGCATCAATTTGAGACACAAGATACATGATTTGTTAGATGGTAATCATATTGATCTTGGCACTTTAGTTAAGCCTCTTAAGGCAAAGTGAACACAAGATAAAGCTTTGAAAATATTCTTAGATCCCTTTTCATAACATTTTTAATGAGAGGTAGCAAACACATTAGGGTTTCACCATGCATGTCATGCACATCCACCACTAGATACATTTAGGGCACCTTCAATTGAGACACATACTTTGAGTAACATGATTAGTGTATACAATTCTAGAGTTATAGTTAGACCTTCCATCTCCTTCTCAAAGTAAGAGATAGCTAAGGATGATTCAAATTATGATGCACTCTTTATCAGAGCTTACATTCACAATCATACTATTAATAATATTCTCATAGATAATGGATCTAGTGTGAACATGTGCAATATGACATTATTGTAGCATTTGGGATATTTAAAGAAGGATATTACCTCAACAGACAATTATCTACATATAGAGTTCATTAGGCAAGATTGTACTTACTCTACAGTTTGGTCCAACACACATGGCCACACCATTCACTATTGTTCCTAGTGTAATATTTTTTGATATGTTACTTGGTAAAGCATGGATTCAAAAACTTTGAGTAGTACCTTCTATAGTTAATAGATGCATGAAATTTGTTAGACACCTAAAATTAGCTACCAATAACTTCCAATCAGGGTTTTGGCTAATTTTCACCTAAAATGTAAAATTTGGCCTAAAAACACTAAAACATGCTAAATGATGTGAAACTAACATATTCAAGTGTTGAATTTGGCTAGGGTATCCCTAAATGGGGTAATGCAATTTATGGGCTAGCTAACATTGATCAATTCATTTCGATTCAAAATGTCAAATTTACACCTAGGTACTCTGGATTACGCTTCTCTATTAAAGATTTTGCATGAAACATGGGCATTCATTATTTTTTGTTGGTAACATCCTAAGAGGGAATACGGTTTTAACGCATCTGACGTCACCTTATAATTTTAATCTAATCAAATTTTAGACGAATAACAAGACATTTTGACTAATTTGGGTAATTTGTGCACAATGTGCTTAATCATGCTTAAGAGCTAATTAACCCAAATCATGGCCTAATTAAGAATTCCATGAAAACTTGTTGAATACTTATTTTTAGAAATGAATATTGAATATCTACATCATCAAGTGACCTCATTTCTTGGGAAGACATCCCTAGGCCATAAATGCCACAAATATCAAGATTCATGCCTCCCATGCCTCATCAATGCCTTCCATGATGACCTCCATGCATATTAATTAACACTTATTCTAATGCCATGATGAGGATAATTAAAAAATTTAATTGCAAAATTGAATTATTCCTCAACCATACATCTCAATCTTGAGATGGATGATTGAGGCTGATTCTAGCTAAATCTAAAAACCTATAAATAGGAGGCCTCATAACATCATTTCTAAGCTATTTTGGTGCAAAGTTATTGTGCTCAAATATATTCAAAAAGCTTAATTAGTTCAAAGTTATATTTAGGATTGGTTCAAAAAGCTTAATTAGTTCAAAGTTATAATTCAGGATTGGTTCAAAAAGCTTAAAGAAACTAGTGGTACCATGCCAAATTGATTCTAAGCCAAGCCAAGCCACAAGCCAAAGGTGCCAAGAAGAGATGGACATTGTCAAGATTCCATTGTCAAGGACTTCATGAGCACAAGTCGAGCAAGCCACCACAACAAGCATTTTGGAGCATCCAAGGAAGTTAAAAGAGTTTTCTTTTGCATTTTAGTTGTGTGTTTCATTCATGATTATTAACTAAACTCTCCCTAGTGTCTAGGCCTAGAGATTTTATGATATTAGTGTGTTTATTCTATATTGTTTTCATTTTGGAACTAACACCATACTAACCATCCTCTCTTGACTCAAATTCCTAGATCACATTATGGCATGCATGGTGGGACCAGACACATCCTACATATGAAGGAGATCCTTTTACAACTTTAAAATATTTATTTGAGCCTTTGAAACTCTTGAAAATTGATTTTCTAACTTTATTTTGCCATTTTTGGTTACCACAATTTTTACACAATAACTGACATCGACAGAAAATATCAACTTCAGTCATTGATTAACCGACGCCAATCAATAGAATTGACATTAGCCAGATCTTGGTAGCTGAGTAATCGATGTTAGTGGTAAAAGCTAACATTAGTCTCTATGTTTTAAAAAAAACATAGACCCAAGACCAACTTTTCCAAAGTTTGTTGTTTTAAACTCAAAAGGGCCTCAAAGCTAAAGGACATGCTAACAATTTTTTTGTAGGACCAAGTGGGATGTTTGCTTAAAACATGTTTAAATTAATTTTGCATGCTTAAAAATTGATTAGTAACCTTGTTTTAGATGTTTAACAAATAATTTAGGTGTTTTTGATGAATGTATTCAAAGTTTGCAACTAAGACCAAGGGGTCAAATAAACACCACCAAACATTTCATTTTGGGTTTAAAATTGAACACACTTATCCATTTATATTTGCAATAGTTGTTTAATTAGATTTTGTTTGGAAAAAAAAGGAATATTGCATGTATACTCTTCCATTTGTCCCCTATAGGGAACCCTTGGAATCAAAAGCACCATTCCTATTTCAAGTAGCCTAGTCTAAGGCTTAGAAAGAAATTCATTTAAAGCACTCCCCAAAAACTCATCAAAGTTTGGGTGACCTTGAAATTGACCCTAAAGTCTTTCTAATTTCATGCTTTATTTGTTTATGCATCTTGGCTTGTGAGGGGGACTTCATCACCTCCCATAAGTTCTTTTTGGAAGCTTTGACCTGGGGTTTCATCTCCTAGCATTGACTTCATTTGGATCCTTTGGAGTTGCACATGGGATGTAGTGGCACTTTGGACATTGCACTAAATTGAGTGAACAATAGGATGTAGTGGTTGTAAAAAGGACTAGACCTTTTTACAATAAGCCAAGTGATATGGACCCAAAATCCATACTTTTCTTTTGCATTGTTTAACATGAAAGTCATTGTGCAATTGATTCCCCTAGATCATTTGTAAACTTGTTAGATTTTAGATAAATCCCCAATTACCATATAAGCATTATTGGTGCAAGGTGCACCTCAAGGTCCATGTTATAGTACTGTCATTTGAAATAAGGGGGGTGTAAAAACCCTACTATATAATGTGCATTTACTTTTGGATGAACACTTAAAATCCTCTCAAATGATGTATATTGATGGATTCCAATAGTACCAAGCGACCTTGTAAATTTAGGATCTAAGGGTGATTAATTAGTTGATCTTGTCCTAGATTAAAGTCTTGTTTGGAGTCAAAACTTGGTGTAAACAAACAATCCCAAACCAAACACATGGTCCTCATTTTTCTTTGAATAAAAAGGCATTATGCTACCCACATGAGATCGTCAATTTTCCTTGTTCAAAGTTCATCAAAAGCTTGAGAGTCATATCATCCACTTCGGCATAGTTATGCTACCCAATTGAGTCTAGACATTGACCAAAGTTGTTTAAGTCCACTTGTAATCTAAATTAAAAATTACACATTTATAAGTTCATAGGGTTGATGTGTTAAATGGGTTTCCCATTTGTACTAAACTTGAGGGAACTTAGGTTTAATTTTCAATTTGGGTTGAAGGTCATTTAAGACTCGTAATCATTTTTCTCACTTGATAGACTTAAGCCATTTTGTGCTAGACACTTGCACTTTAATTTTATATACCACAACATTTTGAGTCAAGAAAGGTAGTGTTATTCTATTAAAATTGTGGAAAAATGTCTTTGCCTTAGAGATTATTTGAAATAAACTTTTTAATCACACATTTTGGGTAGTAGAGCATCATTACGCTGCCCAAATCATTTCAAAATTTGTTTCATAAACCCTTTTGCATAGAATTACAAATTTATTCTTACATTTTTAGACCAATCCAAGTGTACCTTTTGTGATCCTTTACCTAAAACATAGTTATACTACTCACCTTTGTCTAGCCTATTTGTCAAAAGAACCAAGTTTTATACCATTATTTATGAGAAAATAAACTATTTCTAAAAGTGCCTTTTGTTTCATACCTTATACCTAGTTGATCAAGTTCATGACCAAGAATTAAATGCCTAGTGTTTTTTAGAAGTGTTTCAAATCCGTTAGATTAAAACTTTCATCCATTTATAAAGTCTAGATTTTGACACCATTTGGCCAAGAGTCCTAGCACATGCCTTGTTTGAGCCTAGCTTTTGACACCACATTTGGCCAAAAGACCTAGAAACTTTTAAATACCTAGATTAGACTAATTTAAAGTACTTCAACCTTAGAGTTTGACATTTCAAATTTTTAGTCCATTTACTTACTTATCTTTGTGTGAACAGTGAAACATTAGATATTTTACACTAGGTTGTTTCCTCACAAATATTTGCATAAACCTTTTGATCCTTTTAACAAATCTAGACCAAGTTGAAGGCATCATTTATTTTAGATTCTATCATTTTTAGAGTTTGTAGAACTCTTTAACCTTTTATCACAAAGCATTGACTATGGATCCCAACATGTATTATTACACTCGTAGTAGACTCATGTATAATCCAGGGATTAGTAATGTAGTTGAGCAAGAAGAAATGGTGCAAGACCTCTATGTGGATAATATTTCTTATGAGATGGATTCTTATCCCTCTTATAATACTTGATCAAGGGCCCAAATCCAAGATCCATTATCTAACTACTTGGTTAACACACCACCTTATTCAGAATATGACCAAGAACAAAACATGCAATACCTAGCTACAATACCAATAGTGGATGAGCTAGTTCATCAACAATCATATTCTACTGATACAGCTTCCATGCATGATCCATTTTTATTTGAGTAAAATTTATTAGAGAACAAATGTGAGATTTTTGTTAGAGCCATAGAGGTAGGAGCCAAGTTTTTGGCAGACTTCCCCCATGAAAATTTACCAAGTCTAGTAAGAGTGCCCCATAATATCATTTATGATCAATAGGCTTCTTCTAGTAATTCTATGGCTCTAGTCCAAAAAACGTATCAAGACCCTAATATATCCAATCGAGGAAAAAACATCATGGAAGATCACTTTAACCAAATGCCAATAGCATACTAAATGTACCTAAATTTAGCATGTAATTTCAATTAGATGAACATGGTAAGTAAGTCTCTCATTAACCTAGTACCTTTAATAAGAGTGTTGATAGAATTCATTGGACAAGGAAATTGGAGTTTTGACCCATTTATACAAACCACTCTAGTAGATAACTTGATGCATATGCCAATTATTAAAGAAGTGTTTTCAGCCTCTACACCAAATACTAAGCTAAACATAGTAGAAAATGTGCACATAGTGTCCAATCTTGATCAAAGTGGTACTAACACACAAATAACTAGCCAATAAAATGTGCCTATAGTTAATCCCATGAGTAGATCATCATACCAAGGAATAGGATTTTCTATACCCCAGCCTCAACCAGCCACTTCCTCAAGTGTACAACCTACAAGATTAGATAATCAAATAATGACTAATGTTACACCTTAATGATAGAATGTGATGAATCCTACTCCCCCTCAACAAGTAGTGAGTGGTATTCCATAACAATAGACAGAATCTAATGTATCAATGTAATAGAAGATAAATACATTACCACCTCAATCAAGGTCAACTAATGTTCCTCCTCACCAGGTAACAATGAACATACCTCTTCAATCACAAATTAATATGCCAATTCAAAACCATGCAATGACTAATCAATAATTTGCAAATATTGGTCAATGATAGATGTCAAATCTACAACATGCTTTCACTTCTTCATAGGGATTTATGCAATAAGGAGGTCCCCATGTTTCTTAAGTACCTACTAGACAACTATTGGTTCAAAATGTGCCAAAAATTTAGAGATGGGGTCTTGGTCCATAAGTCCCCACTCAATAACAAGGTTTGATTAGTCAACAACATGTCCATTTTGAACTACAGTAGGCACAATATAGTTATATCCCTTCATCCCAACCACAAAATCCTCCAAGTCAAAACTTTATTGTCAACCCAAACCAGAATATCATGCAGCTAAATGTGCAATTTCAAGTACATCCCAATCCATGTATGCATATTCTTGGTCCATTCCCCAACCAAGCCAATGTACCCCAACAAGTGTCTCCATCATACCCTGGTCAAAATGTCTCACTTGTGACCTCCCAGCCATTTACCCAAACCAATTTTCTCCCTCAAACCAATATCCCTTCTAGTTTCCTATCCCAAGAATTGTAATAGATGAAGGATGTGATTAATACCATTTAGGTAGGGAAGTAGACTAAAATTTCAAATTGGATGACATTTGTTCCTATCCATTCAACATAAAGTATTTGTAGATACCATTTCCTCCAAGATACAAACCACCCAAATTTTATAAGTACAAAGGGAAAGGTGACCCTAAGGTCCATTTGACCAAATTCTTTGTCGTATGTCAACCAGTGGCATATAGAGACATATAACTTTTATTTTTATTTCAAAGGAGCCTAGCTAGACAAGCCTTGGAGTGGTTTTAAAAGTTGCCCAAGAATTCATTAACAGACTTTGATGACCTTTTTGATAAATTTGTGTAGCATGTTTACTATAATATTGAGCATGATATTTCATTAGTGGACTTGACACACACAAAGCAAAAAGCTAGGGAAAGTTTTGAAAGTTATTTATAGTGATGGAAAGCCCTTGCAAGCTATTTCACCCACAATTTACTAGATAAATAATTAGTTGTTGTATTTACCAAAAATCTACATAGTGAGATAGCTTACCATCTGGAGTTACAATGTACACATATATTCAAAGAGATCATTGATAAATGTTTGTTTATCAAGCAAGCACTCATCAATAAAGGAGTCATCAAACTTAATTCTACCAATCAAGGAAATGGCTAACAATAACATCATGTTCAAGTGCAAGCAATGCAACTGACACAAGCCAATAACCAAGAAAGACCAAAACAATTCAAATGAAATAGGAATGTTATGGGAAATAGAGTAACCAAATCCCATCATGTACAAACTATGCAAACCTCATCTGCACCACTTTTTTAGCTTACTCCTACCTATCAAACTCTCCAATCAATGCCACAAGTACAACCACCAAAACCTGTACAACAACCTTTACCATTGCAAACCCCTCCTCCTAAAAGAACCATGCCTACACATCGTGTCTTTAGTGACTTAGGAGAGCCCATTAAATCTATATTTTGTAAGCTTGCTACCGCTAATTTGATTAGTTGGCCTATACCAAAACATGATATGCAAAGCATTCCTTACCTTGATTGGTACCGTAAAAATGAATTTTGTGACTATCATTGGGTCAATAGGCATAATTTATGGAGATGTGTCCAAATCAAGAATTTAATTGAAAATATGCTGGAGAAGGGGGAGATAACATTAGATAATGGTTCTTCCACTTCTAATAAAACTCTTGGGATTTATCAAAACCCTTTTCCTCAACATAACAATCAGTAACAACAAAACAATCAATAAAAACAACAATAATGGCTAGTGTAATAGCAAAATCAATAGTATAAAATCAAAGGCTAAACCAATAAAATTGACAAAATTAGTCAAAAAATACACAGTGATAAAATAATGGACAAAACCAAGGTCAGAATGGTAACAAACAACAAACCTACCATGTAGTGTCACATGAATACAATAGGGTTGTAGGTCATATTGTAAGAGGTAGCATTAATACCATCTCCATTAATCCTAGACCAAACACTAATCAGCCTAGACCATTGCTAAACAATACTATCCAACCAAATTACATGGATAATTCTTCTTTGACTTGGGAGTGTATAAAGACAAACTAGCAAACTAAGACTTCCACTTTTGGATCTTATAGCAACAACTTGTTCTTTCCATGTGACCACATGCAAGTGCACCAACAACTTAGACTTGTCCTATCGAGTCCCACATCATTTCCAATAGTATTTAGCAATAATGGTCCAATATTTAATCCTAATTATGAAATCACAACTTAGAGGTCAAAGATTAATATCCCAAGCCCACAACCATCCACCACTTTGCCTATCATCCAACCAATCGTTTAGCCTCAGAATAAACCATTCACTACTGACCAAGACAAAAAGTTTGATATTATGGAACAATTGCAGAAGATGCCAACACAAATTTCTATTTTATATTTTTTATGAATATCAATAAACCACAAGAACATCTTGAATATTTTTTTGACCCAATCCACTATTGCTAGTGACATATCCCCTAATAAATTTTAAGCTTTGGTTGGACACCTAGCTCTAACCCAATAAGTCACGTTCAACCAAAGTGATATGCCTTCCCTTAGCCCTATCCATAATAATCCGTTATACATAGAAGTTTATATAAGATGGCATAAAGTGAAATGTGTCCTTATAGATAATGGATCTGACCTCAACATAGTGTCCCTAAAGCTCATCAAGCTTCTTGGGTACACAATGACAGATCTCTAGCCAGAAATAATAACTATCAAAGCCTATGATAATCAGGAAAGAGAGTCAAAAGGCACCATTAGTTTGCCCGTTATCATTGGGCCTTTGACCCATGATACACTTTTCCGTGTGCTTGATCTATATTTATCATACAATATGATTTTAGGTAGGCCTTAGTTATATGAGATTCATGTAGTTCCATCAACACTTCACCAATATATCAAGTTTTCCCACTCAGGGATGGAAGTGAATATTCTAGGTGATTTACACCCATATGAACACTGCAAGCATCTTGAGGCTGAATTTCAAAGCTATAATTATCAGTATGGTATGAATATAAGTTCCAATTAGGATAAAGGAAAGGCTATATTTATTGATCCTTCACTAAATAATTGTATAGATCCTAATAGCTTAGATTCTCTTTCCCACATGCCACCTCTTGAAGCTTCTAATCATTTCACCATTTTAGATAATGGACCAAGAGAGTATGTGACCCATGATACATTTCATATTTTTTATCTTCCTCAAAATCCAAAAACCTTTGGGTGACCTAAAGTCACCCCACATAGGAATTGGTAATAAAAGAACAAAGATAAGGGACCTATCACATTTGTACCAGCATCTGGCCTAGAACCTGACCCTCTTGAAAGAGATGAATCAAGGTTATACAATGACAAATATGCTAATTTTTATAAAAGTTCAAAGTATCCTATTCCTAATAGGATCATGGAGCACCACAATTATGAAGGAAGAGGCCTCAGATCGAATCAATACGGAACCATCGAGCCAATTTTCATGACTAAGTATGAAATACCTTATGGACTTGGAATTAAATAGTCTGGAGGTGACCTCACATATCTTATTCAAACTCCATCACCAATGACTAATGATGATGATGATAGAAAAGTAGGATCTGATCATATCCTCACCTTTGATGACCTAGTTGAAACCAACTTGTTTGATAATAATATCATTTGTACCCTTATCCTGGCCATTCATCACAACCCATTACCATTATATTATCCCTAACTGATATATTGGGACCAAAAAGAATCTAGTATGCCAATTGATGAGTTCTAAAATGATGAAGCATTCTATGATTTCTTAGGCCGTAGAGACAATGTTCCATTGGGAGATCACAAATCAAGATTCTCAATCACATTAGATCCTGCAGCCTATTTTGGACAGTGAGTGAACACCCTTAGCCAAAAATAAATAAGTAAAATAGTGAGTTCTCAAAGTGAAAACCTCTTTAAGGCACTTTCTGACCAAGGAAAAATTAAAGATAAAGGCCAGTCTAGTGGTGAAAACTTGTTTCAAGTGAAATTAGATGGGGGTGTTCATTATTCTTCAAATTTAGATCAAGAGACCACTAATGATGAACTTGCCTATAGATCTAAGTTCAAATTTGAGAAATAATATGTATTTGATCAAATTCTTCAAGATTTTTTGAATATTTTTGTCACATGGCCAGATCTCCCATTAGGGAACTCAGATTCATCATGCCTATGAGAAGTTGAAGAGCAAGTCCTAACAGAGGATCCTAACATAGTTCAACAATTCAAGTCATTGCCTACTACCCTAGAAGAAGGTTTGACCCTTTTAGTCAAAGATACAACAAAGGTAAACATCAGGACTCCATCAGACCTAAAATGGATAAAATTAGGCACATCCCTCAGTAAGGAGGAACATGACATCTTTACATCTTTATTGAGAGAATTTGTAGATATCTTTACATGGGTTTATTCTAACATGCTAGGTTTGGACCCTACCTTGGTTTTGCACCACCTTGTGGTTAATCCTAATGCTAAACCAGTAAAACAAAAGCTACATAAGATGCATCCTCACATTGCTATATTAGTAAAGAAAGAGTTGGAAAAACTATTAGAAGTAGGATATATCTGATCAATTAACTACTTAGAATGAATCTCTAATGTGGTACATATTAGTAAAAAGCCTGAAAGAATCAATATTTGTACTGATTTTCAAGACATCAACAAATATTGTCCTAAAGATGATTTTCCATTGCCTAATATCGACATGATCATCAATTCCATGACAGGTTATGAAATGCTTTCACTCATAAATGGCTTTTTAGGATACAATCAGATCAGAATAGCACCAAAAGATCAACATAAAATAGCATTCACCACTCCATGGGGAACCTTTTGTTATCAAGTAATGCCATTTGGCCTTAATAATACTAGTTCCATATATCAAAGGGCCATGACTATCATATTCCATGATATACATGATATTGTTAAAAACTGTCTATAATATATTGGGAAAATCCAAAACTAGGGCTAAAAACCCAACAGTGTTGCATAAGATATTTGAAAGACTACAAGAGTACAAAGTCAAACTCAATCCAAAGAAATGTGTATTTGGTGTAACTTCAAGAAAATTACTTGGCTTCATTATATCTCGTAGAGGTATTGACATTGATCTGGGTAAAGTCCATGTTATAACCAAGATGCCACCACCAACCAATTTAAAGCAACTCTGTATTTTGTAGGGTAAGATCCAGTCAATCTGACACTTCATCTCATACTTAGTAGACAAGTTCCATCCATTTACACATCTTTTGAAGAAAAAAGTTGCATTTCACTAGGATCATCATTTCCAAATAACTTTTCAACAACTCAAGGACTATCTTGTTAATCCACCTATTTTATTACCACCTATGTTAGGAAAGCCATTCTTGTTATACCTATCTGCTACTGATCATGCCCTGGGGGCACTCTTGGCTCAACATGATGACAATGGAAAAGATCATGTTGTATATTACTTAATCCATACCTTGGTTACATATAAACATAACTACATGCCTGTTGAAAAAGCTTGTTTAGCCATGGTTTTTATAGCTCAAAAATTGTGCCATTACATGTTAAATAATAAAACCATGGTCATTTCAAAAGTAGATCAACTCAAGTATCTACTATCTAAAATAGATTTTAAAGGTAGAATGGCTAAATGGATCATGCTTCTTAGTGAGTTTGACATAGATTATGTCAATCAGAAAGCAATCAAAGGATAAGTTCTTATAGATCAACTTGTCGAAGCACCTCTCATGGACACACAACCACTCAAGTTTCAATTTATTGATGAATCCATCATGACCATTATTGATACACCCCTTGAGGAGCATCCATGGAAGTTTTATTTTGATGGTTCATTCATTGCACATGGATCGGGGGTAGGCCTATTATTTATCACACCATAGGGGGATCTAATCCCGAAATCATTTAGAATTAGATTTCTTTGTATAAACAATATGGCTAAGTATGAAGCACTTGTTACAAGGCTTTAACAAGTAGTGCATTATAATATATCTCATCTCTAAGTTTATGGTGATTCTTAGTTAATCATCAATCAGGTTACATATCATTTTCATACCAAAGATGACAAGCTAGTTCCATATAAAGTCATGATCAACACTCTTAAACACAAAATTACCAACATTCAATTTGAGCATATACCTAGAGATAGTAACAAAAATGTAGATGCCATGGCTATTATTGGTCATCTAATTCAACAAATAGACAAAGATAGAGAGTATCAGTTTCTCATCAAGAATTTGTTAGTACTAGCTGATGAACCTTCAACCGTTGCCATGATTTATGATTTTGTTGGCCCTAATTCTATCTAGTACTCATAACTTTACAACTACCTTCATGACCAATTTATACCATGTAACCTGTCTAAAAAATAAACCAAAGCATTCATTCATCATTTTTATTATTATACTTTACTTGGATCTACCCTTTACTATCATATTTTTGATGGAACTCTACTTCATTGTTTAACTTTAGCAGAGTCTACATTAGCATTAACAGAAGTTCATGAAGGAGTATGTGGATCCCATTCTAATGGGGTGGTATTATCCAAAAAGATCTTTCATACTGGTTATTGTTGGCCCATAATGGATACGTATGCCACTGCATATGTAAAGAAGTGTGACAAATGTCAATGGCATGTTAATTTGATTCATTCCCCAACAAAAACTCTGAAACCAATGTTGACACCATGGCCATTTTCTACATGGGGACTTGACCTCATTAGGAATATTAACCCCACTTCATCTAATGGCCATAAACATATCCTTACCACCACTAAATATTTCACTAAGTGGGTTGAAGCTATACCCCTCACATGACTAGAAAACAAATTTCCAAATTCATCTTCAACCATCTCGTCTATCGCTATGATATTCCTTCTGACATTATATCTGATAATGGAGGATCATTCAAGAATAAGGATGTAGACCAATTATGTACTAAATATAATTTCACACAACATTTTTATAAATCATATTACCCTCAAGGTAATGGCGAGGTTGAGGCATCCAACAAAACCATTGTCAATATTATCAAAAAGATTGTTAATGATGTTGGTCGTGATTGGCACCTCTAGATATTCCATGCACTTTGGGCCTACCATACCAATCACCATACCCCCACAAGAGCCACTCCATACTCACTTGTTTATGGTACTAAAGCCATACTTCCCATTGAGTTCAAATTGCCTTCACTACGCATCTCTTTCAATTATGCCCTAGATGTTCATGACTATCGAGTAGCTCGTTTGCAAGAGCTAGATCTACTAGATGAGAAATACACGACTGTGTTCAACAATCTTCAAGCATATTAGAATCGACTCAAAGGACACTATAATTAGTGTGTCAAGTATAGAACATTTGAACTTGATGATCTTGTTCTTAAGGAAAACCAAAAGAATACCATGGCTGAGAAAAATCATAAAGGAAAATTAAAACCAAACTGGATAGGGCCTTACAAAATCACTGCAAATTATGGATCAAGAGCATACATGATTACCACACTAGATGGAGAGGAACTTTTGGATCTAATGAATATTATTCATTCAAGCGATATTGTGCTTGAGTGCTAAGGTGTATTGTCTATAAGGACCATTTTAGTTATGTCATTTTATCACTATTCTTATTTATAAAAATACCATCCTTATCCATCCTCTTTGCCATTTTCACTTTCCATTTCTGACCTACCAACATTATGTGTTCTATAGCCTAACTCATTTGACCTTGGTTTTTGTCATCCATCCCACATATTCAGCATCAAGGTATCTAATCAGTTTCATTAGTTTGTTCAAGTACTTCAGATGGAGATCATATTTTGGGATAGTGTGATAGAACTTTTGGTAGTTGCATCCTTTTTTTTATTATTCTTTCTTACCACCAGTCTTGCTACTAATTATAATTGCCTTTGGGTAAATTAGTAATATTGATATATGTCATTATGTCCTAGTTATAACTACATATGGGTAAACTAGGGACAACATTAAACCTTGACATACTAACTTGCCACTTCCTATGCCATACTATGCCTTTTTACCCACTATGCCTATTTTATTTGAATTTATTGTTGTGTTAGTTCAAGTTCCTCCATTGTAAAGGTATAACTACAGTGACTTGAGGTCATACTCTAAAACTATGTAGGCAACACTCAATACTTGTTGAGGTTAGTTCAGTCACCCTTTTTTCCACACTCTCACCATTTTATGAGCAATTTAAGCCACATTCTCATTGTTTTAAGAGCAACTTAAGTTTAAACACTCTCACCATTTTGTGATCTTGAACCATTCAGTATCTCATCATTCTAGATTGAGTTGAGACACTCCAAAACACTTCCAAAAACATTTCAAAAATCATTAGAAAAGAAAAAAAACATTAACCACTTCTTTGCCTTAAGGATTCTAGGAACCCTTACTGAGTTACAAGCAAAATCACTTGTCATTTAGTTTCCCCATCCGTTTTGGCCTTTTTCTCTCATGCACTTGCCATTTTTCAAGACCATTCCTATTCTTCTATCACATCCATTATATTTGTATTCTTTAGTTATCATATTCTTCCCATTCCCTAGGAAAACTACATTTGGCTAAAAGTTTTTTATAGGATACTACATCCATGAAACTATGTAGGCAGCATCCACTTGCCTAGTGCATATGGAGACATCTCAGCCACCCCCTTCCTTTTCTTATATTCCCTCATTTAATTCATTTGTTAAGTTATCACCTATTTTCTAAGGACAATGTTTGTAAGTTTTTTATTGCATTCTCTATCTATCTATTTCTACTTATTTTTATTTATTTATTTGTCTATCTATTTATTTGTTTTCAGCACTATTGCCTTGATTTAGTTTATGTTTGTTCATTAGGTGATTCCTTGTCCACACTTACACTTGAATCCATTCATATTCATATGTTTACATTGTCATCATGGTTTTTATCATTGGTGCATTAATTTCTATTGAGTAATGGATTATAAGAGTTAGTCCTTATGCATATTTTGGCCAAGTCTTTATGGTGTTTTATCATGAATCCTACCATCACATGCTATAACAAACCTCATCTTCAAGAAGTCTATTTAGCAATGGCAAGATCTCTTCGTCACCAACATCCTGATTCAATTCCAATCATATCCAAAATAAAGTAATTAACCATGAAATAATTTCAACCTTTATTAGTTTGAACAAACATCTCCCTACTAGTAGGTTGTTCCAATTCATCATTACCCTTTGTATTAAGTTATCATCATCCTCGTCTAAGTTTATCATGTTTTCCATAATCAGGGTCTAATGATTATAACCACCTATGGGAATCATTGCACACCATCCCACCTGCATTTCTCAATGATTATAACTACCTTTGGGCAAATCATTGTGTTGTCACCACTTTACTTTTTCTACCTATACAAGGGCACATTGTTATCTTGTTTATCTATCCTAAATGGGATAGCTCCATCTTCTCAATGATTATAGCCATCTTTGGGCAAATCATTGTGTTATCATACCATGTTGCCACTATCGAGGTATAATGATTATAACCACTTTTGGGTAAACCATTGTACACCATCCCATTTGCATTCTCAATAATTTTGACTACTTTTTCACTATCATTGTGTTTTCACCCGATCATCTTTCCTTTCTTTGGTCTACTCATTTCACTTTTTTCTTTTCAAGGGACCATTTGTTAACCTCCTTGTGTCAACCATTCCCTCGAAGGGTCATCATATAGCTAGTTTATCATCATTGTAATTGTAGGCATACAGGACCTTTTCTTTCTTTGAGAAGATGTTACTATGCTAATAGCTTGCAATGCCTTCCTAAATAGGGGCAAACTATAGATGCCTAAAACTGGCCATCGATAACCTCCAATCAAGATTTTGTCTAATTTCCACCTAAAATGTACAATTTGGCCTAAAAACACTAAAACATGCTAAATGATGTGAAATTGACATATTCAAGTGTTGATTTTGGCTAGGGTATCCCTAAATGGGGTAATGTAATTTATGGGCCAGCTAACTTTGATCAATTCATTTTGAGTCAAAATGTCAAATTTGCACTTGAGTACTCTAGATTGTGCTTCTCTATCAAATATTTTTCATGAGATATGGGCCTTCTTTATTTGTTATTGGTCACATCCTAAGTGGGAATATTGTTCCAATGCATTTGACATTGCCTTCTAATTCCAATCCAGTCAAATTTTGGACCAATAACTGTTAGGTTGTGGAGCTAAAAGCTTCACTGATTCAGACATTGGAGGAGGGTGCTGAGTGTCACAGTCATCGGCGTTGGTCAGGCCAATCGACGTCAGTCAGATGGAGATAGGAAGCTACCGATGATGGTCAGAGATTGACTGACATCGGTCACCCCCAAGCAGATAAGGATTGATGGCGGTCGCCTGTGCGGTTCCGAACTGTGAGTTCTACGGACAGGTCATTAACAAACTGGTTGTTTACATGAAGAAAGCTAATTTTAGTCTTGAGCTATAGATCTAATTATTGTAATTAGGTATCTAATTATTGTTTACATGAGATCTATATAATAGACTCATGGGCTGTATTGTAATTTGTGCTAGAGAGTAAGAGAGAAAATATTAGCTCCTCCAGAGTGAAGAGAGCATGGTGTGTTCCTCCTAGTGCCACAGTGCCAAGTGTGGGTGCTGGTTTGGAGAATCAGAAGGATTCTTCATGTATGTAGGATCCTGTTCGGTAGGTGTGTAAGGCCACATTTGGAGATTTGCATGGTAAGTAAGATCATTGATCTACAGGTGTTTGTGTGTGCAAGATCTAGGTTTGCAGGGGTGCAAAACCAGGTTGATCTATAGGTGGAAGCAAAATCAAGGTGACAGCAACACAACAGGGAGCAAGATCAGGTGGGATCTACTTGGAGTACGGTGTGTACTCAGTTGGAGAGCAAAGAGGAAGGCAAGGTAGTTCCTTCCAAAGTAAGATCATTGTGTGGCAAACCTGTAAGGTGGAAGAGTGTGGCGTCTCTTTATTGTAATTCTTTTTTGGAAGAGTATTAATACAATTGGGTATTGTCTCTCATATTCTGTGTTATTTTTGAATTCTAGTTACTTGTGCATTCTGGTTAATTTCCACATATTAAGTTGCTTGTACATGGTAATCATAGTGCTTCCGTGCTTCAGTTGGTCAGAGCAAGGGTTTCCTAACACTAACAGTTGGTATCAGAGCTAAGGTTTCAGGGAGCAGGTTTTGTGTTTGATTACAGGTCACTCTCAGGGGTTTTTGATTGAGTGGGAGTATAGCAACTGATAGAAGAAAGTACACTAAGAATGGAGGAATTGAAAAGCATGAATGGTCAATTACGGTGTTATGGAAAGAAAGAGCAGGAAAAGAAAGATTGTTGGTTGGTAGCAGATCAGCATGAAGGAACTGAAGAAGCAGATGTTGCAGGTGTTGTTGCACAAGATGCTCTAGGATGTTTCTTGGATAAAGTAGAATCTTGTTTTATAGATTCTGTTGCCTCTTTCCATGCAGTCCAAAATAGAGTATTTTTCCATGTTAAGGTCTTTGGAGACTTTGGAAAGATTTATTTAGGGGCTGGTGTGCCTTGCCAAAGAATTGGCAAAGGGGAAGTGAAGCTGAAATTGCAGGCGGCCAACACATGGGTGTTGAAGAAGGTCATGCAGGTCCCAGTCTTGAAGATGCGGCTAATTTCTTCAGGAAAGTTGGGTGATGAGAGATGCACAAGAACTCTCACAATGGATGCACTTGAATTAGTGTGTGGTAAGAAAGTAGGTACTCTTTATCTACTTGCTTATATTACTGATTCTTCTTCTGTTGCAAAGACATGGCTTTGTAGGCTTGGTCACATGAGCAAGAAGGAGATGCATGTTCTTAAGCAGAAGACAGATGTGTTTGACAGACTTAAGAACTGGAAAGCCTTGGTTTTTTTGGAGGAGATGACAGACATAGAGATCAGTGGAGAAGGCTGGACATCTCTGAGCAAGGGTAGTTTGGATAGGGTTTTGATCCATGGAGAGCTCATGGGTAAAAAGTCATCACTCATAGGTGAACATAGTTACCGACATCAGTCAAGGGGAACTCGATGTCGAACAGACAGGTGCCGATGTAGTCATGTGCAGACCAGAGAACTGGTGGTGTTGGGCAGGGTGGCTACCACGTCAGTCAGAGAACCGATGTTGGTGACCAGGTAAGACTGACGTCAGTCATAAAACCACTATTGGCAAAAAGGATAGTCACATGGAACGACGTCGGTCGGATGTAGATTGTGTGGTGACCGAGGTTGATCACTGTAACAGATTTTGGGTGGACAGCAAGCTGTCAAGGAGTCTCAAACGCCCATATGGAGGACTGAAAGTGGTAAGTAAGCCTCAAATTTATTGTTCCTCTTCTTTATACTCATTTCTCACTGCAGAGTAGAAAAGATCTAGGAAACAATGGGAGCATGGCATGATTAGGATGCAGAACCAAATGGGAGATTTAGTAGGATTTCTAGCCGGAAGAAAGCACTGAGAGATGAATGGATACCTTAGTTAAAGAATAGAGAGAATGGACACATGAGACAGAAGGCCAAGTCATATAGTCTTGAGCAAGTTGCAGGATAGTGGTACATGGTTTGATAGGTGGATGATAAAGCATGGCTTTAGTCAATGTCAGTGTAACCATTGTGTTTGTCTTACCAGGTGGATGATGATTGCAACATTATCTTGTTACTGTATGTAGATGGTATTGCTAGCTAGTAGGTTTATACATATAGGGTTTTGTTGAGCTAAGGGTAAAGTTAGTTCAGTGGCATGTCATGAGGAATTTGGAGTAGCGAAATTATTTGGCATGAGAGACATGGAAGATCACAGGTTGATTTTGTCTCCAATGGGAGCTGATGTGAATCAGGTGTTGGCGAGGTTCAATACGTAGGATGCAAAACCAGAGCAC
Source organism: Torreya grandis (assembly GCA_037957365.1). Taxonomy (NCBI): domain Eukaryota; kingdom Viridiplantae; phylum Streptophyta; class Pinopsida; order Cupressales; family Taxaceae; genus Torreya; species Torreya grandis. The sequence goes on from JARHVA010000150.1 coordinate 4,727,139, forward strand.
ACCAAGGGCTGGATAGTTTAGTGTCTGAAATCACATGAGGTCTGGTATAGACCTAAGTTTTCCCCAGCAGTGGGAGTTGTCAGAGAGTTAGGAGCCAATTCGAGGAAGTGGGTTCTCAGGTATCTGAGAGGGACCAGCAACAGGGATTCATGCTATGCAGGGTTAGGACTTCACTACATGGGTTTGTAGGTTTGGATGCGGCAGGTTACTCAAAAGATAGGAGGTGCACCATAGGTTGTGTGGTGGGTGGTCTTCAAGATTGATCTTGAAGAGGGATACAAGCTAGGAAATAGATTAGACAGGGTACAGGTACAGGTACAATGTAACTATTTATCTCCAAGTGGGAGATTGTTAGGTTGTGGAGCTAAAAGCTTCACTGATGCAGACATTAGAGGAGGGTGTTGAGTGTCATAGTCACCGGTGTCAGTCAAGCCAATCGACATTAGTCAGGTGGAGACAAGAAGCTATCGATGATGGTCAGAGATCGGCCGATGTTAGTCACCCCTAGGCAGACAGGGACTGACGTCGGTCACCTGTGCAGTTCTAAACTATGAGTTCCACAGACAGTTCATTAATGAACCAGTTATTTGCATGAAGAAGGCTAATTTTAGTCTTGAGCTACAGATCTAATTATTGTAATTAGATGTCTAATTATTGTTTGCATGAGATCTATATAATAGACTCATGGGCTATATTTTAATTTGTGATAGAGAGTAAGAGAGCAAATATTAGCTCCTTCAGAGTGAAGAGAGCATGGTGTGTTCCTCCTAGTGCCACAGTGCCAAGTGTGGGTGCTAGTTTGGAGAATCAGAAGGATTCTTCATGTATGTAGGATCTTGGTCAGCAGGTGTGCAAGGCCACGTTTGGAGATCTACATGGTAAGTAAGATCATTGATTTACAGGTGTATCATGTGTGCAAGGTCTAGGTTTGTAGGTGTGCAGAACCAGGTTGATCTGCAGGTGGTAGCAGAATCAAGGTGACAGCAACATAATAGGGAGCAAGATCAGGTGGGATCTACTTGGAGTATGGTGTGTACTCAGTTGGAGAGCAAAGAGGAAGGCAAGGTAGTTCCTTCCAAAGTAAGATTATTTGAGTTGCAAGTTGTTGCAAGTTCATGAGAGATCTACTTGGAGTACGATTGTGTACTTGGAGTGCATGGAGCACTTGTGGAGTGTGTGGAGCACTTGTGTACTGGTAGTAGAGATACTGACTGGTTGGAGGTGAACACCAACTCTATGTTTGAGTTGTGTGTTGGGACCGTAATTGAGAGAGTGAGCTCTTGAAGGTGAATTACTAAACACTTGGTGTGGCAAACCTATAAGGTGGAAGAGTGTGGCGTCTCTTTATTGTAATTCTTTTTTGGAAGAGTATTTATACAAGCTGTGTATTGTCTCTCATATTCTGTTTTATTTCTGAATGCTAGTTACTTGTGATTCTGGTTAATTTCCACATATTAAGTTGCTTGTACATGGTAATCAATGGTGCTTCCGTGGGGTTCCTAACAATAACAAGACATTTTGATCAATTTGGGTAATTTATGTATAATGTGCTTAATCATGCTTAAGAGCTAATTAACCCAAATCATAGCCTAATTAAGAATTCCATGGAAACTTGTTGAATACTTATTTTTAGAAATAAATATTGAATATCTGCATCATCAAGTGACCTCATTTCTTGGGAAGACATCCCTAGGCCATAAATGCCATAAATATCAAGATTCATGCCTCCCATGCCTCATCAATGCCTTCCATGATACCCTCCATTCCTCTTAATTTCCTCTTATTCTAATATCATGATGAGGATAATTACAAAATTGAATTAATCCTCAACCACACATCTCAATCTTGAGATGGATGGTTGAGGTTGATTCTAGCCAAATCTAAAAATCTATAAATATGAGGCCTCACAACATCATTTTTAAGTTATTTTGGTTCAAAATTATTATGATCAAATATCTTCAAAAATCTTAATTAGTGCAAAGTTATAATGCAAGATTGGTTCCAAAAGCTTCAAAAAATTAATGTTACCATGCCAAATTGATTCCAAGCCAAAGGTGCCAAGGAGAGATGGAGGTTGTCAAGCTTATGTTGCCAGGGACTTAATGAGCACAAGCTGAGCAAGCCACCACAACAATAATTTTAGAGCATCTAAGGAAGGTAAAAGAGTTTTCTTTTGCATTTTATTTATGTGTTTCATTCATGATTATTAACTAAGCTCTCCCTAGTATCTAGGCCTATAGATGTTATGTTATTAATGTGTTTATTTCATCTTGTTTTCATTTTGGAACTAACACCATACTAACCAACCTCTCTTGAGTCAAATTCCTAGATCACAAAAATCATTTACACCAATTAGGTTGTTACAGTTGGTGGAGTTCCATATGAGTTACCAATCTCCACTTTAGATCCATCTACTATTTTGTAGTCACCAATTTTAGTTTTGCCACCAGTTATAGTTCCTCCTCTAGTTCTTATTTAGACATAATTGAGGCATCTATCTCTAGCATAGAGAATTAATACACCTCCACAACTTTAGGATTCTAGATAACTTCTAGCTAAAGTGTTCACACCCAGGGTAGTATTATTGAGATCTCATGCCTTTACATATATATCACATGTTTAGAGAGCTTCTCCTACCACCAAATGGGTCCCTAAGAGCTGTATAGCTGCATCCACTTCTCATAGTTATAGGAGGACCCCACAATTAGTTTTTAATTCAGATATTTTAGAGCATTTACAACATATATAGATTTTAGATCCATAGTCTCAATATTTCCATCATGTATCATGATCACACATGATTCCTCTCCTTGATACATGACACCATGATAGTGTTAGGTTGTGGAGCTAAAAGCTTCACTAGGATGCAAACAAGAGGAGTTACGGAGGTTACGGAGGTTGCAGATAGTTGCAAAATGAGTTGCAGGGCAATCAATGTTAGTCTGATCAACCGACCTCAGTTAGATAGCAGTGAAGAAGCAACCGACATCGGTTACCAGTCGGCCAACATCGGTCAGCAAGGTGCATGTTAAAGGCTAGTCATAGTCTTGAGTTGTGTGTCGAATTATTGTAATTAAGATAGTCTAATTATTGTAAGCATAAGATCTATTTATGGACTCATGGGCTGTATTGTAAATTAGTGTGCTAGAGAGTAAGAGAGCTAAATAAGCTCCTTCTAAGAGAGGAGAGTAATGGTGTGTTCCTCCTAGTGCCACAGTACCAAGGTGGGTGCTGGTTTGGAAAATCAGAAGGGTTCTTCGTATTTGTATGATCTTGGTCAGTAGGTGAGCATGGCTTCTTTTGGAGATCTACAATGGTGAGTAAGGTCTAGTGATTTGCAGGTAGCTGCAGAGAGCAGGTGATCTACTTAGAGTACGGTTGTGTGCTTGGTGTACTGGCAGCGTTGTTTCTGACTGGTGGAGGTGAACATCAATTCTGTATTGGAGTTGATTGTTGGGACTGAGAGAGAGAGAGAGGGAAGAAGGTCTTGAGGTGTGGTGATCCTTTGAGGTGGAAGAAGAAGTGGCATCTTCTTTATTGTATATTCTTTTGTGTGATTATTAATACAATTGTGTATTGTCTCTCACATCCTGTGTTGTTTCATATTTCTAGTTACTTATTGATTATGGTTAAATTCCATGTTTAGTTACTAATACAAGAAGTAATCATATGTGCTCTAATTGGTGGATCAAGATCCCGTCAAGTAGTATCAGAGCCTAGTTGTAGGTTTAAGAGCTGATACCATCAAGTGGTATTAGAGCTTTTGGTTGGGTTGACTAACAGGTGGTTTAGATCTGGTAGTGTTTGTTGATTACAGGTCACTCACAGGGGTTTGAAATTGAGTGGGAGTATAGCAATGGTAGAAGAAAGTAAGCTATGAATGGAGAAACTGAATAACATAAATGGTCTGATTGATGGAAAGAAGGAGCACATAAAGGGAGATTGTTGGTTGGTAGAAGATCAGCGTGTAGAAGCAGATGTTGCAGGTGATGTTGCACAGGTTGCTCTGGATAAAGTAGAATCATTGTTTACAAATTCTTTTGCCTCTTTCCATGCAACCCAAAATAGAGCATCTTTTCATGGGTATGTCTTTGGAGACTTTGGAGAGATTTATTTAGGGGTTGGAGAGCCTTGTCAGATGATTGATGAAGGGGAAGTGAAGCTGAAATTGCAAACAGATAACACACGGGTGGTGAAGGAAGTCATGCAGGTACCAGTCTTGGAGATGAGTCTAATTTCTTCAGGAAAGTTGGGTGATTGGAGATGCACTATAACTCTCACAGTGGATATACTTGAATTAGATGGTGGTAAGAAAGTAGGTATCCTTTATCTATCTACTTATATTACTGATTCACCTTCTATTGTAGAGATGTGGCTTTGTAGGCTTGGTCACATATGTCGGAGGGGAATGCATGTTCTTAAGTGGAAGACAGATGTTTTTGACAAGCTAAAGAACTGGAAAGCCTTGGTGTTCATGGAGGAGATGACAGACAGAGATCAGTGGAGTGGACTAAATTATTCTGAGCAGGGTTGTGTTGATTTGAATAGGGTTTTGATCCATGGAGAGCTTGCGGGTAAAAATTTATCACTCACAAGTGAACACAGGTATCGGATCGGTCAGACAGTAACCAATGTTGGCAACAAGAAGACCGATGTCAGTCATACAAGAACCGATGTCAGCCAAGGAAACAACATCGGCAGTTAGGGTCAGTGCAAGGAACTGACATCGGTCGATTGCAGACTAGGAGATGGCTGAGATCGGTCACTGGAACGGATGGTGGGTAGACAACAAGTTGTCAATGAGTCTCAAACACTCATACAGAGGTCAAAAAGGGTAAGTGAACCTCATATTCATTGTTCACCTTCTTTATATTGCTTATTGATGGTCAAGAACCAAGAAGACGTGAAGAGGCAATGCAGGTAGAATCCAGATACAGTGGGAGCTTGGCATGGATGAGGAGTGTGAGTCCTTGGAGAAGAACCAAATAGGAGTTTGTTGGTGAAGTTGTTAGCTGGAAGAAAGCACTAAGAGACAGATGGATTCCCAAGTTAAAGAAGAGAGTGGATGGATACGTGAGATGAAAGGCCAAGGTATATGGTCTTGAGGAAGCTGCAGGACAGTGGTACAGGTTTGACAGGTGGATGACTAAGCATGGCTTTAGTCAATGTCAGTGTAACTATTGTGTTTGACTTACTAGGTGGATGATGGTTGCAATATTATCTAGTTACTATATGTGGGTGATTTGCTAGAAGGTTTGTACATATAGGGATTTGTTGAGCTAAAGGTAAGGTTAGTTCAGAGGTGTGTCATGAAGAATTTGGAGCAGTAAAATTCTTTGGCATAAGAGACATGGAGATTTTATCTCCAGTGGGAGCTGGTGTGAAGACGGTGTTGGTGGGGTTCATGATGCAGGTTGCAGAATCAGAAAGCACACCAAGGGCTAGACAATTCAAGCTTAGCTTAGAACAGGGTTCAAAATCACATGAGGTCTAGTGTAGACCTGAGTTTTCCCAAGCAGTGGGGGTTGTCAGAAAGTATGGAGCCAATTCAGGGAAGGAGTACTGGAGGGCAATTCAGTGGATTTTCAGATATCTGAGAGGGATCAGCAGCAGGGATTCTTGTTATGCAGGGTCAAGGTCTTCACTACATGGAGTTGTAGGTTTGGATGTGGCAGGTTACTTGGATGATAGGTGTAGCATCATAGGTTGTGTGGTGGTTGGTCTTCAGGATTAATCTTGAAGAGGGATACAAGCCAGGGAATAATTTAGATGATGTATAGGTACAGGTGTAGCTATTTATCTCCAAGTGGGATATTGTTAGGTTGTGGAGCTAAAAGCTTCACTAGGATGCAAACAGGAAGAGTTATGAAGGTTACAGAGATTGTGGAGAGTTGCAGAATGAGTTATAGGACAACTGATGTTAGTCTGATCAATCGACGTCAGTCAGATAGCAGTGAAGAAGCAACCGATGTTGGTTACCAGTCAATCGACATTGGTTAGGAAGGTGTCGACGTCGACAACCTGTGTGTGAACATGCAGTTTGCATGTTGATTCTGGAGAGTCTATTTCTGGACTGTCAGTTTGCATGTTAAAGGCTAGTCATAGTCTTGAGTTATGTATCTAATTATTGTAATTAAGATAGTCTAATTATTGTAAGCATGAGATCTATATATGGACTCATGGGCTGTATTGTAAATTAGTGTGCTAGAGAGTAAGAGAGCTAACTAAGCTCCTTCTGAGAGAGAAGAGTAATAGTGTGTTCCTCCTAGTGCCACAGTACCAAGGTGGGTGCTGGTTTGGAGAATCAGAAGGGTTCTTCATATTTGTATGATCTTGGTCAGCAGGTGAGCATGGCTTCTTTTGGATATCTACAATGGTGAGTAAGGTCTAGTGATTTGCAGGTAGCAGCAAAGAGCAGGTGATCTACTTGGAGTACGGTTGTGTGCTTGGTGTACTGGCATCGTTGTTTCTGACTGGTGGAGGTGAACATCAATTCTGTATTGGAGTTGATTTTTGGGACCGAGAGAGAGAGAGGGAAGAAGGTCTTGAGGTGTGGCGAGCCTTTGAGGTGGAAGAAGAAGTGGCATCTTCTTTATTGTATATTCTTCTATGTGATTATTAATACAATTGTGTATTGTCTCTCACATCATGTGTTGTTGTTACTTATTGATTCTAGTTAAATTTTGTGTTTAGTTGCTAATATAAGAAGTAATCATATGTGCTCTAATTGGTGGAGCAAGATCCTGTCAGATAGGGAGTGTCCCATGAGACTCATTAGTTAGTATCATCTCTTTTCAATTTTACCTATACATAGTTTCTTATGCATGATTATACATAACTCAAAACATTTTTAAATAAAAAAATAATACAATATATCCAAAACATAAAAACATTCAAATATATCCAAATTCCAAAAACATTCAAATATATCAAAATTCTAAAAAAATTCAAATATATCAAAATACCAAAAACATTTCATATTCTCTATCCATGCTTTACATTTCAAATACTATGCTAGACTTACATTTATTATTTTATGCTATTATTTGTCAATTTATCTACATTACCATGCTTCACTTGATCTTCTTTGAGTGTTTGCAATGACATCTAAATCCTTGATTGTTTCACTCTACCCATTGAGGGGGCATCCTACTTCTACATTCGAGACATTGATACATATACTCACTGGGGGCATCTTCTACATGACTACACCATCTAGATTATGTAATTACTATACCACACACTCTAGTTATCATGTTGATTTACATTATTTACTAGCTTACACAGATTACTTTATCAACATTTCACTAGTATATAACACTTGTGTATTTCTTAGCATATACCTAGTCTTGTATTACCATGTCTTGCATACTTTCACATTCTTTCTTTGATTAGTTAGATATGATTGTATTTTCAATTTTTACATGCTTTCCTTTCTTGTTTTGCATATATATATATTGATTTCATTCCTTAGTTCATATTTGTCTCTTGTATGTGCCTTAGGACATTTTCCAATGTCCTTTCATTCTATGTATTATGTGTGCCTTAGGAAATTTGTCAATGTCCTTTACTTATAATCTTTTATTTGATTGTGGCTTTCACACCAATGTTTCCTGTTTCTAATTGTATGTGTATGTGGCATTTGAACATGCCTTGTATGTTTACCTTCTAGTTTGAGTGACATGTGCCCATGTCCCTTATTTACTTGGCCCCTTGGCCACACTTGTACACTTCTTTCTTCTTACCTTGTGTGCTTGTTGCTTATTTGTTTATCATTATTTGCAATGCCATGCTCCATGTCATGCATTATCTTGATTTATTGGATTCCATGATAGAGATCATGATATATCCCTCCATGACAATTAACAACTAATAACTAACTAGACTTCCAGTTCCAATTCAATACATTGTACATGATATGAGATTGGTATATCTATTTAGGCATACCCCTATTGATCTAATAATATTTCATTATAAACCATGCTACATATTGAGATATCTTGTCGATTATTATTGCTATATCATGTATTTTACAATATAACACACTTGTAGGGCTCTTTTTTCTGAGGGAAATTGTTGTAGGGTCTTCATTCCTACCCTCAAAATAGGGAGAAACAAATATGGGTTTTTCCATATAGATCAGAGCTCCTACCAATTGAAATACTAGTTTTAGAACACTCAAAACAGTAATCAAAGGTCAAACTAGGTAGAACAGACCAAAAAAATAGTAATGATTCCAAAATAGTTTTTAGTTTCAATAAAGGACAACAATGCCAGACATGGATAAAAATAGCTAACACCAGGGTGTCCTATTTTTAGTGCTCCTATCCAAATAATAAAAAAACCAAATTTTCTAAAAGTAGGAAGAAAAGTAGGTTTAACTATAGTTTTGCACTTTTAGACTAGTTTAGAACCAATAATTTTAAATACACTTTGCTCACAAAATCTAGATATATGGGGCATCATGCATAAAATGATGGATCTCACTTCCAATTTTAGATATGGTAGTTGGTATAACTTCTAAATAAGAATCTATGTCCTAGACACTAGTGATTGGGGGCAATGTGCATGGTACATTTATTTTGTTTTCTTTCCAAGTTTAGCATATTATCCAGGTATTCTTAGCAATTATGTGCCTTAATCCATCTATAGGTGATTGGCATCACTTCAGAGTGGATTTCATATAATCTTAATCTCCACATTTTAGAATGGCTTTCATATAAGCCTAGTGCCCATTTTTAGAAAGGCTTTCATATAAGCCTAATCTCCATCTTTTAGAGTGGCCAAGAGTGGCTTAGTTTTTAGAATACATTCAACTATCCATACCAACATTATCAAACTATTGAACATTCATGGGCTTTAAGAGCCATCTCATATGACACTCATTTCACATCATTTCAATTTATAGCTTCACTTCATGGGGTAATGATGGAGCCAAAGGACTAGTTAGCATTTGTATTCTTAAGCCACCTACTTAGAGGTATTGGACACATAGTCTAATCATCGCTTCGCACATGCATGACCACTTGGCTTCACTTAGTGGATGATGATGGAACCAAAGGGCCAACTTTTACACTCTTGAGCCACTCTTAGGGAATTAAGCACTCAAATTTATTCATGATATTACTCTTAGTACAACACATACCCATCATTACTCAGAATCATTCAAAATTAATCAACATCATCCATCATCACTCAACATCATAATAGGCTTTTTATTAGTTCATGTACCCAGTGAGGTGTATTCATTCTTTTCTTTTCCTCTCTCTCTTATCCAACTTTTGTACATTCTTATTTTAGATATAGTGTATCTAGTAAGAACTAATCTATTCATTATCTTCTCTTGTAGATTCATAATCCATATAATTCTCTCTCTATACACACCTATCATAAAAATAGCTTTATAATCTTTACCCTTGTAGGTAAGTTCAGGTACAATTTCTATTTTTCTTTTATCCTAGTATTTCACTTTGTTGCATCACTAGAATAAAGGGGGGATAAATGTAGTCATATAAAATGCAAAAATTGGTAACTTGAGTGTGACTTATGACATCCATCCCATAGGTCCCTCCTACTTTCTTTCATGACCCTCATAGGCATCTTTTCATTGATTCCTAGTCATCTGTAGCCTTCTAGATTTGATCCTAATGAATCCAAACTACTCTTTCCATGATAGATCCATCCTTCCAAGTCCCATAAACTTAGGACTATAACACCCAACTTGGACTATAGTTTTAGACCCTAGGGTGTCTCATTTTTAGCACTCCTATCCAATCACATTTTGAGCCCAAATGACCATTTCCTTTTGATTCTTATCCCTCTTCTTATCAACCTAATGTGAGTATATCCAACCCATGACCAATATATTCATATAAAATCCCATTCAAAGTTTATTTAGAATGGCTTGGAAAATATCACAAAGTAAGCATGAATAATAGCAAGACTATTCAAGCATATTTCCTTATTCTTTGCAGATATCCATCTAATATTGTTTATAGCTTATTCAAATCCTTACACCAATCCCTAGTCACCTCAACCACACTCAATTTAGTATTTTACATCTTCATACATTATATTTCACAAAGCACATCAAGTGAGAGAACTACATATGGATTTATCCATCTTCGGAGTATTATTATGTAGGTAGTGTGCCTACATAGTGGGTATGAATACACGTTCAGTGAATATTACATACACTAACCCCCCCCTCTTTCTCAAAATTAATCAAAGCATAATGGAGTATAGGTTTTGAAGATAACATCAGCTCTATAAGGATTTTTATGGATATCCAATAGTCAAAATTTCATAGGCAGGGTCTCACAGACACAATGAACAAAACCCAAAAAGATTAGGTCTCCTAGAAAATAGTGGTAGAAGTGGAATATAACACTAAAACCTAGTGTGTCCTATATTTAGTGCTTCTATCTAATCATAAAATTAAGGATAGATATTGATTTATGATAGTGTCTCAATCCTACATAGTGAATTTTAGACTCTGTCTCAATCATATCAGTTAGTTTCTAGCTAAGTCTTGTTTTATTTCCCTTAATACTATTTTTAGAAAATTTCAAATTGTAATCAAATTATACAAATCAGTAGATTAATTATTGTATATTTATTTATTGATTTTACTACTCAGACCCTTTAAGTAAATTAGGAATAATACACTAATATTCCCAAAAATTTTAAATCACAAGCTAAATAGAAGGTAGACATAGTACTCAATGGGCATAAATAAACCTTTTAGAGGAAGAAGAGAGCATGTACATAGAATTCAATTACAAGTATATGAGGAAGGAGAATGTATCTCACAAAGTCAAGAAAATTCATTCAATTTATGAGGTAGATTTATAATAAAGAGACCATACTTCATAGGAGGATATACACAAGGAGGAAGAGGATTCAATGAATTCCCTAGTAATTGTTTCAAATTCAATAAATTTGTTGGTCATAAGTTTTAGGAGTGTCAAAATAATTCTCGCTAGTGGCTTTAGAATTGAAAGTAGAAATATAGTAAAAGCAGAGGAAGAGAGTGTGGGTTCTCAATATCACATATAATAATTCAAAGTTAGTGAGACTTTATTGATGAGGAGGGTGATAATAAAACCACCCACGGAGAAGGATCTTGCTCAAAGAAAGACAACATGTAGATATCAAGGTAAGTGCTACAAAATGATGATTGATTCAGGTAGTACAAATAATATAGTACCATTTGAAATGGTAAAAAATATTGATTTGAAGAGCTTACCACATCCAAACCCATATAAGGTTTCATGGATGTAGAAGGGGCATCAAGTTTTTGTAAATGAACAACCTTTGGTAAATTTTTAGATTATAGGAAACAAAGACAAAATTCTATGTGACATAATACCAATGGATGTGTTCCATGTGATCTTTGGAAGTAATTGGAATATGATATGAAATCCATTCATGATGGAGAATGAAATACCTATACATTTTTAAAATAAGGACAATCATATAATTCTACCATTAAAAGAAGAGGATGCAACAAAATGAAGTTCTAAGGTGTCAATTACAGGTGATAAAGAGTTCCTATAGTAGGATAAGAATGATAAGTTAAGTAATGTACCATTTGATCAACAAAATATAGTTATTATATATAATAAATAATCTAATTTGTCTTTAAAAAATAATATTTTACCAAATGAACATGTGGATAAGTTGATTATTAGACAATCTAATAAGTTATCTTTAATAAAAAGCATGGGATATCTATTGAGAAGGTAAGTTTGTTGAAGGAGATTGCCATGGAAGGAAATAATAGTAAAAAATTACCAAGTAATTAGTGTATGAAAAAGAGGAAGTTGTCTAGAAGGACAACCATGAAAATTTCAGATTTGGTAATGAAAATAATGGGAAAATATGGTATTATGAACAATCCATAATAGGAAGTACCTTTATCAAATAACCAATGAACATGGAAAAAGAGAAGAAAATAATGATCCAAGTACAAGGCAATGTACATGATGGAAAATCAATCCTTATAACTGATGAAAAAGGATTTCAATGACCTAATGCATAAGTTGATTTCTTTGATATATGTACATAAATGACAAAATCATATAAAAAGGAGATAAGAATGGAAAACATATAAATAAGTACAGAAGATAGCATTCTAGTATTAAATTTAGATCAAACATGAGAGATATCATAAATATTAGAGAGGGATATTTGATTTGGTAAGTGTTTGCAAGAAACTAGTTGTAGTGTCTGAAATTCAGTTCTCAAATATTAAACCTTCACATCAATGTACCAAAGAACAATCAGTTGACTATACACTTGAAGACAAAGCAACCCCACCTCATCTAAACAAGTCATGAGATCCAAGAGGGTATACATAAATAAGTTTGAGTCAACAAGAAAGAAGGAATATTGAATAAAATGAGAATATCTAAAGGAAATATTTGCAGTATGATGATCAATAATGTTTCATGAGCAGGATATCATGAAATATTTCAATTTTGGTAGTTTAATGTAGGGGCCTCACTTGGTAGGAACTAATTAGATCAATTTTGGTTTTTTATTATAGTATTTTTAGTCTTTATGGGCCTTAGTGTATGTGTGTGTGTGTGTGTGTGTGTGTGTGTGTGTGTGTGTGTGTGTGTGTGTGTGTGTGTGTGTGTGTGTGTGTGTGTGTGTGTATATATATATATATATAGAGGTCAATAAGGAGTGATTTATAGGTCTTATGTTTACACAAAATTTGAATTTGAGATCTTTTGGCACATTCCCACCAAAACTACCAATTCAAACATTTGAATTTATTTCATAGTTTTTGTGTTCTAGTCATGTTCTTGTGTGATTATAATTATGGGTTTTGGTATGATTAGGATTATTTTATATGATAGGTTTTAATTTATTTATTTACCACCTTTTTATCATGTTTTTCATGTTACAATCTTCCATATCGCTTAAGAATGTTAATCTCTCAAGAAATTGCACACATTAGAAGCCATCAAGATTTAGTTAGAGACATATTAGGAGTTACAAAATTTATAAATTGGATCATATATGGTATTAATATGTATTTACATAGGGATTAAAATTCAATATAGATAAGAAAAGAATAATAATGGAGAAGAACCCTATTTTGCATTGTATTTTTGTGTATGATTATTTTTAGTTCAAGACCTTGGATGAATGGACTAATGCTTCAAGATAAAGTTTGGTGGGTATATAATATTATTGGTATGTAATCCTATATATATATATATTTTTCCATTGGAAAATTGTGATTTTTTTTCATTGATCTACAGGTGAAAGATAATCAACACAAGTTTTGAGATTTAGTTGTTTTAGATAGTCAAGAACCAAGAAGGATAGAGCAGTCATTTTGAATCCAAGTCAAGTGTTTTAAGGATAATTATTGTATTATATAGTCTCAAATTAAAAATTTAAACCTATTTAATTATTATAAATCCATTTAAAATTTAATATTTCACTTTATATACCATTCTCTTACACAGTCACTCAGACATGTCCAAAATTTTGTAAACCTTCTAGTTGTAGACTTTTGAGGATTGGTCAAGAATTAAAACCTATTGGAGAGGTTAAATTTTTTTTTTTAAGATCCTAATAAATCATAATACCCATTTATAAGTGATTAAAATTCAAACTAGACTATTTTTATACCTCTTGGGTTTGTATAGGCCTATAGAACCCTAAACTAGGGTTTACATCTTGCAACTCGAATAAATTTTAATTCCACAATAAAAATTCCTTAAAAATTTGTGATTAAAGGTTATTTTAAATTATTAAAATTATTATGCTACTTTTGAGTGGGTACAATATGGTATAATATAGTAACTAGGTTTGTATCAGTGTTTTGACCCTATAGAGGCCTAATTGGAAAAAGTGACTAGTGACTTAGTGGACTTTCCTTGAGATTTAGACCCTAAAACTTTCTAGGGAGTTGAAATGGATTAATGGGTAATTTAAAATTTTCATGTTATGTTTTTAAACCATGTGTATTTATTAATCTGACAAGATAAGTTCTTTGGAAGGGCTATAAGGAATATGCCTAATTCAAGAAGCTTGTACTAAGTTGGCAAACTCTCTTTCCCTTTATGGTTTCATTTTTTCCATAACCCTAAGGGTAATAATGGGTATAAAATTTGTGTTGAAGGTTACATGTTTAATTCACATTGGGTTACTAATATTTTTTAACAAAAATTCAGAAATAAGAGATAATAAATCTTAATTAGATAAAATAAATTGAGCTAAATCATGATATAAAATATATATGCATAAATTAAAAATTCATTAATTTTTAATTTATTATATCTATAAATATTATAAAAATATGAAATAACATGGGAAAATTACTTAGCTATAAATCAATAATGCAGGACTATGTATGTGACTTTATATCTGATTATGTAATTGTGTTGATTGATTATGAATCAGGAACATGGATTTGATTGATCTTTGGACAAGGCTGATAGAATCAGACAAGGGTGAGATGTGAATTTTTATTTATGAAACACTATAAATTTGTAGATTTTTTAACCTCTATGTGAAAATGGGTCTATGCAATGTATCTTATTGGTCATATATATGTATTTGTGTTGCATGATCTATTATAAAAGGCACACTGTACCTTCTTCTTCACTAAAACCCTAGCTTAATAACATGAGGATGAATGAAATAATAGGGTAAAAGTGGTTTAGAATTTTAAATTTTTCTTGAATTAAACATCCCCTGTGTTGAGTGATACATACATCCAATACTCCAAAGAGGGATCAAACTCCATGTAGTTATCCCATGTTACAATGGTGTGTAAAATAGCAGTGTAAAATTCCAAATTTGGTTCAATTATGGTGTGATTGAAAGCTAAAAATAAATTACCTATGAGCTTGGATGTGTATTTAGACTTAACTTAGGGCTACTAGGGCTATGTGGAGTCTAAATTGGGAAATATGTGTTTTTCTCTCAATGTGCAGTTAGATATTGTAGTGCTTTTAAATCATATGAGCCTCTAGTGAATAATGTCTTAAAAATGTGGCTTTATATTGATCATTTTATAATTCCTTTATATTTGGATTTCAAAAAGTGTGGGATGATCTGTTTGGAAATTTTGAATTTGAGAAAATAGATTTTTTTGGTGGTAAGATGCGACTAGTGGAATTGGACAATATCAAGGAGTAGATAGTCTAAAAGGAGTGGCCTTATTTGGAGAGTAGAGATAGATAAACTGGAAGTTTGGATCAATATAAGAGTGATCTTATGTTATTTAGGGTGTTGTATAGGTATATTACAAATCAAAATTTACTTAAAATTGGTAGGGTTCATCCACATAAAATTTTAAATAAGGGCAGTCAAGGACCATGGAAATAGACATGAGCTAAGTGTGTATAAGGAGTGGTAACAAGTTTATAGTTTTAGAAATAGATGTTAATTTATGTGTTTAAATACTAAAAATTTAGTGCTTTTTCACTCAAACATGTCAATTGGACACACATTTAATTTGTTTTGGCCACTCATAAGGGTTAGTAAACCCTATTACAAGTTAATATTTTTCAAAAATGGTAGCATGTTTTACATACCATCAAGTGTATTTATTCTTATTATTTATTTTCATTTGTCAATCATTTCAATGATTACCTTATTATTGATTTATGTGCATTTTTATTTTTATATATATGATGTTTTATTATAGATACATTTGATATGTGGACATATGAACATTGATAATGATTTATTGACTCTCAACACAAATCAATACATTCATGCTGATAATGAGGAGATAGCTGTTTTCTATTTTAAAGGCTAATAGGGTTGGACTCTTATATAAGGTAACCTCTCTTCTAATTTTTAATTTAATATTCCTTTTATATATGGTATTAAATTCAATCATAACTTATAGGTTTTAAATGAAACTGCATCATCAAACCCTCCTAGGTGAACTTATTTTGTTTACTTTAATGTAGATGGGCACACACATTAAAAATGGGAATTATGTAGACACCTAATTTTTATGCATTCCTTGTAATTGTAATTTTATGATCACATTTTTATACATATGGATAATTGGTTTAAATTAAGTTATTATTTTTATATTTTCCTTTGTGTTGGGTCCCACATAGCATTCCCTTATCATTATTCATTTCTTAACACCTTTAGATGTGTCTTTTTATTTTAAGGACACTTTTATATATTTTTTCAAACATTTAAATCTCCTATTTTAGGGTTTTGGTCATCTTGACCTATATCATAACAATCTAATACTTTTATGTTCACTATCAGACTATTCTGATAGTGGTTACATTTTAGTGATGGATCCATTTTTCCTCTTTCCCCATGTTCATAATCTTTTTTATGCTCTAGTTTTCATCTTTAATTCTTCTAAAAGTATAGCTTTCATGATAATAAGATCTTAATTTTAAATTTATAAGTGTATAAATATAAAATAACCCTAATTCATTTTACAAACAAGATATTGTATTGTATGCTCATAAAATTAAAAGGATCACATATAAGTATGTCTTACATGTAATGTTTATTTACATTTCTATTTATTGAAGAGTTATTTTTGCATGATTTCACCAAAATAAGGATTATTGAAAGATCATATATAATCAACTAATTTCTTGAATTTCACACATATGGATAATGATTGGGACTATCATATACTTATATCTAATAGTTGAATTGCAGTAGTAATGAATCCCAAATTTTTAATAAAATAGGGGATTGATTGATAAAGTCCCCTCAAAAACACCATTTTTTTAATGTATCTTGAAATGGATTAGGGATTGAGAAAAAGGAGAAGGAAATATTTCACTTATTTACACAAATTCATTACTTTTGGATTTTTTTTGTCATACAAGCTTCGATGAATGGATTCCTAAAGTCTCAGACCACACAAACCTATGTAACTATGATCATAATAGACCTTCCACTTTTAGGATAAATCATCACCATAGAAATAATTTGATAGTAGTATGCCTTTATCAATTTAGTATGATATGGGTCACTTCATTAGATTTTTGTCATCTTCCAAAATATTTTCTTGGATGATAGTAAAAAATGGTTTTTGAAAGGCCCCAGATCCTTTTATAAGGGATAAACATATAATGCATTAAAACTCACTAATAAAACCTCTACTAGTGGTACACTCATGATAAATGATGGAGCCAACTACAAACTCACCCCTAAACCATAAAATAATCCAAACCAACTAGCATCCATCCAACTATCATCAAAAAATTATTTTATCTTTAGCATTCAACTCAAAATCACTCAACTTGTTAAGGGAAATAAACTAGCACCCAAAAAGAGACTAAAACCCTCCTCCAATATCTCCTTTTTTGTGGGATTAAAGGGTCATACTGATTGGTTCTTAGACTGAAGGATTTCTTCTTATGCATTATTTTTGACATTTTCTCAATAATTTCATCTTCTATCATTGTAAAAGTATAATATAAATTAGGTACATATCTATAAACTCCCTTTCTCAATTCTCTACATCTAAAGCCACTTTAATTCATTTAGTTTAAGCACATTTTAAATATTTATTTATTGTACATAATTTATTTCATTTATATCATATCTTCCATTATGCTTATTAAATTAGTTTAGTGTAACATCTTTTGACCTTATCCAATCTACCATATAAATCATGTTCTTTTTATTTTGATCTTTAGATGATTCTTGCATTGGATGTTTGCCTTGAAAAAAGATTAAATCTTTCTAAGATAATGATATTTCAGAATCTCATGATTCATTTTTTGTTTTCCGCATTGATCCCTTGATTTTTTTCTTGCAAATCATCATGTACTAGTTCTTGAATATATCTTTTCTTCCATGGTCTTTTAACACTGATGAGGATACCTATCTTCTATAGGCCATAAATTTTGACTCCTTAACTTGAATGAACTCTCCTTCATGAAAAAAGAATATAACATAAATAATCATGCAACCATAAATTACTTTACTAGGTAGGACCAATCACCATAAGTTTTGAGAGCCATATAAGATCATCTAGGGGTCCAAATTACATTCTAATATTTTTAGTCATGCTAAAAATAGTATAAATTAGATAACTTTGTAACTGAGAAAGAACTTCAGTTAAAAATCATCCAACATCATGAATTTAGTATTTAGAGGACATGAACTTGGGTTAAAATCATTCAAGGATAATCAATAAAGATGATGGGTTTCATGAAATTCTAATTTTTGTGCTTGTTGATATTTTTGCTTTGTTAGTTTGTCGTTTCATCATTTAGTGTCAAAGCGCGTTAGACTCTTGGAGGTAATATATTTGTGAATTTATATTTTATTTTGAAATTATATTTTATGAGATTATTTTTTGATTGAATAACAAGTGTAAATGTGTTGAGAGGATGAGGAGTAATTTTACAAATGAATGGTACTATGCAACATATATAGGGGAAAGTGGAAAAATTAACTACAATTGTCACAAATGTCATAAATCCAAGATAAAGGAAAATAGGAGAGGAAATAAAGGAATTAATAGATCACGAAGAATATTTTTATAAAAATGAGGAATAACAATAACAACCACAATCAATGGAATAAATGATGATTCATGTTTTAGAAGGAAGAAACAAAGGAATCAAGGTTGAAGTTTTAGAGTATGGAGGTAGTTTAAAACTAGAGGAGTTGATATATTAATTAAATAACATGGAAAAAATTAGAAAGAATCTTTTTGAGAGAAGACAAGAAAGTAAATTTTACATGCATAGAATTGAAAGGACATGCAATTATTTCATGGGATCACCTACAAAAAGAGAGGTAGAGAAAAGGTAAATAAAAGATCAACACTTGGAGAAAAATGGAGAAGAAGCTAAGGGATTAATTTATTCATGTATATTATGAACTAACCCTATATAAAATATTTAAAAATTTAAGGAAAAATGATCACGATATACAATAATATACAAATGAATTTTTAAAGATTTACATATGAGTAGAACATGATGAAACAAAAGAATAGATGGCCACAATGTATGTAAATGGTTTGAAGTTTTTTATTCAAGATTAACTGAACATGCATAGAATAATTTATATGGAAGAGGCTTATCAATTAGCTTTGAAGACAAAAGAAAAGCAAAATAGACAAAATTTTAGAAGATCAACTAGGAAAAAAAGAGGACAACCACCTCCAGTAATGGAAGAAGGTGGGTTAAATTTCACTAGAGGAAAATTGCCTCATGGTAAATTAAAAAAAAAGGATAATGGTGACGGTTTAAATATCAATAAAAAGGAAGAGGATTTCAGAGAGGTAGAAGTTATGGTGGTGGTAGAAGATGAAATGGTCCACATAGTATACCTTATGTTTGTTACAAATATGGAAAATAAAGACACAAAGATTTTGAGTGTCTACACATTAATGAATAAGAAATAAGGTAAGAGGATCACCCAAGAGTAAATTTGGTGAAGGATTAAAAATTAAAAAAAGTATAGAAGTTGTAGTGGTAGACATAGGAGAAAATAATGTGATGAGGAGAAATATGATAGCTCCACGAAAAGAACAAGTGTAGAATAAATAATGTGGTGGTTCAAGGTTGCATATAAATATTTTCCAAATAAGGTGCACTTAAATCTAGGTAAGATATTCCAAGTAATTATAGATGGTGGTATTTGTGAAAATAAGGTTTCTGAATAAATGATAGAGAAACTAGGACTGCAATGTGAAAAATATCTATATCCTTATTGGATTTCATAGTTTAAGAAAGGGAATGAAGTTACTGTTGATAAAAGGTGTTTAATAAAATTTTATATAGGAATAAATTAAAAGGATGGAATATGGTGTGATGTTATTCAAATAGATTCATTCCATGTGTTATTGGAAAGGCCATGGAAATATTACATAAAAACAAGTCATGATGGAGAAAATAATATATATACTTTCTGGAAAGGTGGTAAATAGATAGTTTTATTAACTCTTAAAGAGGAATGGAATGTATAAAGTATGATGTCCACAAAATAAGTTATGAAAGACATAAAGATGACAAGTTGTTGATATGCATTAATATTAAATAAAGAATACACAAAAGTTATACAAATACCTACAAAAGTAATTGGAGTGTTGAAAAATATGCATATGTTATACTTAATTAATTACTAGATGGTTTACTACCAAAGTGAGAGATTAAACATCATATTGATTTGATTATAGGATCATCTCTTCCCAATCAAGTAACTTATACAATGAGTCCAACTAAACATGTATAATTGAATAAACAAGTTACTAAATTAGTGAGAAAGGTTGTAGTACAAGAGAGTATGAGGCCACATGCAACACCAACATTGCTAACTCCAAATAAATATATGACATGGATGATATGTGTGGATAATAGAGAAATAAATAAAATAACTAAAAAATTCACATTTCCTATACGTCATTAAGATGATATGATAGATGTGCTTGTAGGAGGAAAAAATATGATATATTGATCTAAGGAGTGGATACTATCAGTTTTGGATTCAAGGAGACGAATGGAAAATAACATTCAAGACTAGGTATGTCTTATAGGAGTGGATGGTGATGCCATTTATATTATCTAATGCACTGAACACATTTGTGAGGGTGATTAACATAGTGATACAAGATTATATTATTAAGTTTGTAGTGTTTTATTTTGATAACATTTTGATATTCAGTAAGAGTAAAGAAGGGCAGTTAAGGCATTTGAGAATGGTATTAATTCTTTTAATAAAGGAGAAGTTTTATGCAAATCTAAAGAAGTGAAAGTTTATGCATATTAGTTTCATATTTTTTGTGTTTTTAGTTTTATCAGATTAAGAATGGATAAATAAAAGGTAAAGACAATTGTTGAGTGGCCTATTCCAAAGATCATCAAAAAAGGTAAGAATTTTCCATGGTTTAACAACTTTAAAAAATATATGTATTAAGAAGTTTAGTAGTATTATTGTACCAATAATAAATTTCATGAGAGGAAAATAATTTGTATGGACAAAGGCAACAATAAAAAACTTTCAATTTTTGAATAATAATATTATAGAAAAATGTATTTTAGTATTACCAAAGTTTAACAAAGTGTTTGAAGTGGATTATGATATTTTACATGCAAGAATAGGTGTTTTTTTGAGTCAAGAAGGAATGCCAAATAACATATTTTGATGATAAATTAAGTGAGGTAAGAAATAAGTATTATACATATGATGTTGAACTTTTATGCTATTGTAGAAGCATTAAGACATTTGAGGCATTACCAAGTGCCTAACTAGTTTATCCTATTTACAGACCATGAGGCCTTGAAGTATGTAAACACTCAAAAAAATCTAAATAGTATACATGAAAAATGGGTTTAATTATTTTAGGAATATAATTTTATTTTGAAGCATAAATAAATAATATATTGAATCAAGTAGTTGATGCTTTGATTGGGCTAGGGGAATTGTTAACTATTGTGGTGAGAAAAGCAGTTAGATTTAAATATGTTGATGGATTATATAATACATATATAGTTTTTGTCAAGATATTGATCAATGCTAGATTCCATTAATAGGTGAGAGAAGTACTATTTATGATGATTAACTTATACAATATGTTATCTCTTCAAGGCAAAATAATTATATATTCCAGTTAGGTCTCTAAGAAACAATTTTATAAGATAATTTCACACTAGTGGTTTGGGTGGACACTTTAATAAGACTAAGATAATATATTTGGTAGAGAAGTATCTTTGGCGAAAGATGAATAGAGATTATTAAAATATGTTTCATGATGCAAGATATGCCAAGTGGCCAAAGACCATACTAGAAAAAATAGGGTCGTACATGCCATTATGAGTTCCAAGAGGACCATGGATAAATTTGAGTATGGAATTTGTGTTGGGGTTTCCAAACACACAAATAGGTAATGATTCAATTTTTTTTGTTTTATACAAGTTTTATAAGATGGTTCATTTGATTTCATGTAAGAAAATCAATGATGCCACTAAAGTAACATTTTTTTTTAAGGATGTTGTGATATTTCATGGTGCTACAAAAACTATTACATCAGATAGGGACAAAATTTCTAAGTCATTTTTTACAACTAAAAGGAATAAACTAGGAACTATAATAAAATTTAACAGTGAATACCATTTTATCTCTCAAGGACTCCCATGTGGTAGAAAGGCTTGGCAAGGCCTAGGACTTAACTCTCTATTCATAACCCTAGTTCCTATTAAAATCAAGGGTACTTTTATGATTCAAATTATATGGAAATCTTGGGAAAAGCTTGAGCCTCACCTTAACTAGGTAGGTGAGGGTTTTAGGAATGGCCTCTCCATTAAATCTCAGTCCCTCTAGTGGTCACCTTGCTTAAATTTTTGTAATATCCCCTATGCCTTAATCCCTTGGGTTAAAGGGTTAAGGCTCTTCAAGAAAGGTGTGAAGGTTATCAGTGATATTTTTACAAATAAAATAGGGCCTAGCTCACTTAACAACAAATTTAGAATAAATTTCATCTAAATTACTTAGATGTAAAGGTTATTACAAAAATTCAAGGCTCCATACCTGATGAGTATTTACATAAAATAAGAGTCGATTCCCTTGTTCCTTGGTGGAAGGATTAACATTGGCCTATGACAACCCCATTCACCCAATATTCTCCTCAGCTGGGTTATCATTTACTACTCCCATAGCATATTCTAGATGATATGCTCAACCTTAGATGGAATGTCCATTCTAAACATGGGTTTTCAGCCTAATGCTTTAGCACTATGTGGTCTGCTAGTATTGAGCCCAGTAAATCTCATTTATTATGGTATCTTATTTATTAGGTCCTACTTATGGGAGATCAGCTCAAGCATTTGATCATGTCTAACCCCATTTGCCTAGCTTATTATCAACTAGAGACTATTAATCACCTTTTCTAGTTTTTCACTCATGCATAATCTATGTGGTACTGGATGCATTCCCTTTTCCATCCCTTTTGAACTGAATTCTTCATGTAGAAGATGGCTCTCTTGGGGGATTCAGCTGTGTTACTTTCAAAATACAACCAATTTTAGTAGATCTTTCAAGCTGATATTTTATTTCAAATTTGGAAATATATAAAGTATGCTTGCTTTAATCATGAAGAGTTGGAATTTAGATTTTCTATTTATAATAAAAATATTATTGTATCTAATGTTACTCTCTATATTCAAAACCAAATAGACAAGGTCCATATAGAACTCAACCACCTCTAAAGCTTGATTGATCACTGGGAAAATGCTCTATGCATAGTCAGTCATGAACCTCTTAAACCCCCACTACATCCTTCACATCCCAAAAGATAAGGGTGTGGGCCACATAGATAGTAGTCTAGAACTAGATGCATAATCCATTCTCCTTGATGGTCACCACCTCATTGGTCTTCTCCTCATCATGGTGGCCTAAGTGGCTCATCCAAATATAGAGGTGATGGTAGGGGATGGAGATTTATTCCCCCATCTCAAGATGGTGACATTAGAGGCTATGGTTTGCCTCCCCAAGATAAGTTTCCACATCTAGTTCTAGGAATTTTACTTGAAATAAATCAAGATGAGACATTAAAAGCTCAATAAAACACTGGTTGGGAGCCCTTACATATGGATAAGGATACTCCTACCCTGGGAGGACGGGGTGTAAGCCTCAAGACCCACTATATCCACCACCTCCCAACATCCATATTCATTTTGGATGCTTAATTATTCTCTCTATTGTTATTTGTACCTTGTTCTCTCTACTTTGCTATCAAACTGTTGATGTGATATTATTTCTTATGAAGTATGGAGAGAATCATAGAAGAACATCAAGGAGCATTCATTTTAGGGTGATAAATCACAGATGGGGTAATAACCATAAATGAGGTATTCCATTTAACACATTAGAATAATAATCATGGAATGTTCATCAAACTTGATATGAACAAAGCATACAATAGAGTCTCCTAGAGATTCCTAGATAAAATCTTAGAGAAATTCAGATTCAATTACTTCTTTAGAACCATCATTCGGAGTTGTAATCCATTCCCATATTCTTTATCATAGTCAATGGGATCCCAAAAGACTTCTTCTCAACTAGCCAAGGTCTACGACAAAGGGACTTATTATCCCCTTATCTTTTGATCATTCTTGTTAAATATCTAGGAAGAGTAGTAACTAAAACTAGAAACTCAAGTATTATTAAAGGAATCAGAGTAGCTCAAGAACTAGTCTCTCAAAAAAAATTGTTGACGACACATTCTTAATCGGAGAAGCCATAATAGAAGAATCCAATAATTTTAAAAATATCTTGTTGGATTATGATAAAGTATCCAATCAAAGCATCAATTTCAAAAAAATATTTACTTTCTTCATTAACACCCAAGAAGGCCTTCAAAAGAAATTGGCCAACATCCTCGACTTCTAGATTGGGAAGCTCCCCTCCATCTACCTTGGACTTCCTCTTTTTAAAGGTAAACTAAAATATGAATATTAAAACCCACTGGTGGACATAATTCAAAATAAATTCATAAGATAGAAATTTTACCTCCTTAATCAAGCAAGTAAGCTCCAACTACTTAAGAGCACCATTCAGAACATCGTAATATAATTCATGTCTCTTTTGAAAATTCCAAACAAAATTTCAAATAAAATACAATAGATCTAGCATAATTTCCTATGAAAAGGGATGGAAGAAAGGTTTAGATCTCCCCTGGTTTATTGGGATGAGGCTTACCTACATAAATCAAATGGTGGACTCAAGGTTCAAAAAATAAGAGATATGAAAAATCTCTTCTTGCCAAAATGGGATGGAAAATCCTTAAAGAGGATAAACAATGGACATAAATCATTAAGGACAAATACATAGAGGGTAATAATAAAGATAGTTTCCCATGGGAGTAAGGCCTAACGAATGGCTTGAACTTTTAGAAAGTGATCTCTTATGGAAATAAACTCCTACAAAAATTTTATAGGTGGAAAATAGGCAACAGGGGGATAGGTGTATTTCTGGGATGATCCTTGGTTATCTCAAATCCCCCTTGGCTTTCAAAACCCATGGACCAACCTTTATATCAAATTTAGATCTGAATGGGGTACTAAAGTAAAAGACTATTGGGATTACTATAAAGGCTCCCTAGAATGGAAATTCCTTAATCTAGATAACATCACTTATAAGGAATCTCAAGATCCCCTTGAGCTTAATTTAAAAATTTAGTAAATTCACATACCCCACTTTTTGAAGAAGGATTCTATTATTTGGTTCACTGAAGATAGTGGGACTTTCTCGATTAAATTAGGATATTTAGTGGAGATGGATTTGGAGGATCAATGGGATCTCTGGCAACCTCTCTAGATCAAACACCTTACCCCAAAGATCAACATCTTTTTTTGGCTAGTTGCTCAAAACTAAATTCTCACCACAGATAATCTTATTAAGAGGAGCATAATAATTCCTAATCACTGCTCACTATAATCTACCTATGTGTTTTAGTAAGTTTTCACTTGTATTTTGGAAAGAATAAGAATAAAATAAGTATGGGTATGTTTGAAAAACCTATTTGATTGTGCGCACATGGAATTAGAAGATTGTGAAGAGATCGTCTTTAGATAGATAGTTGAGTGGATCACCGAGTGATATCTAGATCCTAGAAGTAAGAACTTCCTTGGGGGATATCAATCCACACATTTTAAATAATTAAGTTTATAAAAAGAAAAGAAAGTACTTGCATCAATAATCAAAAGGTACAAAAATCAAACACAAGAGATACTTGTTAAATAAATAGACTAGAAATGATTAAAATAGTGATAAGCTAGTAATACTAGTGTTAGGTGACTAGGGTTTGCTTCAAAAAATTAGGCAAGGGTCTATTAATAGGTAGGCACACAAAAAATTAGATTTGGTTTGGGGTAAGTAGGTGAAATTAGCTTTCTGAAATTTAATGTCATAGTGACCATTGACCATCTGGTTAATCATCAATGGTTAAGGTGACCGTTGGTGGTCAAGATAACCATCGATGATTGGATAGACCATTGATGGTTGAGATAACTATCGATGGTTACTATGTGTATATCTAGGTTGGTGAATGGTTGATTGATAGGATAACAAATTGAGATTCTAGGAGTTGGGTTGTTGCTAGGTTGAGTACAAAAATCAAATAAAGTAATTGAATGCTAAAAATCAAGTACTTATCTTGAAAAAATCTGATTGGGTGATTGATTGAGGTAATTGAATCATTGGTGGAGTCTGATGTGATTATGAAAAAGTAATGGTACTTGGTGCTTTGGTAGAGCTACGGTGTTAAGTTGGTTCTCTGATGTAGTAGTTGGTTCATTGGATTACTAATGATGATTGACATATAAATAGATAATTGTATATGTACGATATCTTGATAAAAATTTCATGTCCACCTCACCTCCCTGCTCCTCTCTTCTTATAGGCAAGGTAAGAGAGTTACAACAAGACGTGAATTGGGCTTCCTAATTTTAATTTTCACATGCAACGGTTCACAACTAGATTTATATGAGTTATTTTTATAAAAGAAAGGTGGGTGGGTGTGCATGTTGGTGTTTAAGGAGGTGGATCCTGACTGTCAGTGGTCAGGGTGACCATCAACGGTGAACCTGACCATCAGTGGTGAAGGGTAGAAATAGATAAAAGGTTGGTTTAAGAAAATTTAATCAAACTAGATTGGGTTAGGTTTGATTAGAGGTTGAAAGGTTAAATTTTTCCCAAAGGGACTCTAAGGTGGTATAGGGGTATTTTAACACTCAAGATTATAGTATGCATATTTATGGTGTCTACATTTTTTCCCTTTTTGTTATCCATCTTTGAATCAACAAGTTATAAAATAAGAATAGATTACTAGTCAAAGGTTTGATTGCCCTGAGTATGGGAGGAGGTGTTCCCCCTCAAACTAGGAGTCTATGAGGTAAAATAGAATCAAGTACAAGTTTGATAAGGTAGATGAATATTGTGATGAAGGTAGACATCAATAAGTTAAATGATAGGTTGGGCCTTAAAGCACAAATAGTTGCATAAAGTGTGACAAAAGGAGTGATAACTAAGATCACATAGACTAGGTTGCCATAGTTTATAACAATAAAGGTCAGTACTAGGAGGATAAGTGACAAGCGTATTGTGTGACCTCATTTAGGCATAGAGATTGGGTACACTCATAAATATCCTAAGAAATGTCTATGTTTTTGTGGGTATGAAGTGCTCCCAGTGAAAACACAAACCAATCAAGTGTCATGGGTATTTGAGGTAAGAAGTGCTCTAAAAAAGACACAAGTAGGCCAGGTAAGCATGAGGTGGTGCAAGTTCATAAAGGGTCAACATGGTAATGTTGTCACTATGGTCAAAGAACAAGGTAAAAAGTGTCACAAAACATGCAATAAATGGGCCAAAATGGACTAATGGTGAGATGATGAGGTGGTTGGGTGGTTTAGAGAAGGTAGTCTCCAAGGGTAGGTAAAAATGGGTAGCTTTGGATAAATAAGGGTATACTTAGGTGAAAGCAACAAGGTGAGCATCTTGACCATTGAAATTTAGGGTGATCAAGGGTGATTTTTGATGGTCACCTTGACCATTGATAGTTAGGGTGTAAACCCTAAAATCTTAGTGGTCAAAAGTGAAAATAGAATCAATTTTACCTCATTTTGACTTTTGATTTTGTTATCTTTGAGATCTAACATTTTTGGGGATTTGTGGTGAAAGTGATTACTAAGGGTATTATTTTGAGGTGGAGGTTGATTGCTAGCTAAGGTGGAAGGTAGACCTAGAGGACCAGTCAAGATTTAGGGAGCACACAGGTGTGGACAAAGATGAGCTGGTCTTTGACTGACTACATAGTGGAAGTCATGAAATAAGGTAGGGGGTGATTTTAAAATTTGGTATCTTAGCTTGAATGTGGTATAATTGCATTGGAGTTAAGGGTGGGTGAGTAGCTATTTAGGTAATGCCTTGGGTTTTTTATGGGTTTTTGGGTAAATTAGTGGGTAAAATAAAAAATTAATAGTGTGGATAGGTAGGTTGGGGTGGTTAAATATGAGGTTAGTAAAGTATTCTTGTTTGTTTTACCATTTGGGTAGTTTTTAGGGTAGATATGGTTTGGGTGTTTCAACTTCAAAACACCCACAATGACTATTGATGGTTAATTCTAACTGTCGATGATCAACAACCTTAAGAATATGGATGTTTGACCATTGATGATCACCATGATCATTGATAGTTGAATAGCGTAAAAGATAGGTTTGGAGAGCATGAAAAAAAAATATTAAGGCAAAGTGAGTGTTTGCATGTTAGGTATAGGCTGGCATTATAGGTTTAGAGGGAAAACTTAGTGGGTATTGGGTAGACAGGTAGGATGGATAAGGAAATAGGTCAATTACTAAAAGGGTAGGGTAGATGATAATGGTGTAGGTGACTAAGCCATATGTTAATGAATGTTTGTAAGCAAGGGAGTAGATACATATGTGTGATTGAGTACCATCTATCTTTTCATAGATCTAGTAGGGGATGACCCCAGCCGATTGGGGCCCACATGGAGGAGGTTGTGTTGGGAATTATGAGGTATTATTAGCATGTGCCTCAGGATGTATCCATAATTGTATCACTCATTGAGAGATAGGATACTACTATGAACACCTTATTATTTTTGGCTGATGAGATGACTATCTTGTTAGAAGATGTTTATAGGATCACCTGAATTCCTCTTCAAGGTGATTTGATCTAGAATATAGAGTAGGAGGAGATTGTGGAGATTTTATACAAAGATAATAATGATCAGTTTAGATGGCATGTTATAGGTTTAGGTACAGTGCTTTATATCAAAGGGTTTTAGGTGAGAGGAGACTCATGACCATTCTTATGATTATCGTTTCATGTTTTACAATTCTCAACTTGAGCAACATGAGGTTCCCATACTTTCTATTGGGGGTGTTGGTTGAGTTATTATTGGGTCAGACTATATTTGGTTGGGTACCTATTATACTTGTATAGATATATAGGGAGCTATGGGGGTTCAAGGCCCATAGGAGGTATGGCATCAGTATCAGACTAGTTTTAAATTGTTGGGCCTATAAGCATATTTGGGTCTTGAGGGCAATGGAATTATCATGGGCAGGGTTCACATAGATAAAGTTCCCCATTGGTTTCATGTAATGAAGGGATTATTTTTCTATGTTAAGTGAAAGAGGTGGTGCACATGATATGGAGTGGTTCAAGGGTTCACTGGTGATAAGAGACATCACCTAGAGGCCTTATGTCTAGTTTCCAGTATGGCTTGACTATAGGAGGCAGACACTCTCCCTTTAGAACTATATATGGATACTTAGTAGGCAAGATGGGGAGGTGGAGATCATCCCATTTAAGAGGGTGAGGAGGTAGTTTGGCCTAGTATAGGGCATTCTAGGTCCATTCCCTAGGTATAAGAGAGAGGATTCAAAGATCTTATTATTAGAGCTACATCCTATGCCTACTTTGTTAGATTATGAGGAATAACTACGTAGGCCTCGGGTAGATGATTCTAGATTTGCATATGGGTACATGGCATAATACGATCCATTACATGTAATTGTAGAAATTGGTGGGGATGATGGAGGTGTGAGACTGATGGCCATGGATTTGACTAGCCTTGATGCATAGGTAGGAGTGGCTTTAGTTGATGTATAGGTATAGGTTACAGTGCTATAAGGGTAAGTAGCCACCTTACTAGGTCAAATTTATACCTTATAGGCTTAGGTTACTACTCTCATAGGTGATAGGGACTAGGCATGCTCTTCACTTGACTTGGTTACATAGGAGAGGTACTCTTTAAGGTAGAGAGAAGGCATAGTTGCAAAATAGATAGGGCCACTAAGCACCATCCCCATGGAATGATACCTAGATATAGTGGAGGAGCTATGGTATTATGAGGACATAGTTTTGACATAGTGTCCATAGGAGCCCTAATGGGGTGAGTATAGAGCTAGCTTGGCTAGAAGTGCTAGTATGGTGACAACAAGGTAGTGGGAAGTGTATGTAGTTAGATAAATAGGGATAGATAGGGGATTAATAGGTATAGTAGGTGGGTAGGCACTAGGAGCCAACTGTGCTCTAGGAGATAGTGGTGCTCTTAGGGCATGACATAGCTCATAGAATTTATATGTTATTGTATATCATTTTAATTCCATCCTACAAGTTGATGCAGTGAGATGTACATTTTGAGAGAGAAACATGTCTATATGCTATTTTTACACATTATTCTATTTGACTCACTAGGTATACATATGATCATTATTTATGCTCATGTTCATGGTTTATGGTTTAGGGTTAGTGTTAATGTTTAATGCTTATGATGTGATGTTATATTGTTTATGTATTATGCTTATGTTCATGGATGCTAGATACTAATATAGGCTTAGCTAGGTAGGCATGAGATGGGTTTGAATTATGGTTATGCTTATGACATGCTAAATTTTAATGAGTATATACTTCATTATTTATATTTTAGACATGTGGTGGGAAATGGTTGATTGTTTTAATGCTCATGGGTGGTATGGTTTTATTATGCTTGTCATGGTTTTGATTATGATTATGAGGTTGCTTATGACACACATGGATATGCCTATTATGATTATGGGTGTTTTTATCTTACTTAAGGTAAAGCACATGAGGTAAGGTAACTAACAACACTAGATGGGAGAAAAAAGAATATAATCAAGAGATAAATGCCTTAATGAAAATATTGACTAGTCATGATAGGATAAGAAGAGGGCACGATGATTCTTCTTTAACAAGGACTTACATAATAAAACCAAAGTTGGATTGTCCTAATGAACCTAGGCCCTTTGAATGCTGCACATTAGCATTCATTAGTAGGTTAAAAAGGTGTTTTGGCCACATAATGTTAAGTAAGATCAAAAATCCCTTGATTATAGTGAGTAAACGGGAGATGGGTGAAAATAGAACATTATTGTGAGACTAGAATGCCTCTTTTCTAGGTGTCCAAAGAGTCAGTATAAACAATTCTATGTCATTTAAAGTATAGACTGATTAATGCATGAGTTCTACTTATGAAAGATGATTATTGTTTCCACCAAATTATGTTGCTTGAGAGCTGATTATGGCTTTAAAGATTCGTTCAATTTTATTATGATTATGATAATGGGTCTTTTTATTTATTTCTATTTATGGGAAGTTGATCGATGCAAGAAGCTTTCAACAATTTTTTATACTTTTGACAAATGCTTTACTCAGCCATCCTTCAAAGAAGTGGTCTAAGTTTATATGATTTATTCAAGGCTTGGTGATAGATATCCTTCAATGGAGCATTTTACCTTATGTTTGTAAATTTCAAATGAATTTTCAATAGCTATCCCTCAAGGGAGCAGTCTGAGAATGGTAGGAATGATCCATGATTACTAGTGATAGGAATTTTTATTATTTTATTGCTTTGATTTTGTTGGACATAGACTTGCTTAGGTTGGCTTATCGGGTCACCTTTATGAAGGAAAAACAAAAAACACAAGAGGTTGATTAGGTATAAAGAGGTTTAGGTGACAAAGATCATGGGAATCCATCCCAATGAAGGGGCAAAAAGTACCATGAGAATCATGCCATGGGTAGAGTTGTGATACCCATTATTCAAGATTAGGCTATGATCATGATGGATAATCACATGATTTAGCTTTAATTAGTTGCCCCTAAAATAGGGGGATGAATATGGTTGAAATAAAGGGATGAACTTAAGTTGAAACAAAAGGTAAACTTGATCCTTCTTAACAAAAGAACAGACACAGATGCAAAGCATTGAGGGGCTCGGGTTCTAAGTCGCCTTCAAGAGAAGACAATCGGTGAGCTTCTAATCCATACTTATGGGTTATAATATAAGGTCTAAGCTAATTGAAAGCAAACTTATCTTACTTCCTTTTTTCCATATTAGTGACATGTTGATTTACTTTGGGACGAGATCTCCAATATTAAATTCTCACACTTTAAGGTGCTTATTATAGGCATGTTTGACATGATCTTGATAGACATGGATATGGGTAAGGGATGATAAGTGATGGTCATCAAGTAGCTTGACCTAAGCTAAATGATGTGGATGATAATCATTCTCAAAATAATATTTTGCAAAGATATGTAAAAATATGGGATTTGGACTTCCAGAGGCAAGACAGCCTCTGCTTCAAACATGAGAGAAAAGTAGGTAGCACTCATAGTGGTTCTAATGATAGTATGATATGCCCATAAGGTGAAGGGGATGTGAAAATGCCAATCCTAATCAGATGGATTGACCATTTTAGCTAGCATGTTATAAAGAGTTTTGTTAGAGGATTCTACCTATCCATTTGCTTGAGGGTGATAAGGCAAGGAGAAACTTAACTTAATGTTGAATGCATCACAAAGACCTTAGACTTGATTGTTTTTAAAGGATTTACCATTTTTGGTGATAATATTGTGAGGAACATCAAAATTATAGATGATATGAATGGTTAATAAAGTCGACAATCTTTATTGATTTGGTTGAGACTAAAGGGATAACTTCTACCCACTTGGTAAAATATTTGGTTATGGTGATGATCAAGTGGTGTCGCTATGAGGAATGGGGATTAATTTCACTAATGAGGTCTAGACTATTAGTGTAGGTTTTTATTTTTCCCTATTTATTAATTAGGGAAATTGTATTTCTTGTGCATACATGGAGTTTTCCTACATTTGTGGGATAGGCTAGCTTATGTGGAGGTGTGTGTCATAGATATGTCATAGGTGTCATAAAAATGTCATAAGTAACTCCCTTGATGGGAGTTACTTCTCTATTCTTAGCACCTTGTCACCACCTTTCATGGAGGAGTTACTGTCTATTCTTGGGGTGCCTTGTCCACCTTTTATGGAGGAGTCACTTACATACTCTCCTATATGTATTCCTCCCTTTGGCCATCTCATGCTAATCAAATTTTGGTTTTTTCCATTTTGTCTTGAGCAATTTATCTTCTTTTGTTATTTTCAAATTGCTTTAGCATCTATGTGGTGTGCACTTGTTCATCTTGTGTGATCACGTCTCCATTACACTCGCGTTATCTAGATTTTGGCAACAACTCTGATATGGTATCAGAGCAAGAACGGTAGTCGTTTGCATGGTTATGCTTTTAGTTCATTTTGAAATCAAGAGGAGTGGAGTTCTCTTTGTTTTTGTTTATTTTTTAGATTTGATCTAAAATTAAAAAAAACTTTCAAAATCTTTTTTGATATCATTTCCTTGTCCTTTGGGTGTCTTTGTTGGTTCATCAGTTAGCTTGGGTGCCATTATTGTGTGGAGCAGCAGAGGGAGGAGCATTTAGCACTCACAAAGTCCATGCCAAGCTTCTGCATTCTGTGCCATCTTTCTTTAGAATTGCACACTTTTCTTTGTAAGAGGTCTGTAGATTATTATTTTTTTCTTGTTTTCTCCAACCTGAGGAAAGAGGTGAGGCTGCCCAGTTCAGGCACTATTTTAGGTGATACCATGATGTTTTAGGCACACTTTTGTTGGTGCTGCCATGATGTTTTAGGTGCACTTTTCTTAGTGATGTCATGATGTTTTAGGCACTGTTTCAGGCGCTGCCGAGATACTTCAGGCATTGTTGTTATTGGCTGACTCACCTTTGTCATTGCATCAGTCATAGCACCATATGATAGCCATCAGACCTTACATCGGCTGAGGTGTCTTGTTTGACACATCCAACATCTGTTATTTTCTAAAAAATGGCGCTCCTTTTGGCTTCCAACGCCCATGTGGTGGGCCCTTCCCTCTCTCTCTTACTGTTCATTTGGTAAATCTGCCTTTTTAAATTATTCTGATCTAAATTAGTAATTTGAATATTTGATTTAAAATCAAATTTGAAATTAACATTCAAAAAGGCAGTTTAGAGGTTTTTTTAAAACTTGTATCTTCGACCTATGAAGACAAAGGGTGAGGCCCGGGTTGGCGAGAGGCCAATTCCCCCTCACACAAACCTCCTTTGGATTATTCATTCCATGTCAAATCCAATGAGTGGTTGGAAGGCCACTTTCTCTTTCAAAATAGGCATTTTTAATGTTTTAGTGATTTTTTTTGAAAAAACACTAGTTTACGAGAAAATTGAACCTTTAATATCTTACAAACGGTAGCTCAGATTTGGGTGCCATTTTTTGCAAAAGTGTTTTTAATTTAATTATCCACAGTGTAGGCTTTTTATTTGTCAAAAATGCACTAGTTTATAAAGTGCCAAAAATTTGGGTCTCTTGGGACGCATTTTCGGCTGAGTCTGACGTCCTGTTTGCTTTAGTCTTGCACTGATTGCTCTAAGACGCATTCTCAGCTGAGTCTGACATCTTTTGAGTTTGAACTTGCATATTTGGGGGGGGGCTCAATATTTTATGGGGATGTGATTGCTTTTCACAACTTGCTAATATTTGTTTTCATTCTCCTTTCTGCATAATTTCACAACTTGCAATCAGCACAACTTCACCTAAATTCAGATGAAAATAGATTATTATCAACTTAAACCCCTAACACCCTTCAACTATCATGAATGGAAGGTTAAAATGTCAATCATTCTTAGAAGCAAAGGGTTGTATAGGATCACCATGGGTACTGAAGTAGAACCGAACACTGATGCTGAAAAGGTCAAGTGGTACAACCGTAGTGATGAAGCCTTTGGATTACGGAGCTTTTCTATGTCTCCAAAACTTCTCTTCCATATAGAATCCTCTTAGACTCCCAATGACATATGAGACACCTTAGAAAAGTTATTTGGGAAGCTTGATGAGATGAGAGGTCATGAGCTCGAAAATGAACTCATAAGTTTAAGTCCTACCAACTTTGACACCCTACAGGACTTCTTCACTAAGTTTAAGGCCCTTAGATTGTAGTTGAAAGAATGCAGGATAGAGAAGAAAGATGATCAACTCATACTTTCTATTCTCACAAAGCTAGGTCCAAGCTATTCAGTCTTTGTCTCCACTTTCCATGCCAAAAAAAGTGCCCTTGGCACTACATGGAAAATGCCTTCTTTGTATTCATTGCCGACTTGACTAGGGAGCAAGATAAGCTAATTCAAATGGGCACAGTGAAGTCTACTCAACCCCAAGCTTTGATAGCTGGAAATGGTAAGGATAATAATTCAACAAAGGAGAAGAAGAAAAAGAATAAGGACCGGGAGAATAAGAAAGAAAACACCAATCCTGACAAAAACAACACTAAGACTTCCTCTTCCAATGCTAAACCTAAGAAGGAGAAGGTTAAGTGTGCCTATTGTAAAAAGATAGGGCATGATGAACACAAATGCATGAAGAAACAAATATATCACCTAACTCATCTTTTAGGGAAGAACAACATAGGTGTTCCTGAGTCCATCAAGCAAAATTCATCTACCCAAGATTCTACCAAGGCAAAAAGCATGGGTAAAGAGAAATAAAAGGGCAAGGCCCTTGTAGCTAGAGCAGCTTCTACATCTTCATGGGTCATTGACTTAGGTGCTTCTCACCACATGGGCTCTTCACTAGTTGAGTTTTCATCTTTAGAGCTTTGTAGCATGACTTTAATTAGTTTGGGTGATGACACTTCAATTTTTGTTGCAGGGAGAGGGTCAGTTGAAATGGAAGGAGGAACATTCAATAATGTTCTAAGTGTTCCTTATCTTTCAATAAATCTCCTATCAGTGTACCAAATCACTCACATTGGTCAGGGCATGAGAGTTGAGTTTTCACTAGATTCAGTGGCTATCAGGGAGTTACATAGTGATACTACAGTGGCAGTGGGTAGGGCAAATCACCAAGCTAGGTTATACACCTTCTCATATTTTTCATTAGATTCTTCTCCAACAACATTGCTAACTCATTCAGATGGAGTTATCAAATTATGGCATGAGTGGTTTGGCCACCTTAACTATCACTACCTTAAGCAACTTTGCAAACATGACATGGTCATTGGCTTACCTTGTGTCCAATTCTCAAAAGGACTTTGTGAAGGTTGTTCCCTTGAGAAGCATCCCAAAGCAAAATTTGATAAAGGCAAAGTTTGGAGGGCTTCACAACCTTTGAAGTTAGTCCACAGTGATGTATTAGGACCCTTTCCCAAACCATCTTTCACAATGGCCAAGTACATCCTCACTTTCATTGATGATTTCTCTAGGTACACTTGGATATATTTTCTCAAACAAAAGTCTAAAGTGTTTGAAAATTTTCTAGACTTCAAGGCTCTTGTTGAGAAATAGAGTGAGAAATCCATCAAGATTCTTCAAAATGATAATGGAGGGGAGTATGTCAGCATCAAGTTTGAGCAGTTTTGCACCACAAAGGGGATTGATTTGCAGCACACAGTCACCTACAGTCCTTCACAGAATGGGGTTATAGGACACAAGAATAGGTTCTTGAAAGAGATAGGTAGCTGTATGATTCACTCCAAATCCTTAGCACCATAGTAGTGGGCCGAAGCCATCAATTGTGCTTGCTACATTCAAAACAGGGTTCCCCACAAAGCTTTGAAAGGGATAACACCCTTTAAAGCTTGGCATAAAAGGGAACCTGATGTTGAGCACCTTAGATTTTTTAGATCCCCAGCCATGGCCCACATTCTGAAGAAGAAACACAAAGCTATGGAACATCAGTCCAAGCCTTGCATCTTTTTAGGATATCCAGATGGTATTAAGGGATATCGCCTTCTAGATCTAGTCACTCATGAGTTGTTCATCAAGAGAAGTGTCCATTTTCAGGAGAGTCCTAGAGACTCAACACTTGACACTTATTCTCCTTTATCAGATCTACTTCTTCATGATGATTCCTTGTCAGATTCAGATCAACCACAGTAGGTTCTTGTGCCAAAGACATCTTCTTATTCTTTGAGTTCAGACAGTGAGGATAGTGATGTAGAGTCATCCACCTCTAGTCAGTCAAAGGATGAGGAGTTATCACTTAACTCACCCACTTCTGGGCCACTTTGGGCTAGACAGACACTTGAGAGTGTTGGTACTTGGGTAGGAGATCCTGCAGATGATAGACATACTAGGGGGATTTTTAGAGAGATTCACATGCCTTCTTTGCTTCAGTTTTGGATCCACAAACTTTTTGAGAGGCAACGGGGGTACCTGAGTGGGATAATGCTATGGAGGAAGAATATTATTCCTTAATCAAAAATCACACTTGGGACTTAACTTCACTTCTTAAGGGAAGAAAGATGGTTCGATGCAAGTGGATATATCAGACCAAGTTTTCAGCAAATGGGCCGGTTGATAAGTATAAGGCACGATTGGTCACCAAGGATTTCTCATAGATGGCAGGCATCAACTACTCAGATACCTTTGCACCCATTGCAAAGATGACTTTTATCTGACTCACCTTGGCTATTGCCACAACACATGGTTGGGATGTTCATCAGATGGATGTGAAGAGTGCTTTTCTTCATGGAGACCTAGAGGAGGAGATCTACATGGAGCAGCCACCAGGATTTGTTCAAGATTCTTTCTTAGTATGAAAACTTAGGAAATCTATCTATGGCCTCAAATAGGCCCCTCAGGCTTGGTATGCCAAGATGGATTCCTTCCTTCTCATAGTGGGTTTCACTAGGTTCCATTCTGATCCCAATGTCTACTTCTTGCAGCAGGATGATTCGCTCTTGATTTTGGTTCTATATGTTGATGACCTTTTGATCATCGAGAGTTTTTCATCGACTATTGCAGTGGTGAAGGCATCTCTTCAGGATAGATTTGACATGATAGACTTGGGTTTGTTGTACTACTTCCTTAGCATAGAGATCTCACAGTCAAATTTAGGGATTTCTCTTGCACAGCCTAAGTATGCTCTTGACTTATTGGCTCGGTTTCACATGGCTAATTGCAAGCCATCTCTAACTCCCTTTCTATCAGGATTCAAGCTTGAGGCTAATTGTTCTTCCCCATTGGTTGATGCCACTCAGTATCGATAACTTTTTGGTAGTCTCATCTACTTGACTCACACCAGGCCCAACATATCATATACAATGGGACTTGTCTCCAAATTCATGTAGGAACCTCATGAGCTGCATTGGAAAGCAGCTAAGAGGATCTTGCATTACATACAGGGTTCACATAGATATGGGATTCATTATAGATTTGGCATAGAGGTTGACTTGGTTAGACATACAGATTTAGATTGGGCTAGCGATTCACAGACTCACAAGTCCACTTCTGGTTATAGTTTCTCTCTAGGTTTTGGTCTTATCAGTTGGTCTAGCAAGAAGCATAATGTTATTGCTATATCATCCACAGAGGCATAGTATAGGGGAGCTGCTAATGTAGTTACTGAGGCTATTTGGCTTTAGGGGATACTTTCTAAGTTTGGCATTCCTATCAGGTAGCCCACCATCATTTATTGTGACAACCAGAGTACCATTCAGATTTGTAGGAATCTAGTTCAGCACCAGCAGACCAAGCACATAGAGAATCACATGCATTTCATTCGGGAGCTAATTCATAGTCAAGTCATTGACTTGATATTTTTCCATACTTTGGAGCAGGTTGTAGACATCTTCACCAAACCTTTCACTGAAAGAAAATTCATTCATCTATGAGCTCTTCTTGGGGTGCAGTCCACATTTATAGCAGTATCATCTTCAAGGGGGGCTTCTAGCCTCTTCTTTTCTTTTATGTCTCTCTTTTGGGGGGGGGGAGTTTTTTCCTACGAGTTTTCTCCTTTTCTCTATCTTATGGGAGATTGCATTTGTACATGGGTACCTCATTAGGCCTAGTTTCCAGGACCCATCTTATATTTCCACACTGCCCACCTCAGCTGTGCTTATGGGGGGTATTAGTGTAGGTTTTTATTTTTCCCTATTAATTAATTAGGGAAATTGTATTTCTTGTGCATACATGAAGTTTTTCTACATTTATGGGATAGGATAGCTTATGTGGAGGTGTGTGTCATAGGTGTCATAAGAATGTCATAAGTAACTCCCTTGATGGGAGTTACTTCTCTATTCCTAGCACCTTGTCACCACCTTTCATGGAGGAGCTACTGTCTATTCTTGGGGTGCCTTGTCCACCTTTTTTGGAGGAGTTACTTACATACTCTCCTATATGTATTCCTCACTTTGGCCATCTCATGCTAATAAGATTTTGGTTTTATCCATTTTATCTTGTGCAATTTATCTTCTTGTGTTATTTTCAAATTGCTTTAGCATCTATGTGGTGTGCACTTGTTCATCTTGTGTGATCACGTCTCCATTGCACTCGCATTATCCAGATTTTGGAAACAACTCTGATATAGATCCCATTATGAAAAGGGCCAAAAATTGGTGGAAATTCAAAGACTATTATTGGGTGCATGATGCAAATTGACATGTTGTTGACACTGGACACACCTTTTCACATAATCATAGTAGTCTTGGTTAAGGGTAGACTAATAATAGACAAAGCAAAGAATTCACTTAGCTATGGAGAGGCCACTAAAGTGTCTTCCATAGATACCATCATGTGTTTCCTTGATATCATGAGAGGCTTTGTGACTATGTAAGCAACAAAAGAGGAGACCCTCGAAGACATGTTTATATGGGATTCCTCATAGTATGGTATAATGTGAGGTACTCTAGATAAACACTCTTTGAGCATTCCTTGAAAGACCAGAAGGAGCTATGGTAAGGTTGAGGTCATGAAAGTCCCACAAATGTGTAATCCCTATGTGGTTTTGGTGATAGGTACAACATTTGAGACCCATTGAGGATACTCAATGGGTTAAATGAAATTGATAGATAAGAGGCATTAAATATCTTTTTTGATGGGAAGGGCTATACAAGGGTATATGTGTCAAATATTTTACTTGAAAGGTTTGGCATCATGGTTAGTGACTATGTTATGGGTAGAAATAGTAGGGTAATTCCAAGTATATCATTAGAAGACCAAGCAAAGGCTATGTTGCAGTCTTGGAGGAAAGAGGGTAAGTCTCAAAGATCTTCAGAATTCAATGATTAGCCAAGTTTGATAATTTAGGAGTTTTCCAAAGTACCCAAGTTGATATCCATGGTAGATTCATTCAACATGGTTAAGGTCTCAGGAGGAAGGGATTTGTGGATTGAAAAATCTAGGGTACTAAGATAGGTGAGAATGAAGTCATCAACCTAACATTGAATGGTATTAATGATAGGAGAATCATCTCCTATCATCTCATGATGGGTCAAAGGGATGGTTAAAATCATCTAATAATTTTGATATGTTAAAGGTCTAAGGTTAATGATGTTAATGAAAAAAATGTTAGGTAGGATGATGTCATCATCCTCACACGTGAACAGAGGAGAGGTGGGTGAGGAATGGGTATCTTTCTCAACAATGGTGGTGGTAGGTAGTTTGGGTTGCTTCTTGTTGGGTAGGATGAAACCAAGGTTATGTTTATCATGAGGCTTCTTAGTCTCAATGGATACCAAATCATATGGGCCATACTCATACCACCCAAGACCAAATCCTTTCCAAGCACATCGATGGAAGTGTGTCGTGGTGAATCTCGATTTACCTAGGTAAGAGAAATCGATAATGAATGGTCAAGGTGAAATAGATTTGGTTAAAGCACCAAGGGATTTATTGAGTCCCCCATAAATTAAATAGTTTTAAAAATGGGAAGGTCCAAATGCAACAATGGTTACAACATTAAGGTCATACCCAAGTTGATTGTGAAGTTTCCCATTCTCTTGGGAATTAGGGAAAGAATCAAGGGAGAGGAGGTGATATTCCCACAATGAAAGGTGATGGAATGTGGTTTCCAAAAGATTTATGATTAGAATTTGATTATAGGGTATGAATGAGTTAGTTGATGTCTCATTGGTAGAAGGAGGAGTGACTTCCTCTTTTATGGTGGAGGTCTTGTCCATAGTTAAGGAGGGTGTGCTAGATGGGTGTAAGAGGACATCATTGGGTCGGTAGGTCATGTTGCATGTTAAGAAAGGACTCAAGTTAGTTTGAATGGTGATGACCTATCCTTCATGCTCAAACTTAATGTAATGATGGAGGGTAGAGGGAACATAGCCCATGGAGTGGATCCAAGGTCATCTTAGCAAAATATTGTATTGGAATTCACCTTCCACTATATATAAGAGTTTGGGGAGTGTATAAGCTCCTACATGAATATGAAGGACAAACATTACTAGGGTGGTGGCCATGGTGTCATTGAATGATTAAAGGAAAAACAAAGTCTCGAACTTGACATTTTATGGTAGGTTGAGTTGGTTATAGGCATGAGAGGAGATAATGTTAATACTAACTCCCCCATAAATCATGACCCATTAAATGCAGGTTTGGTTTATGTGAGTGATGATAAAGA
Organism: Torreya grandis; assembly: GCA_037957365.1. Taxonomy (NCBI): domain Eukaryota; kingdom Viridiplantae; phylum Streptophyta; class Pinopsida; order Cupressales; family Taxaceae; genus Torreya; species Torreya grandis. The sequence continues at coordinate 4,768,368 of JARHVA010000150.1, forward strand.
GAGGGGGATCTGGGTCATCTAGATGGATATAGGGTATTTTTTAATCCTTGAAGGTAATAAGGTTAGAAATTTGTAGGGTGCCAACAAAGGATACTAGAGGTTGGAGATCTTTGGGTTGGACCTCTATGGATTGAAAATCCTCTGTTAATGCTTAGTGATGGTGAGGAGAGGTAGAGATCAACTCATATAAGTTCATCTTCACTTGGGCATGGTGAAGTTGTTTGAGGATAACTCTCTTGATGGATTCTAAGGGGTTAAATTGGGAGGCACCTAAAATAGACACCTTGGATTTGGTTAGAGGCAAACATGGTTGGGAGGTTGAAGATGGATACATCCATGAAATAGATACCTTAGACTTCCCCTTGTCATTTTATTGTGATCTCATGACCATGTTGATAGTATGGATAGGAGAAGGAGTAGGGGTAAGAGATTGGGTAGACTCATCTTCTCTCTAAGGTGAGAGTGAAGGAGTGGGTAAGCATTGTTTAGGTTTGGTTATTGGTGAGATAAACATAGGGATCATAGGAGGTTTGTCTATTAATAGATTGTCTTCATTGTAATGCTAGTTGATAACAATTTGGAGAGCTTTATAGTTTTTCATGTCATGGTCAGGTATCTTATGATAAGAACAAACTTGGTCGTCATTGTACCAGATGGGTTTTGAAGTAAGAGGGTCAAAGGGCCTGATGGAAGGTAAGGCTGAATAAGAGGTTTGTAATAACCTACGGAAAATGGTCTAGTAGGATCCAACTAAATATGGTAAAGGTTTAGTGGTTTTGGCTTTAGTTTTTAAGGTGGTTTTGGTTTTGGCTTTAGTTTTAAAGGTTTACCATATTTAGTGGGTTTAGTTTAGGGGTTGATGTTTTTGGTTTAGACAAGGAGGTCAATGAGCTAGAGGTGGAAGATTACAAGGTAGGTATCTTGGGTATTGCTATTGCAGTGAAGAGAGGTGCATCTGGAAGTAACTACAAAGGTGTAACCAAAATAGGTGTTGGTGTTTTGGTAGAGATAATTGGATTCCTAATCAAGGTAGAGGGATGAGGTACCAAAATGGAGGTAAATGTTAAGGTAAGTAGAATTTTGGGCTTCAGGCCTTTGGGTGGTTTTACCTCTTTGGTTGCTTTGGTCCAAAATTTGGTTGATGGTTTCAGTGAGGCAAGCTCTACCTTCATAGATGGGTGGTTAAGAATCTATGTAGGGAAGGTGCCAAGGTTCTTGATGATTTGGTTGGTTTTTTTTAGAAGGTGATTTGGTTTCTTGGGGTTTAGGTGCCTTGGAAGTCTAAGGGGTTGTTGGATTGGTAGAAGTTACTATTAGTTTGGTTGATAGGGTAGGAGTTCAAATAATGAAAGTGGTAGGTTGGTTTGTTAAAGGTATGGGTAGAGGTTATTTATTTGTGATATAAGATAGCCCTAATTATTATTAGAAGGTGGCTTGATCCATGTTAGGGTTGGAGATAAATTCTAATTTCTGCACTAATCTAGAGAATGGTTTGTAGGTTGGTTTTATTCCATGAATAGTGGACCTAAAAGATAAGCCCATAGGTTGAGACACAAGGATGGTAACCTCATCCTCTTCCTCAATCAAAGGATGAAAGGTTTTAATGGATGGCTTCTCTATGGGAGACACAGACATTTGGGATTCCTCTTCAGGAATGATTTCTAAAGAGGGAGTGGGTTGCATGGTGGTTGATGAGAAAGGTAAAATGGATGTTTAGTCCAGTATGTTAGCCAAGGGAGGGGTTGATGGCTCCACTACCTCAATAAGTGGATGAGGAGAAAGGGGATTTATTTGGTTTGGGTTCCTAAAATATGGTAAGGTAAATCTGCTACCTAAATAAGTAGAGAGTGTGAGGAACAAATAGGTTGGTCAGCATGTTATTTAGCAGTGAGTGTGTCAAGAACCATGTTAATAGTATGGGCATCATGAGAAAATTAAACCATGTTACTCTCATTATTAACTGGCAGATGGTTGGTAAAATGTTACCTAAATATTTCAAGGTCTTGGTTTGATGGTACATTGGGGTTGTCCAATATGATCTTCCCCTTATCAATGAGGGATTGGATAAGGATCTTAAGGTATTGCACCTACTAATGTTGTGCCCTATTACTCGGTATAAGGAACATAGATCATTATTATTGTACCAACTAGGTGTAAGATGAGAAAATTCAAATTTTTGGGGTGGTTTGATAGGATAAATTTTAATGATATTAGTTTTCAATAACTTCTCCAAAATTAAAGCATAAGATTCTCCAAGTGGAGTGAATTACTTTGGGTCGCTACGGTTTTGGTTCTTCATGTTTTGCTTTAAGGAATTAGAGGAATTTGATTGGTTAATGGATGGTGGAGGAGTGGATTTAAGGACAACTACATTCATGGTTCCCTTTCCCTTGGTATTGGTATTGGACTAGTTATTTGGTTTGGAGGAAGAAGCCTCATTGATTTTATAGGTGTTCTTATTTTTCAGCATTAACTTCCCTTCATCAATGGATTTTTTTTATAAATTACATGCCATGTTAAAAGATTCATCAAAGGTTCAAAATATTTCTACTTGTAATGTAGAGGAGATATGCTTGGCACATGCCTGAGCAAAGAGATCTATGAGTTTAGGTTAAGGCAAGGAAAAGGAGAGTTGGTTAACTAGGCTCCTCCAACGAGCCATAAAATTGACAATGGATTCATCCTCAAACTGATAAATAGAATAGAGGTCAGTGATAGAAAATTTCTTGGATATATTGATCGAAAAATGATCCAAGAAGGTTTGAGCCAGTTGGGTGAAGGAGAAAAGGGAGTGCTTGGGTATGTCACTATACAAATCCAATTAGAAACTAACTAGGGACATGGGGAAGGTGCTAAGAAGGAGGGCATAATCATAAGTAATCAGATAATAAGCATGACTAAATTCCCTAAAGTGTTGTTGGGGTTCCTCTTTACTTTGTCATTTAGATAACTTGGGGAGTTCTCATTGGGGAGGATATGGTCTAATATGTATGGATGGATGGGCTCATTACATATTTGGTCAGATGTCAAGACATTGTGAGCACCTGAAATGGATGACTCTAAGGTGTTAATTTTGTCCATAAGCATCTTCATTATGTCTACTTGGGGTTGTGTACTTGAAAGGCTATAAGATGCTTACTACTGTAGTGGTTAGGTGACATACTGATAGTGGGTAGAATGTTGGGAGGCTACCATATATTAGTATGTGGATGCCAATGGTTGGGTGGAAGATACATAAGGGTAGGTAGATGCATGTGATTGGGTAGTGGGTAGGGATACATGTCCTTATAGGTTAGGGATATAGCCAAAGTTTGGAGTAATGGGCACTTTTTAGATAGGAGCGGTAGTTGGGTTGATGAACAATGGAAGGGTGGTGAACCTTATGATAACTTGTGGTAAGGTAGAGGGTATATGTAGCAAAAGGATTTGAAGTAGGGTAGTGGTTGACATAATGGGGGTAGCTAAAGTAAGGTTGGTATTGATAGAGGTAGGTGGTTAGAGGTTGGCTTGTTCCTAGGGTGGAGGAGTTATTGGTAGGAGTGGAAGGTATAAGGGCATTCATAGTTTCGTTTGGTTGGTTTTCCATGGTAGTCTTAAAAGGGATTATGGGTGGATGAGGAGGATTGAATAACAAATGTTTGGGTTATAACTATGGCAATAAAGGTATTCCCCATGAGGTGGGGAGTCATGCCATAAGGTGGATAAACAGGTGGGGCCAAAGCTAGGATACAATAAGATATGGTTATAAGCTAATGTTATAAGGCCATGGGATTGTTATATAGGAAAGAAATAAAGTCCACATCCCCTTAAGGGACATCTTGAGAGAAGGTAGGGATTCTAGAAGGATGAGGAGAACATGCTTATTCAAAAATTTAGTCCACATATGAAGAGGTAGGTTGGATTGGTGATGGGTTTTGCTCTGTAAGGTTATTTCACTACTAGCGAGTGAGAACCATTTGAGATAGGGGAGAGAGAAATCATAAAAAACCTCACTACTCAAACAAAGAGAAGATAAGAAATGATCAAAGAAATTAAATCACACTCTAAAATAGACATTAAGTGCTAGAGTTTTTATTTATCTCACTTTTGGCTTATGCCTTAAGAAGTTGTGTGACTAAAATTGGCTTGTAGAGTAGGTACTAGAGAGGAAGCTTATGGATGGTTTTAGGTTGTGTTTAGGCACTCAAAAATAATCTATATTAGAATCAATATGTGGCTTGGTATTGGGGCCTATCCCCTCACTTCAAACACCTTAGTGATAAGGGTGTCAGGTGTTTAGCCAACATATATTGATATTTAGAATTTATACTCAACCAAAGCTGAGTTGGTTCTCCCCTTGGTAATGACCACCAAGTGGGATTTCCAGGAAAGGGTAAGGTTACTACTAGGTGATACAATCCTAGTTGGGCCTTGTCCCAAGTTTGTTTAATGTTTAATTGATGAAGGTGTTTTGGTTGAGTGTGTGCAACAAAGAGTGAAGCTACGATAGATTAATTTTCTTTTAAGTTAAGCTATGTGAACTAAAATTTCAAGAAGTCAATGTATGCACTTAATTTTAAACTCAAAAGAGATTTCATTTTTTTTAATGATAACAGATAGAGAGAAGAGCACATAAATGCAAAGAAGAGAAATCCAAAGTAAATACTCAAGGTCCTAACAGGTGTGCTAGAATGTTTCAATGAATTTTAGCTTGTATTTTATAAATAAGAAGAAGAAACTAAGTATGGATATGGTTGAAAAACTTGTTTGATTGTATGCACATAGAATCATAAGATTGTGGAGATATCCTCTTTGGCTTGGGAGGATGACCTATAAAGAAGAAAACACTAGAATAAATTAATTTATTAAATAGATAGTTGAGTGGATTGCCTAGCGATAGCTAGATCTCAGAAGCAAGAGCTTCCTTAAGGGATGTCAATCCACACATTTTGAATAATTAAATTTATAAATAGAAAATAAATTACTTGCATCAATAATCAAAAGGTACTAAAATCAAACACAAGAGATACTTGTTAAATAAATAGATTAGAAATGATTAAAATAGTGATAAGCTAATTAATACTAGTGTTAGGTGATTAGGGTCTACTTCAAAAAATCAAGCAAGGGTCTATTAATAGGTAGAGACATAAAAAATTATATTTGGTTGGGGGGAGGTCGGTGAAATTAAATTACTAGAATTTGATGCCACAGTGACCATTAGTGGTCTAACTGAATGTTGGTGGTTAAGGTGACTATCATCATTTGGACAGATCGTCGATGGTTGAGACAATCATCAATGTTTACTATGTGTAGATATGGGCTAGTGAATGGTTGATTGATGGTATCACAAAGTGAGATTCTAGGATTTGGGTGGTTGTATTGAGTATGAAAGGAAAATAAAATAATTGAATGCTGAAAATAAAGTACTTATCTTGAAAAAAGTTAATCAAGTGATTTATTAAGGTGGTTGACTCAATGGTGGAGTCTGAGGTGATTTTGATAGAGTAATAGTACTTGGTGCTTTAGAAAAGCTATGATGGCAAGTGGGTACTTTGACATAGTAGCTGGTTCACTATATTGATGATGATGATTGACCTACAAAAAGAGAATTCTAGATGCACAAGCTCTTGATAATAATTATATATCCACCTCACCTCCCTGCTCCTCTCTTTTTATAGGCAAGGCAAGAGTGTTACAACAAAACATGAATTGGGATTCTTAATTTAAACTCATACATGTAATGGTTCACAATTGGATTTAGTCAAGTTATTTTTAGAAAATTAAGGTGGGTGGGTTTACATGTTGGTATTTAAGGAGGTGGACCTTGACTGTCGATGGTCAGGGTGACTATCGATGGTCAACTTGACTGTCAATAATTAAGGGTGAAGGGTAGAAATGGGTAAAAGGTTATTTTAAGCCATTTTAATCAAACTAACTTGGGTTAGGTTCGGATAGAGGTCAGAATGCTAAATTGGTCCCAAGGGGGCTCTAAGGTGGTCTAGGGGTATTTTGACATTTGGGATCATAGTATGTGGATTTCTGGTGCCTACACTATGTAGAAATAGTCCATTACCTATTTTTGGAGTGCCCCCTTAGCCTCTTAGTGTTTTACAAGTTGTTTAACCATTTTTTGGTTTCTTGGGTCTATCTAGGATCTATTCAAGATCTTATTCATCAATGAAAACCCTTTTGGTCACTTACATCTCTTTTCTTCTTATGGAACCTTGCCCTTCCTCATTTCTTCTAGGCCATTTGGAAGGCTAGGAGTAATCATATTTTCAAGAATAGGAGCTCTAAATCTAGGTTAATCTTCAAGCATTTGTGTTCTTCTATAGTGGAGAATTGGAGAGATTTTATCCCCAAAGATGAAGTTAGGTGATCCCCATCTAAATATTCAGTTCTTTATTCATGGAATTTGTTACAAATTATGGTAACAACATGATTGATGATGGCTTGTCATGCCACCAAATGGCCAAGTACCCCTTATAGGTGGCTCAATCTTAACTTTGATGGCACTTTGAAAGGCAACCCAAGACTGGCTAGGGGGTGATTTGGAATCACATTTGTATGGTAATTATTACTTGTGTGGGTCCCTTGGGTCACTAAACCAATCATGTTACTGAGGCTATGGCTGCCTTTTGGTGCATTTAACTTGCTTCTCACCTTTGAATACCTAAAATCATCATCAAAGGTGACTCCCTAAATATTATCCATGCCCTTTATGGTAAATTCACCCTATCCCATACCATTAAACCTATAATTGATGATGCCTACAAATTTTTAAGTTCTTTCAAGCATTTTTCCATAATCCACATGTATAGGGAGGGAAACTTTGTGGTCAATATTCTTGTCAAATTTAGTGTATGCATTGATAAGTTGGTCATGTGGGATAGTCTCAATCATTTCCACACCAATTTCACATTTAACACCATTGGGAACATCACTTTCTTTTGAATTCTCTAGAATTTTAAATGCAAGAGTTAATTTTATAGTCATTATTCCTTGTAACTAGCTAATAATAGGGGGTGAAAGAGACTGAATGGAACCACTTTCATGCTCATATTTTCAAAATAATATGAAAATTAGGAAAAAAATCCACAAAGTGGGGTTGGCTTATTTTATGCAACGTATTACTGATAATAATGAAAACCTATCGAAGGATTTGTTTTCTTTCATGGAACAAATGAATAGTCAGAATGAGGGGTTTATGCATTGAGGTCTCGAAAGAAAATATTAGTGAGGTGATGGGTATGCCATGCAATGAAATAAAATATTTCAAAGACAATAGATGAAAGCTAGAGATTATTTTTAAGTTTTTCAAAACTGATGAGGAGATGAAGACCAATAGAAAAGGATTCCCTAGACTCAACCTCCCAAAGTGATGGTTGGATATCTACTTTCAAGTGATGAAATATCTCACATTAGAAGGTAATTTCATAGTTATATGATCACACCACTTCCTTCTACTCAATCATTTCAAAAGATAAAAAAAAAGTTTACCTTTTTACTTGTTAAAATTATTAGAGAGTACTTCCCTAGCATACCAGGTGAGCAATAAAAATGGCATTATACACCATGGTTTGATTTATATATTTGTCTAAAAAGGAGAACTATTACTGAGTAAACCCCTTCCCTTACTAAAGAGCTCCCTGTTGAAGACCTTGTTGTTGAAGCCCCTAAGCCTCTAGACAATGAGGAGGCTTCCCCCATCTTAGGATCCTTCACCACCTCCACTAACCTCTTTCATAACCCCCTCAACCACATGCTTGACCCTTCTCCACCCTTAGCTAAAAAATATAAAATCATCCCCACTCCCACCAAGGAGGCAACCACCTCTAAAGTCATCTTTACACTATCCCTAGAAGACTCATTAGGCTAGTGCAACAAATAATTGGAGTTTTTTTTAGACAAGAGGGAACAAGTTGGGATGGCTATGTCAGACCTCATTGCTAACTGGAATCACATAAAAGAGGCTATAGTGAAGCTCAAAAATGACTTGGATGTGGCATTGAAGATGGAAGACACTTTTCCAGAAAAGAAAATAGAACCTATGGAAATTTTTGAAGAATCCCCTATTTAGGACAAGACCATTCTGACCTCAAATGAAGGCCCTTTGAAGCATACCAAGGGAAGAATTAAAAAGATTATGCTAAAGGAATTTAGATTGGAGACTAAAGAAGAACAAGAGACTAGTCAGGATAATACAAGCTCATAGGAGCTTTTTGGTTTTAATGGATAATATGTTTATGGTTTATAGTGTTTATGGTGTAGGTCATATTGGTCCATCTTTTGCTTTTGGGTTTCTAGTTAGTTTATGCTCGCCTGAAGGCCTTATATTTCTATTTTTTGTTGTTATTTGGTTGTTTTTGCTTTATCCTACATTTTTTTAAACTAGTGGTTGTAGGATCCATATAAAACCTATTTTATTCACCCTATCTAATTAAAAAAAAATTGACCACTTTTTTTACTTGTCCCGAGGTGTCTTTGCCCTCAACCTGATTTTACTTGTGGGATGTGACTTTTCCACCCACCTTTTTTTTAATGATTAGTGTTTTACCATATCTTTTTTTATTAATAGATAGGTGTTCTTCAATCAAAATAATAGTGAATACCACCTGAAAATAAATTGACAAATAGAAGTAATAAATACGAGCTTGAGAAATTATAGCTGGAGAGAAGCCCAAGCAATGGGACTTGGTTTTACCACAAGACAAGTTTGTAAGTAATAATAGATTAGTAAATAGATCAACAGGAAAATCACTATTTTAAATTATTTATGTTAGAAATCCTATGGGTATTTTAGAGTTGGTATAGTTACCAATTATAAAATGAGCTAGTGATGATGCATATGTTGGAAAATTTAATTCTTAAGTGGTGCCTTTATTAGACCCTTAGAATATCTAAGTTAATTTATTAATATTGTTTTATTATTATTAACATGAGTTGAAAAAAAATTTATAAATAAATATAATAAAACATATTTATTAATTTACCATTGGGTTCCTCAGAAAGAGGTTTGGACCCATTGGTTACAATGGTCTAGCTTTACACCCCAATATAAAAAGGATTATACCCTGTTGGGTGAATATTTTATCAATCAGCTAACTGATGAGAAAAATAGGTCTCTTTAACCAAAACATAGGTAAATTGGTCGGCTAGATGTGTAGGTTTACTACATCAAAAGTGGACAAATCTCTCCTCTCATCAAGGGGAGGTTCCCTGTAGATATGTAGGAGCTATATACTATATATATAAACACAAAATAACACTCAGGGGTAGGATAAACCATCCATCTCTCTTTTTTCAAAGATTATGTTCACAAATCAAAGGAGAAATCCTAATGAAATGGCAGAAGGCACTCCTCTTCTTTCAGAAGTACTGTTGAGTAGACAAAAGGAATCTTTCAGGTGGTGACAAGTAACTGTAATAGGGCACAGTAATACAACAGGATGAAATGTAGCACAAAGTCTCCACCTCAAATGCCAAAGAGTGAAATATGAAGGACAATGAGGGCACAAAGTCATCCTAAGTTCCTTTACATAGAAATAGAATACAAAGGATAATGAGGGCACAAAGTCATCCCAAGATCCTTTACACATGAATAGAAAGAAAAAACACTAAAAGCAATTATGGGGGCACAAAGTCTCTCCATAGTTGGCTTTAAGACACCTTCCTGGTTACTTTCACTAAATCTGATTATTTAATTAAATGGATAAAAAATGTATTAAGGAAATATACATAAAAAAAATTTCCCCAACAACCAAGCTATTCCAGCACAAAGTCTGAAAAGTCACTTGTTTTCTTATTCAAATAACAAAATGTGATCAACAATCTAAGCTCAAAGTCTCATTAATGCCTTTGAATTTGGGCAAAGTTTTGTTTTTGATAACAGAGAGAGATCCATAAAACAATAAGAGAGATTCCAATATATAGTGATCCAAGAAAGACTTGGGCACTTTGTTTCACAAAAATGGCTTACGATGCATTCAATGCCTTTAATGCACTTTAAATTCTATCCATGGGCTATGCTAGAATCAAGCATCAGTTTTAAATATGGGCCACTTGATGTGTTTCCTTATGTGTGCACAACTGTTCGCTCTACTCAATGCAGAAAAGTAGGCCATGCCATTAAATGTTTGCACTCTTCAATGTCCACCTAGTGGACTGCTTCACCTTCTAGAAACATATCCCATGCGTGGATATTTTTTATCCTTCTTCATTGTTTCCCCTTTCCTTGCTGCATCTCATCCTTATCTATATGATCTAAGCCCTTGGGCTATCTCTTTGGCTGGTCACTGAATTTGTTCACAGGGGCTGTGCTTAAACTTGCAAGGATCAACAATTATTTCATTGCCGCAAATTTGACATTTTCAAGTCCATCATCAGTTAAAAGCCAGCAGTTAGTTGGTTTCCCTAAATTTGATGGCTATGGACTCATCATCCTCCTTACCAATTCCTTTGTGTCTTTCCTACTTGCTTTGGCTGCTTTCTTCTGATTTTAACAAATGACACATGGCACCTTCCACTATGAAATAGGTGAAGACACGTTGTAGCTTCTACTTAATTTATAGTGGTTTTGGATACCTTTTGAGAGTCCCACAGAAGATGACATGTGGCATCTTCCACCAAGCTCCTAGAAATACTGTAGACTCTTTTAGATTCATGTATATGTTGACACTTGGCACACTCTACTTACTTTAGCAACTCACCCAGGGCCCACCACAGTTATTAGTCAATAAAAGGAAGAAGCTACAGATGTTGATACTTGTCGGCTTTTACCGAGCTTTACAAGGGACACGTGGCATGTTTCGTAGCTTTGAAACTTATTAGAAACTATGTCTCGATAAACGACACTTGGCAGCTTCTACTTCAACTTTAAAAGGGACACATGGCAGCTTCTGTTGATCTCAACAAGTGACACGTGCCGGCTTTGACTTGATTCTGAAAGGGACATGTGGTGGATTTTGCTTGATTCTAAAAGGGACACGTGGCGGCTTCTATTTTAATTCCTTTGGCAAGATTTTCTTTGGGCTTTTCCTTTGGGCTTTTTTTCAAAGGAATTTCTTCAGGCTTTTTGTTGGAAGGAAATGATCCTTAACAACTTTGTCATGGGAATTTTTATAAAGGAATTCCCTGTGTCTGCCTTTGCTCGTTGCCCTCCACAAGGGCTATCTGATCTCCAAGGTTGCCTTTCAGAAAAGTTGCAAGGATCAATTTTTGGCAGCTAGGTTCCCTCTGCAAGGGCACTTGTCCTTTGGCTTTGGGGCAGCCCCTTGAACTTGCTGATCAAACCGACCAATTGAACCAACTTTGGTTCAACAGTTCAATGGTTTAATCTTGCATTTGAATCCATATTTTTGTCTAAGTCTTTTGATTGCTTTGAACTGATTAAACCCATTGAACCATTAAACCCATTGAACCTTGTTGGTTTAAGGTTCAATAGTTCAATAGTTCAATGGTTCAATCATTTTCTTGTGTCCCACTCATTCACTTGACCGCTTGAACCAAACTGCATTGAACCATATGCTTTAAACCAAATGAAGTTAAACCAAACACTTTGAATCTTTTGAACATTGAACCATGTTGAACCATTGAACCTGTTAAACCTTTAAACCAAAATGGTTCAATGGTTCAACGGTTCAAACATTGCATAGAAGCTTGCCAATGAACTCTTTTGGTTGAACCAAGGTGTTGAACCAATCCTGAAAATGACTAAGTGTTGGAAACTTGTTCTTTTGATTGAACTCACCTATCAAAGCCTTTGAACCTGTTGAACCTACTAATTTCAAGCATGTTGAGTCCGTAGAAACATATCTGTAGAGTTCGTAGAAATGAGTCTGAAGAACTGGTAAAGTTCATAGAAATGAGTTCATAGATTCCTTCCTATGAAGTCTGTAGAACAGAGTCTGTAGATTTAACCCTGCAGAGTCCATAAATTCAAGCTTGTAGAGTCTGTAGAACTTGAAAAAGCTTGAAAAATGGAGAATTCGAATGTCTAGAACATTTTTTTGAGAAGGGGAGAGAGGATTTTGGTCTGTTGGACTAAAATAGTTTAAATGTTGTCCCAAAATGACTAATATTTTTTGGGGGACAATAGTTGGCTCCAATTGGGGAACTTCCTTCAGTTGAAAACTTGGAACTACTGAGGGGAGTAGAAACTAGAATCTCCAGTGCCTTGAAGTATGCTATTGGGCCATGGAGTCATGCTACCCAAAAAGAAAGGTGACAAAAACAAAAATGAAAGCACAAAAATAGAACTAAAGACTATACAAATATACATATGTGCAAGTTGATCTTATCTGATACTTCACGAATTGAAGTGTTTCAGATGTTACCCATTGTGAGGCAATAAAAAAAGCATACCATCTTGATATTTTAGCAAAAAACTATTTTCACCATTGAGCTGAGTAATAGTAAATGGGCCCCTCTAAAGGGAGTTGAACTTCCCATGCATCCCCTTTGGTTCTCTTCTCTTGTCCCACAGTAGGACTTGATCTCCAACTTGGAAATCATGGTTTTTTGCCTTTTGATCGAAGAGCTTCTTCACTAGGCTTTGATGGGCAATGATTCAGTCCACCACAATAGTTCTCTGCTCATTTAGCTCAGTCAAGCACATGATCTTCTTATCAAGGGGGCTTTCATTTGTCTGATCTTCAATTACCTTAGCCAATTTTAATGCTGGTAATTCCAAGGTGATTGGTATCTCAGCATTGATACCATAAATAATTTGGAAAGGAGACATACCAATTGCTCTCTTTGGTGTAATTTTGTCTACCCACAAAACATCAACCAATGCTTTATGCCATGTCCTTTGGTTGTCATCCACTAGCTTCTTGATGATAGTCACCAGGTTCTTATTACTTGATTCAGCTTGTCTATTCCCTTGTGAAAAGTAATAAGAAGAATGAGAGAGGGTGATCCCATAGTAAAAAAAAAATTGAGTAATCTCTTGGGAAGTGAAACAAGTTACATTGTCTGTGACAATCTTAATTAAGACTCTAAACTTGGAAATAATATTCTCTTTAAGGAAATTGCACACTACTTCTGAAGTAGCATGCTTGGTTGAGATAGCTTCCACCCACTTGGTGAATTAGTCAGTTGTTGTAAGGACATAATCATGTCCAACACTTGAAGATGGATTTATAGCTCCAATAAAATCAATTCCCCATTACTGGAATGGTTCCTCTAGGATCATTGGCTTGAGAGGTAGGGCAGCCAACTTGGGTCTTCCAACAAACTACTGGCACAGTTCACATTTTATTACCCACTTATATGCATCTTGGAAAAGAGTTGGCCAGTAATACCTGGCTCATAGAATTTTATGGGCAGTCATAGGAGTAGAAAAATGTCCTCCATAGGCTAGATTGTGGAAGGATTTAAAATGTTGGCTTTGCTTCTTCTTTTCCACATAATGAAGGAGCACTCCATCAAGGCTCTTCTTATACAAGCCATTGTCCTAAAGGACAAAATTGGTAGCTTTCAACTTGATAGTCCTCCTTTCTTTATAAGATAGGTGAATAGGACACTCACCATAAGTAAGGAAATGCGTAATACCTAAATACCACTCATTTGTGGGGGAGACAAAGAGGACTGTTGGTGTGTCTTTTTCTTTTGATTCTTCATGTTCTGTTTCTTATGGTTTGTTATCAGAAATTAATTGGCATAAGCCTTTTCCCCATACCAGATTTATTGGCTTGATGACTAGATCAGACTCTTAGATCTTTGCAATCCAATTACCTCTTTTCATCTCAAAATTCTGCTGAGTTAGTATGGATTTGACCATGGTATCAAGAACCAAGGTAGTAGTAAGAAGAATTCAAAATGTAGAAGCGGAAATGCTTGACTGCCTTCACCACTACATAAGCATGCTTCTCCATGTTTGAGTACTTCAGTTCATGAGCTTTGAGGCTCATAAAATAAATGGGAGATTCCATACCTTCTTTATTCTATTGAACTAGAATTACTGAAAGCATGTGTTAAGAAGCATAATTGTATATGATGAACTCTTTGTTGTAGTATGGACAAACCAGAATTAGGGCATGGGTAATGGCAGTCTTGATATCCTTAAATACTGACTTGCCTTCTTCAGTCTAGCTAAAGGTGGCCTTTCCCTTCATCATGTTCACAATGTGTCGAGTCTTCTCAGCAAACTCAGGGATGAACCTTCGTAAGAAATTCACCTTTTTGAAGAAAGAGTGAACAAAAGTCTTACTTGTAGGCAAGGTAAGCTCTTGGATAGACTTTACTCTGTCTGAGTCAATCTTTATGCCTCCTTTGGACATAATGTGTTTGAGAAGTTTTCCTTTTGTTACTCTAAAAACTAACTTCTTGGGGTTCAAATAAATGCCATTCTGGTGGAAACGCTCTAACACTTGTTGCAAGTGGCATATATGATCCGAGTGATGCTTAGAAAAGATGGTCAAGTCATCAAGATAAACTACAATGAACTTAGCCATCTCATCTTTCAAAGCAAGGTCCATTTCTCTCTGAAAGGGGGTGCCAGCATTTATCCTACCAAATGGCATTCTTTGATAAGCAAAGGTGCCCCAAGGTGTGGTGAAGGCAGTTGTGCTGGTCTGTTTCACCAACTTCAACTTGATTGTGTCCTGAGAAGTTGTCTAGCATTGATAACATCTCTGAGCTGGTCACTATCTGAAGTACTTGATCCATGATGGGTAAAGGATAGTTATCCTTTAAAGATGACTGATTCAAATTCTTGAAATCAACACAGATGCAAATTTTGCAATTCTTCTTCCTCACAGGGACTATGTTGGCAATCCATGTGGAATGATGTATTGGGAAAATGATTCTAGTATTTAACATTTTTTGTATCTCAGATAGAATAGTACCTAATATCTTTGTATTATACTATTGGGATTTCTACTTGTAAGGCATTGAATCATCTTTGAGAGGAATTTCATGGTGAATTTCCTCAAGCCTGAGCGACTTCAGATCATCATAAGAGTATGCCAAAACATCCATGTAATGGCGAAGCAAGTTAGTAAATTTGAGTCTCTTCTCTGGAGTACATCACTTCCCAATGTTCACCATCTTGGAATTTTCCTTGGTACCCAAATTTATCTGATCAAATCCCTAGGAGGAGTTTGAATATATTTGTTGCTGTTTAATTAACCAGTCATGCTTGTCAAACAATTTCTCAAGAGAAACTAGTCTTTTAGGAATTTTATTCCCTTTTAGCTATAGGAATTCTTCACCTATGTTTGAATTCATTTCAAGAGCTGATTCAAGTTTTTGGAGCTTACTGCCTTTGAAGTGAAGTTGTTCGAAGCTGTCTTTTTGTTCCATAAAGGTGATGATTTAGTTGTCACCATTGAACACTTGCCAATGATTGGCATTATTTGGAACACTTGGCTGAAATACCAATTTGATAGTGTACCTATTTCTTTTGAAGTCTAGGTGAGGAACTAAGAGAGTTTCTAAAATATCCAGTGCATCAGCTTGGTCATTGAATTCCCTGGGTATGGCAGAGATGTTGAAAGAATCAAAGCTTTCAATTTGATCCCAGACTAGATTGCAGTAGTGGTGTAATCTCTTATTTTTGGTTTGATACAAGTTCTTTACCTGACAAACCACCAGTTTAGCATCACCTTTGGCACGAAGGATTTTGATGCCTTTATCTCAAACATCCTTCAATCTAAGCAATAGAGATTCATACTCAACTGTGTTATTGGTGTTGCTAAACTGAAACTTGTATGAAGAAGGAAAAATATCTCCTTGAGGAGATATCAACACAATCCCAACCCCTGAGCTGGTAGAATAATTGTTGCCATCAAATTCCAGGATCTAAACATCATCAGAAATTGATCTTCTATTAGATTTTCCTTTATTAGAGAGGGAAGATCCTTTTTCATTTGTACTGCATCCTACCAATTATTTTGATGTCTTATTTGAATTTATTTTTAGATTTCCATCTATAGAACTTTCATCTGCTAAAACATGAATATCTTCTATCGTTAAGAAGTAATTACCCATGCTTGAAGATTCAAATAGAATTTGAGATTCAGGGGTTGATGTCGGAGTGACAACATATTTTGATTTCTTTTCAGGAAGTAGCCTTTGCATGATGCCTTTGACAGGGATCCTTGCTTCAGATAGGTCCATGCTCAATTCTCCACCAACATCCTTGTAGAAAATTTGCCCCAGAAGAATGTTGTATGAGGCTGAAACATTGGCCACTAGGACTCTCATCTTGATTTTTTTGTCTAGGAATGCTGCAAATGCAAACTGGGCATCTTTGATTTATCCCAGTAGAGGTACTGGCTTGTTCTCCATGGAGAAACATCTCCCAAAGGTTTTGGTCAGCGTAAGTCTAAGATATTCTACCACTTTGGCTAGCGTGATGTTGTTAGATGCACCAGAATCAATGATGCAATTGCTCAGTTTGTGACCATTTATCAATAGGGAAACATAGAAAGGCTCTATTTTCCTAGGGGTAGCTGGAGGAGTAATGACAAGATTCTTTGGGATGGACATGTTCCTTAAGGGATCATGAGTTACCTTCTTAGCTTCATGTCTTGCAGAAATGGGTTGGTTCTTCACACATTGAACCAACTTGTCCAATTTCTTAGGATTTGACTGCAGAAATTTAAATTTAGTCATTTGAATTTTGGTTTTCTCGACATGGTCAATTGTGTCAAATGACTGAAATGGACTAGGAAGGGAGGATGGGAGTTTGTCCTTTTGGTTTTCAGGAGGGGGAGGACTGGCCTATGAATTTGAAGTTGAAGGTGTAGAAATGTTTATGGTACTTACTTTTCTTGTAATCACCAGGTCCTTTGGCTGGAAAGGTAGAGTGGTTCCACACTTAGCAATTGAAATTTATGGTTGAGGTCACTCCTCTATCTTCTCTTTATCAACTTGTTGGGCTGACTGATTCTTGGACTGGGTGAACACATCATATGATCCCTCATCTGTTTTCCCTTCACTCATGGGTTCATCTTGATAATTTAGGAAACCAATGTTAGAGTTGCCAGCTAATTCTTATTCTTCCTCAGTGAAGAGATTAGCATCATTTTCTTGGTTCAATTTAGGCTGAAAAGATAAATCAGATTCTATTTTGAGATATCCAACTATTGAATTGGTTAGGGGTGCTTAATTGGCAAGTTTCCCCTATGGGGGAGGAAGATGATTTGGCTGTCCTTGATTCCTAACAACATTTCCTTGGTATGAATGATTGGGGAATGTCCTTCTTGGCATATCTCTGTATAAAAGAGATGAAAACATACCTTTTGTCATTTACTTCTTGAGAGTTAGCAACTCATTTTCTAGCTTTTGCACCATTGGATCAGTGGTACCTGTAGATGGGTATTCAGAAGATGAAGAAGATTTACCTCTGTTAGGATCTTTTCTACCAAGATAAGGTCATCTTCCACTTCAGTATCCAAGTCTTGAGTAGCCTTAAGGTCTGTGTGGCTAGCGCATCTCAATAGAAAACTCACTTTAGGTAGCTGTGAGTTGATGAAGAATCATTTGAGGTTTTTAGGTGTTGGCTAAGCAATTGCAGGAATCTTGTTCCTCAGCTTGTCAAACCTTGAAATGAACTTCCTCATAGGTTCATGAGGTTCATTTTTCATCTATGTGAGCTGGGCCAATAGGGCATGTACATCTTCTATAGGCTCGAATCTAGCTTCAAATTTAGCTTTGAGTGTATCCCAGTCAGTGACTATTCTAGCTTGTAGATGATAGAACCAGTCTGTAGTAGCACCCTGTAATGTTTCCATGAAAATCCTAACTACTACATCTTTAAATTCCACATCTATTATGCCACAGGCTATGTTGAAGGCTGCAATATGTTCATCAAGATGAACCTTCCCATCACCATAGAACTTAGGGAAATTTTTCCTTGAGCTACATGAAAGTTCATGTAGAGGTGGAGTTAAATTGAGTGGGCCAAAAGAGTTACCCCAAGGGCCTTGAACTACCATTGTATGACTATGGAAAGGTGGGATAACAAATCTCAGAGGGGTAAGTATTGACAAAGCTTGATTAATAGTGGAAATGGACGCTTTGCCCAGTAATGGAGACTTGACTTTAGTAAGAGGAAAGCTCCCAATTCATTAGAGGTGAGATGGTTAAAGAAATAGATCAAAATTACTTTGTTGTACCAACTCGAATACAGGGTCAACAATACCTTTAGCCCTTTGGCTTCACGTATACTGTGTATCTGCCAGAGTGTAAAAATAAAAATGGAAAAGAACTGGCACTGCTTCAGCTTGAAGCTTGAGGCTTCAAACTATGTGTTCTTCCCCAGTTGGTGTGGAGGTGGAGGAAGATGGTAAGACTATAATGATAATGTGTAAGACAAAGAAATGAGTCACTAGAGTCTATAATGGATAAGGGTAGGGACTGCTTCAATCTAAAACTTGAGGCTTCAGATTGCATGTAATTCCCAAGTAGAGTCACCAAAAACTATTGGGTGAATATTTTGTCAATCAACTAACTAATGAGAAAAATAGGTCTCTTCAACCATAGCATAGGGAAATTGGTCAGCCAGATGTGTAGGTTTACAACATCAAAAGGGGACAAATCTCTCCTCTCATCAAGGGGAGGTTCCCTATAGATATGCAGGAGCTATATACTATATATATAAATAAAAAATAACACTCAAGGGTAGGATAAACCATCCATCTCTCTTTTTTCAAAGATGATGTTCATAAATCAAAGGATAAATCTTGATGAAATGACAGAAGGCACTCCTCTTCTTTTATAAGTGGTGTTTAGTAGACAAAAGGAATCTTTCAGCTGGTGACAAGTAAGTGTAATAGGGCATAGTAATACAATAGGATGAAATGTAGCACAAAGTCTCCACCTCAAATGCCAAAGAGTGAAACATGAAGGATAATGAGGGCACAAAGTCATCCCAAGGTCATTTACACAGAAATAAAATACGAAGGATAATGAGGGCACAAAGTCATCCCAAGATCCTTTACACAGGAATAGAAAGAAAACACACTAAAGGAAATTATGGGGGCATAAAGTCTCTCCACAGTTGGCTTCAGGACACCTTCCTAATTACTTTCACTAATTCTACTTATTTAATTAAATGGACAAAAAATGTATTAAGGAAACAGACATAAGAATAATTTCCCCAACAACCAAGCTATTCCAGCACAAAGTCTAAAAAGTCACTTGTTTTCTTATTTAAATAATGAAATATGATCAACAATCTGAGCTCAAAGTCTCAGTAATGCCTTTCAATTTGGCCAGAGTTTTGTTTGATAACAAAGAGATATCCCTAAAACAATAAGAGAGAGTCCAATATATAGTGCTCCAAAAAAGACTTGGGCATTTTGTTTCACAAAAATGACTTACGATGCATTCAGTGCCTTTAATGCATTTTAAACTCTATCCATGGGCTATGCTAGAATCGAGCATCAGTTTTAAATATGGGCCACTTGATGTGTTTCCTTATGTGTGCATAGTTGTTCGCTCTACTCAATGCAGAAAAGTAGGGTGTACCATTGAATGTTTGTGCTCTCTGATGTCCACTTGGTGGACTGCTTCACCTTCTAGAAACATATCCCATGCATGGATATTTCTGATCCTTTTTCATTGTTTCCCCTTCCTTGCTACATCTCATCCTTATCTGTATGATTTGAGTCCTCAAGTTATCTCTTTAGCCGGTCACTAAAATTTTTCACAGGGGTTGTGCTTAAACCTGCAAGGATCAATGGTTATTTCATTGCCATAAATTTGATGTTTTTGGGTCCATCATCATTTGACAGCCAATGATTAGTTGGTTGCCCTGAATTTGACGGCTGTGGACTCATCATCCTCAGCAATTCCTTCATGTCTTTCCTACTTGCTTTGGCTACTTTCCTCTAATTTTAACAAATGACACATGGCATCTTCTACTGTGAAACATGCAAAGACACATGGTAGCATCCACTTAATTTATAATGGTTTTAGATACCTTTTGAGAGTCATGTGGAAGATGAGACATGCCAGCTTCCACCGAGCTCCTAGAAATACTATAGACTCTTTTGGATTCATGCAAATGTTGACACTTGGCATGCTCCACTTACTTTAGCAACTCACCCAGGGCCCACCACAGTTATTACTTAATAAAAGGAAGAAGCTATGGATGTTGACACTTGTCAGCTTCCACCAAGCTTTGTAAGGGACACGTGGCACATTCTGTAGCTTTGAAGCTTATTAGAAACTATGTCTCAGTAGGTGACACTTAGCAGCTTCCACTACAACTTTAAAAGGGACACATGGTAGCGTCCGCTGATCTCAACAAGTGACACATGGTAGCTTTCACTTGATTTTGAAAGGGACACATGGTGGCTTTCGCTTCATTCTAAAAGGGACACATGGTGGCTTCCACTTTAATTCCTTCGATGGGCTTTTCTTTGGGCTTTTCCTTTGGGCTTATATTCGAAGGAATTTTTTTAGACTTTTTGTCTAAAGGAAATGATCCTTAACAACTTTGCCGTGGGAACTTTTATGAAGGAATTCCCTATGTCTGCCTTTCCTCACTACCCTCTAAAAGGGTTGTCTGATCTCCAAGGTTGACTTTTGGAAAAGTTGCAAGGGTCAATTTTTGGTAGCTAGGTGCCCTCCACAAGGGTACTTATCCTTTGGCTTTGGGGCAGCCCCTTGAACCTGTCGATCGAACCGATCGATTGAACCAACTTTGGTTAAATGGTTCAACGATTCAATCTTGCATTTAAAGCCATATTTTTTTCTAAGTCTTTTGATCACTTTGAACTGATTAAACCTATTGAACCCATTGAACCTTGTTGGTTCAAGGTTCAATAGTTCAATGGTTCAATGGTTCAATCATTTTCTTGTGTTCCACTCATTCACTTGACCGCTTGAACCAAACTGTGTTGAACCATACGCTTTGAACCAAATGGTGTTGAACCAAATGCTTTGAACATTTTGAATGTTGAACCATGTTGAAGCATTAAACCCATTGAACCTTTGAACCAAAATGGTTCAATGGTTCAACAGTTCAATAGTTCAAACACTACATAGAAGCTTGCTGATGAACTCTTTTGGTTGAACCAAGGCATCGAACTAATCCTTAAAATGACTAAGTGTTGGAAACTTGTTCTTTTGATTGAACTCTCTTGTAGAAGCCTTTGAACCTGTTGAACCTATTGATTTCAAGCATGTTGAGTCCATAGAAACATATCTATAGAGTTCATAGAAATGAGTCTGTAGAACTGGCAGAGTCCGTAGAAATGAGTCCGTAGATTCCTTCTTGCGAAGTTCATAGAATAGAGTCCATATATTTAAGCCTACAGAGTCTGTAGATTCAAGCCTACAGAGTCCATAGATTTAATCTTGTAGAGTCCGTAGAACTTGAAAAAGATTGAAAAATGGAGAATTTGAATACCTAGAACAATTTTTTGAGAAGGGGAGAGAGGATTTTGGTCTGTTGGACCAAAATAGTTTAAATTTTGTCCCAAAAATGACTAATATTTTTTGGGGGACAACATACCCCTTGATGAAATCATGTCAATACACTATAGTATTTATGAAAAATGTGAGTATCATTATATACTAGTTCTATGAATATTATTCTAAAAAGAAGTGAGAGGTTGAAGGATTGTATATTAGATGAAAGTTTCTCAATTGTATGAATAAATCAACATTGTTGTTTTCTACTTTTTTGAGGTTTTCTAGGTTGAAATCTTGTGTTCATTTACTTGTGTGCCTTTGAATTCATTGCACATCTAGATCCATATCTATGTTTGCATTACATATTATATATTTTAACATGGGTTATGGTGATGTGAGGATTCAGTGGCAAGGTTGATTAGAAGAATTGTGTGATCTCCTTGAAATCTTCTCAAAATCTAATCTCAACCTTATACGGCCCTGGTATGACCATGTAATCATATGATTTAGTTTTAAATTTTTTTGGTTCATTCTTTGGCATTTTTTATCAAATAAACACTCAATTATAACATTCAAACCTCAAGCAAACAACCGTATAGTAATCAAAAGATCATATTTGTAAGAAAATATTCCTTGGGATGCCATTTTTAGGCTTTTATGGCCTCATTCTTGATGAAGTTTGTCAAAAAATATTTACAAATCTGTTGGTGTTGTTTATGGTAGTTTAAATTTATTTTGTCAAATCATATTATCTAAAAAAACCCCTGCCAGACCCTGAGAAGAATTCATATTTTTTTATGGTGTTTTCCACAACCCCATGAGAACCATAACATAAACCATGTGATCTTGAAAGAATTTATTTTTGGCTCAAAATTATACTTTGAATGTGTTTTATTCATCAAACGATGTTTGAGGGAGATATAATAAGTTTCAAGGCTTATGGTGGCTTCTTCCTTGCTCTAGTAACACACCTACATCTACTTGGGTGCCATACCTACTATAAGATTGCTCTAAATGTTAGTATATGTTTTTGAAATTAAATTTATTAAATAAGTTTTTTATTAAGTCTTATAAATTTCATCCAACATTGGAGGGGGCCTGCCATATTTACCCTGTTTCACCCAAACCATTAAAACTTTAAATCATTTTTTATTTGTTTTTTACATGCTCTTTTTATAATTATTTTTTATTTTATTTTTAAAAATCAAAATCAATCAAATGAACTTTTAAATTAAAATATTGCATGTATTGTTTCAAATCTTTAGACTAGAAGAGTTAGTAGTATTCATTTTGGTAAAAACTTGAAAAAGGGAGATCTAGTGTTCAAAACTCTAACCCTATTTATTTTTGGTCAAACATTCTCAAAAATAATATATTTTTCAAAATTAATTAGTTACAAATATTTTTTAGTTTGTATGCCTTATCTCACGTTCAAAACCCTTGTTATTTTTTGACACTTGACCTAGACAATCCCTTGTTGACCATGGTCATGTGACCAATCAATTTATATTTTTTGTGAATTCTAGACATATTGGTATTGTCAGTTTATTGATTTAATGATACCTTATATTTTTTTCATCTATTTTAGTGTAACAATTGTCTTGTGACACTTTTGTGACATTTGTAACTTTTTTTGTGTTACTTTTATTTACATTTTGTGAATTGTTTTGCTATCAAAGAAGTGAATATTATTATTTACACCCTAGACTATTTGTTTTTATTTTATAATAATTATAAATTAAAATTAAAATTAAAATAATTCTTTATAATATTTTATAGTGTCGTAGTGTCAAATTTGAAGGGAAGTTATGGCTTCTCCTAATTTTGTGCTAGACAAATCTTGAATGCTTAATGTGTTTAACTATAATATCTAGAAAATTCAAATTAAATATAAGTTTATGGCTTGTAAATTATGAAATATTTTGGTCAGGACTAAAAATCCCTATTAGGTAGAAAGGTCTCAAATTAGTTTTCCAATGCATTTTAACAAAAATTGTAGGAAGCTATGTCTATTATTTTATGGAGTGTTAAGGATGAATTCATACTCCATATCAGAAATCAAGAGTCTCCCAATGATTCCTAGAAATACTTAAGTATATATATGAGGGCACTCATATTTCTAAAATTATTAAATTGATTCTTGAATTGTGATATACACATTTGAAAGGTGATGAAAAAGTTTTTAATTTTCTTGAAAAAATTAAAAATATTAAATCTAAGTTATATGGATGTAATTGTAATTTAGTTCAAGTTCAGTTGTTGTATTTCATTATTCAGTTAAATATTCAAGAAAAAATTCATAATTTTATTGCAATTATTAATTAAAAATACCAAATAGAGTAAGATATTCTTGGCCTCACTACTCTTTCTATTGTTCTTATTTAAGAAAAAAAAAGCAATGTCTAGTTTTGATTCAAAAGAAAATGTCACTCAGGCATTTCTCACACTCAATCATGTTTATAATAAAAATAGAAACTAAAAGTCTAACCCTAATTCTGCCAATGGCAAAAATGGGAATAATAAATGTACTAATAAGAATCATAAATTTAAGTTTAATACAAATTTCAATATGTGTGGTAAATTTGGAAATAGAAGGGATGAATGTTATAAAAATAAAACTTCTAAAAATAATAAAGGGAAGAAACATTCTAATCAGAACCAATAGAAAAATCAAAACTAGAATTAGGACAATAATCAGAATCATAATACTAACATTATTACTTTGTAAGCTACCTTGTTTACTTCTAATGAAAATGAATGGTGTTTAGATAGTGATGCATCACATCATATGAATTATTTATCAAGTATTTTATCTAACGTGATAAATATATCTAAAAGTGTTTATTTAGGAGATAATTTATTTTTAGAAGTGTTGGTGTATTTGTTTACTTTATTGCATTTACTTGTATTTATTATTTAAATTGATGCATTAATTACTTATTGTAACTAGTTTATTACTTTGATTAATAATTTGCAATAGATGGGATAAGCTTGCTTAGCTAGTAGTCAACTTAGACACCTATCTTGTTATAGTGGAGTTCCACTCCACTATTCAAGGTAAGATAGGATAAGATTGCTTAACTAGTAGTCAACTTGTGTTGATCATTTATACAAGTTGGACACATATCTTGTTAGTGTGGAGTTGTAATCCACTATTTTTGTAGTCAAATATTAGTTGAACTACATGTATTATGTGAGTTCCTTGATCTTTATCTTTCATGCCTTGCTCTATATAATCAATGGCTATTTGTGTATTCTACATCAGATTAATATTGAATTATCAGAGTAATTCATCATATTTGAGTTATTTATTAATTTATGTTATTGTCTCAGATATACAATTATTATTTGTTATTATTACTATTTTATCTCTTGTTTATGTTTTATATTAGATTCATTAGATCATGTATCTTATTCCAATATGGTACCAGAGCTATCTTGAATCTGTAGATTTCTAAATATTCAAAATAAAAATATCTAGATATAGGATCGGTTTTTGATTTTGTATACAGGCATAAATTAGATCTTTGTGGAGAATTTTTGAGCTCACCATTGAGTTCAAAGTGCCTAAAATAGTCAAAATCATCTACAATTTTATCTAAATTAGGCACAAGAGGTGAATTGGCAAGGGTTTGATCCAGAAGCACCACACCCAAATCCAATGGGTACTTAAAAATTGAAGCATTTTTTAGCAAAATAGACCTCATAATTGCATTCAAAAGGCATCAAAACCTATAGATCTATATAAATTTTTTATAATTTGGACATAGTCACCAAAAAGGCAAATTTTGTTTGCTCCCAAGTACAACCATACAGTCTGTATGGACTGTGTTAGGCAAAAAAATTGAGTAGGCCTCAAGGATCAATTTATAGAATTGATAGGGAAACTTCAGGAGCCCACCATTTGAACAACAGGAGGTATTTTTGAGCAAAATGTTATTCACTGTTATACTTTTAATTTTTTTTAGAATTATCTATATTTTTTCAAAATTTAAGTTTTTCAATAGTAGCTACTGTCCATCCTCATTTCTTCAACTTCAGAGGCTCATAAATTTCACATACGACCTTGTATTGAGGTCCCTTTTTTTTTAAAGTTAATATTATTTTAAGCACAACACATCGATACAAAAAAAAATTATAATAAAACACATATTTTTTTATACTTTTAGACTAGAGGACCAAATTAAATTTTTTGTAAACTGAAATAATTATAATATAGCCTTGTAAATGCACTCAATTATAAAGTGCCAAAAAATACTTTTTGAGTGGGATACAACTAAGTAATTTAGGGGGGTTTTGTGGTATGTTATGTACTTTATTTTCTACGTTGTGATAATTTATGTCCAAAGGCATCATGGGTATCCTAAGTTCCCACTATTAACAACATAAAACTACAACACATGGATATAAAATGCTTAGAATGCATTAATGATGCTGGATATATGTCTTATATAAAAACTCTTCTTACTCTACCTACTGATGCAAAAGAGTTACAACACTTTCTCTTTGAAACTACTAAAGTTATTAGATGCACTAGGATATATGTCTTATATAAAAACTCTTCTTACTCTACCTACTGATGCAAAAGAGTTACAACGCTTTCTCTTTGAAACTACTAAGGTTATTAGATGCATTCAATCTTACATGTCTTTAGATTTGAATTTTTATCTTGACAAATGTACAAATCTAAAAGATACTTGGGATAAATTAGCATCATTTTTTGGCAAAATAGATGAGGTTCATGGTTACTAGATTGACAATGAACTCATTAGTTTGGATCCTGAAAGTTATGCTACAATACAAGACTACATCACTAAAGTCATAGATCTTAGAGCACAATTTTTTGAATGTAAAATTGATAATAAAATATATTCAATTAATTTTTAGTGCCTTACACAAATTAGGTCTTGAATATTCATCATTTGTCTCTATCTTTCAGACTCATAGGCTCACATTGGGCACAACATATCAAATGCCCACCTTTGAGGTATTCTCTGAGATTCTAATGGCTGAAGAAGAAAAGTTAATAGCTATGGGTCTAATCAAGTCATCTAAATATCAAGCTCTAGTTTCAAGTCAACCTCAACATAAGCAAGTTTTAACATCAGCATCAAATACAGGTTCAACTAAAAAGAATCATAATACGTCATAAAAAGATAAGAATAAAGGGCAACAATCTTCTTCATAAGGAGACAATAAATCCATTAATAAGAAAGGGGATTCACAAAAAGGATTGGCACTCCTTGCCCTTATTGCAAAAATGGGTTTCATAGTGAACAAGATTATTAGAAGAAAGAGATTGATGACCTTAAGGGTATTCTCAAGAAGAATAACATCAATCAATCCTCTTCAAAAGATTATTCCACTCCTTCAAATTTAGGGAAAGGGAAAGTTATAGAACTAGTTGCACTAGAAAATTATTCCAAGTCATAGGTACTTGACTTAGGTGCTTCGCACCATATGGGTTCTGATCAAGAACATTTTTTTGGATTAAAACCAAGTTCTTTGCCTCATATTCTCATAGGTGATGATTCTAAGGTAGATTTCATAGGAAAAGGTATAGTTGATGCTGACAGTGGTGTATTTGAGGATGTCCTCTATGTGTCAGAGTTATCAACTAACCTTATCTTTATTTTCCAAATCACTCACTTTGATACTAGTAGGAAAGTTGAGTTCCACCCAATTCTATATCAATCAAAAAATTGGAGGATAATGCCTTCATTTTAGTGGAAAAAGTCAAAAATCATACTCAACTTTATTAATTCTCCCATTTTTTGCCTCAATCTTCCTTATAAACTTTGTTCTCACACATTGATTTAATAAGTAAGTTATGACATGAGAAGTTTGGTCCTCTAAACTACCACTATTTATAATAGCTTAGTCAGTAAGAGATGGTTACAAGACTTATAAAGATTCAATTTTGAGGGTGTGTATGTCATGGTTGTGTCTTAGACAAACATCTAGAGGATAAATTTGATAAAGGGAAGGCTTAGAGGATAATTTTGATAAATGAAAGGCTTGGAGGGCTACACAAGTCCTCAAACTTGTTTATAGTGACTTAGCAGGTCCATTATCTACTTTATATTTTAGTAAAACCCATTATTTTCTCACATTCATTGATGAATATTATGGATACACTTGGGATTATTTTTTGAAACTCAAGAGTGAAGTGTTTGATATATTTCTAGAGTTTAAAGCTCTATCAAAAAAATAATCTAAAAATTCAGTCTAGATCCTCTACATAGATAATGGGAGGGAATGTGTGAACAACAAGTTTGATCAATTTTGTGCTCTTGAAGGAATTGATCTTCATCATTTAGTTGCATACACACCTCAAAAAAATGGTGTAGTAGAGAGGAAAAATATATTCTTAAAAGAGATGGCAAGTTGTATGATTCATGCTAAATCATTAGTACTTGAGTATTAGGTAGAAGTAATTAATTGTGTTACATTTATACAAAATAGGGTTCCTCACAAAGCTTTAAAGGGGATAACACCTCTTAAATCTTGGTGTAATAGGAAGCCAGTAGTGGATCATTTTAGAGTCTTTGGTAGTCCAACATGGGCTTACATACCTTCTGACAAGTATCACGTTTTAGAACAATAAATCTAGACTTACATATTTGTGGGATATCCTAATGATGTTAATGGATATCAACTCATTGATATAGATTTACATGAGATTATTATAATGAGAATTGTTTACTTTGAAGAAATTCTTTCAAAATTGTTTTCTAACATTTGTCATTCTTATTCTTTAGAAGAATAAAATAAAAGTGATGATGATACTCTTACTTTATATACTCATAGGGATGATGAGGTAATACCTCTCTAGCAAGGTTTAACAGGTCATGTTCCTCCTCCTCCTCTAGATCCTCATCCATTGATGACTTTGTGGGCTAGATAGAATTTTTTGGATTCAAACCCTTTTGTTAGGGATCCATTAGATAAAAGGAGAATATGGTCACAACATGATCTTCCACATTCCTACATTGACACAACTTCTGATCCATATTCTTTTTAGGAAGCCATAGGGATAGTTGAGTGGGATTCAATGATGGAAGAAGAGTATGACTCATTAATTTGGAACAACACTTGAGATCTTATTCCTATTCCTAAGGAAAGAAAATTAGTATGATGTAGGTGGATATATCAGACTAAGTTTGTAGTAGATGGAAATATTGATAAGTATAAAACACACTTAGTGGCCAAAGGTTTTTCCCAAGTGAAAGGCATTGAATATATAGAAACCTTTGTGCCCATTGTTAAGATGAATTCCATTCACTTGATACTAGATATTGGTGTATCTCATAGTTGGGTTGTACATAAAATGGATGTGAAGAGTGCATTTCTTCATGGGGATCTTCATGAGGAGATATATATGGATTAGCCACATGGGTTTGTTTAGGATTTTTCATTGGTGTGCCACTTGCAAAAGTCTCTCTATGGTTTAAAGCAATCCCTTAGGGCTTGGTATTCCAAGATGGACACATTTCTTCTTTTAGTTGGGTTCTCAAGATGTCACTTAGATCTGAATGTCTATATTATACAGCATGAAGATTCACTATTGTACTTAGTGACCTATGTTGATGATCTCATTATTATAGGGATCACAACATCCATCATCACCAGTGTTAAGACTGTACTTCATTATAAGTTTTTTATGACAAACATGGGCCTATTTCACTATTTTCTTAGGATTCAAATAATGTAGTCTTCTTTCAAGATTACACTTTCATAGTGCAAGGATGCCATGGACTTGTTAGCTTAGTTTTACATAGCTGATTATAGGCCTACACTAACTCCTTTCTTATTTGGAGTTAGACTTGAGGTTAATTATTCCACTCCCTTGGTTGATTCCACAATATATCACTAACTTATAGGTAGACTCATCTATCTGACTCATACACGGCCGACATTTCATATGTAGTTGGCATGGTTTCATGCTTTATGCAAACACCACATGAGTTTCATTAGAGAGCTACCAAGCACATTTTAAGTTACATTCAGGGCATTATCAGATACGAGATCCACTATGTAGTAGGTACAAGTTTAGACTTGATGGGATACATAGATTTTGATTAGGCTGGTGATTATGATGATCGTAAGTCCACTTCTGGTTACAACTTTCACTTCAGATTTGGCCCTATTTATTGGTAGAGAAAGAAGCAACATGTTATTTCTCTTTCATCTATAAAGGTTAAGTATCATGGTGTTATTAATTCCACTATTAAGGCTATTTAGCTTCATAATATTCTCATTGAGCTTGGTATTCTATTTCAAAAGCCATTAATCAGCTACTATGATAACTAGATCACTATCCAGTTCATCATCAGAAAACCAAACACATAGAGATCCATATGCACTTTATTAAGGAGATAATTTAGGTGGAGACCATTGATCTTCAATATTGTCCTATAGAGGAGTGGATTGTAGATATTATTACCAAACCTTTCACTGAGAGCAAGTATCTTCACTTGTGATCTATTTTGGGGATGTAGGACATCAGTTCTTTAGGGGACATCAGTTCTTCAAGGGGGGTCTCCTAGACCTTAATTTTGAGAAGGAATTTTTTTCCTTCAAGTTTTCTCATTTCCTCATATTTTTGTATAGATTACCTAATATGGCTACACATTGTCAGGACTCTTATCTGCACAGCCCTACCTAATCTGTGTTTATGGGGGGTGTTGGTGCATTTATTTACTTTATTAAATTTACTTGTATTTATTATTTATATTAGTTCACTAATTACTTATCATAATTAGTTTATTAATTTGAGTAATAATTTGCACCAAATAAGATAAGCTTGCTTAGCTAGTAGTCAATTTAGACACCTATCTTGTTATAGTGGAGTTCCACTCCATTATTTAGGGTAAGCTAGGATAATATTGCTTAACTAGTAGTCAACTTGTATTGATCATTTACACAAGTTAGACACCTATCTTATTAGTGTGGAGTTACACTCCACTATTCTTGTAGTCAGATATCAATTAGACTACATGGATTGAGTTCCCTGATCTTTATCTTACACACCTTTCTCTATATAAGTAATAGTTATTTATGTATTCTACATCAGATCAATATGGAATTATTAGAGTAATTCATCATATTTGAGTTATTTGTTCATTTCTATTATTATCTAAGATATACATTTATTATCTATTACTATTACGATTTTATCTCTTATTTATGCCTTATATTAGATTCATTAGATCATGTAGCTTATTCTAACAAGAAGCTACTAAGCAAGGAAAAACAAAACTAGTAAATGTTTTTATAAATAACATGTTTCATGTTCTTAAACTTAATAAAAAATCACTATTCTATTCTCAACTTATAATAATAATTTCATAGTAATATTTCTTAACGATAAATGGTATATTAATAATCAATTTTCTTCTTTAATTGTTAAAGGAATTCAATAGAATTGTTTATATACATGTTTTTTTATTTTTTTCTCTACATATTATATTTCATCGCATAATAGAAATGAATCTCAATTATAGAATGAAAGACTAGGTTATGTTAATTTTATAAGTTTATATTATATGTCTCAACATGATCTTGTGATTGGTCTTACAACTATTTCTTCTTATCATGAAACTTGTGAGGGATACTTATACAATAAGAAACAAACTAAACTCTTTCACAAGAATAATAATGCTAACTCCTCTAACCCTTTAAAAGTTAATATATAGTGATGTTACAAGACCACTATAAGTTGCATCTTTTAACAATTATTTACAAGTTATTAATTTAATGATACTAACTAAATTATTAGTGTCTCAAATACAATGGTATTTTTTATTAATACTATTTAGTTTGATTCTTACAAAATTCTAATTACAATAATATTGTGATAGATATATTGGTCTTAGATAATAAAGCAAAGAAAATATATAGTCATTGTATCATTTTCAAAATGATTACATTTTTTATTATTTTTAATTAATACAAGTTAGCATTAAAATACATTATATACATAATATCATGTTTCATTTGACAAGATGGTCATGTTTAGTTATTGTATTTGGTAAGAATATCATGCTCAATACGAAAGGATATATTGTGTTTCAATTATTAAAGATGTTTTCATTTAAAAATTGGGAAAAGTTCATGCTAACAGTCTTAGATGATTCATTTTATAATAATATATGTTATGAAATGTAAATTTTAAATGAAGTTTTTATTATTAATTGGCTCATCATAATTTACTTTACTAAGCATTATGTTCATACATGTCTAAATTTCTTTGTTTCATTCTCATAACTATTGGATTGGATGATTGTATAACATGTTATAATTTTCCATCTTTGAAGTATGAGAGGTTACAAACCCTGATCTTATGTTATATTCATTTCTAGATCATTGGAAAATGTCAAAAAAAATATTATGCTTGCAAAGTTTTTTAAGACTCAAATTATTAAAAAATGGTTTATTTTGAATAAGATATATAATGTTTTGCTAAATTTAGTATTAGATTATTAGTGAAAGTATTTTATGTGCATCACATGACAACTTGGTATGCTCATCTTTTCAATATTAGAGACATATAATAATGAATTGTATATAATGATTTATGTATGTCACTAACTTAGTAATCAAAGTAGTGAACTAGTGTGCCTAAAAACATGACGTATTTGTTTAAAATGTGTTTTATCACAATTAAACATATGTCATCTTTAATATTTATATATATGGTTATTATGATGCTAACCATGATATGATATCATAAATATAGTTCTATATGTATTTAATTTTGGTGTAGTTGTTATCACTTAGAGCAACAAAAATCAACTTATTGTTTCTATCTTTTCTATGGAAGTAGAGTATAAAAGTGGTATGGAAGCTATAAAAGAAGATATGTGGATATAAAGGTTGTTATAATAACTCTATTTAGATTTTTTTCATAGTAACACCCTTGTATGTTATAACTAAATTTGTATCTCTATGTCAAAATAATCAGTGCAACACCAGTGAAAAAACAATATTGAAGTTCATTTGAATTTTATCTAATAGAAAGTCCTTAATGGTGATCTACAATTTTGTCCTATGGATGAATAGGTGGAAGATATCTTTACAAAACTAATTGGTACTACCATGTTTTGAAAGTTTCATATAATGTTGGGTCTCTCAGAGTTTCCATTGAGGGGAGTGTGAATGACAATGTCGCTTCCTAATGGCCATGTATTTCCTTCTTCTTCTTCTCTATATTTTTTCTCATTGTAAAACATTGTAATATATCATTTTATGTGGTTTTGGTTAACTTAATGTATAATTTATACATTTTACCCAATACTTAGAAGCATGAAGTATCTTATGTTATAAAAGGATCCAAAAATTCTTGGTGGATTATTCATGAGAAAATATGAGATAATATCATGAACATGCTAGCCTAAACTTACTATAAGTAGTTTATGGATTATATATTTTTTGTTTCAAAAGGTAATTTTGGCATGATGAAGGTTATTAAATCCTTAAAATTTTTACATGCCTCCTAAAATCAATTTGATTGATTCATGGAGTATAATTCCTTTATTAAGGTGACTATGCCATGTATCCCAATTAACATTAAGGGGGAGTGTTAAAAATTTTAATGCTTAAGTGGTGCCTTTATCAGATGCTTAGCATAGTTAAGTTAATTAAATAATAATGTTTAATTTTTATTATTAACATGGGTTGAATTTTTTTGTGTAAATATATATAATAAAACATATTTATTATTTTACTATTGGGATCCTTAAGAAGAGGTTTGGACCCATTGGTTATAACGGTCCACCTCCACACCCCAATATAAAAAGGGTTTAAACCCTAGATGAAATCATATCAATACACAATAGTATTTCTGAACAGTGAGAGTATAATTATATATTAGTTTTGTGAAGTTTATGTGAAGATTTTTCTAAGAAGTGAGAGGTTGAAATATTGTGCATTGGGAGAAAGTTTTTTAATTATATGAATAAATCAGCATTGTGGATTTTTACCTCTTTGAGGTTTTCCACATTAAACTCATGTGTTCATTGACTTATGTATATTTTAAATTAATTACATATTTATATCATATCTATGTTTACATTTCATATTATGTGTTTTAATAGGAGAATCATTTATAGAGAACATACAATCGCTGAAAGAAGAAGTAAAAAAGAAAGCTACATGAAAGCATTGAAAAGAATAAATTAGCCTTAGATGTAACAAGAAGGTCAAAATTATTTGAAGAAAGATATTTGGTTATGGTGTATTTTATAAAATAAATATTTTTCAAAGGAACATATAAGTTGATGTACAATAAAATTGGTCCATGCAAAATTATGAAGAAAATCAATGACAATGTTTATCAAGTGAATTTATCATAGGATCTTGATATTTTTTCATCATTTATTATTTTATATTTGTATTATTTTCATGGAAAATATTTGAATGAGAATAATATGTAGAAATGGACTGGAACAAATATGTATGTAATAATGAAAAAAAAAGAAAATGTCATGTAATTTCTAGACAAGAAGATAATGAAGTTATAACAAGTATTAGGTACAATGGAAAGGACTAAAATAGGAATAAAAAACTTAGATTTCAGAATGAGAGATGAAAAAAATAGACAAGATTAAATTTTAGGAATATAATTAGGGTAACTCATAAGAGATAAGTTATTTTTAACTAAAAGAGAATGGTGCATAAACCTATCTTCTAGAGGCCATAAATTTTGACTCATTAACTTGATTGATCTCTCCTTTAAATAAAAATTAATATAAATTAAATATTCATGCATCCATAACCCACTTCATTGGTTATGGCCAATTCCAATATTTTTGGAGATCCATATGAGATTTTCTAGGGGTCTAAAATTACATTCTAGTATTTTTAGTGATGCTAAAAATGGTAGAATTAAAGTAACTTTATAACCAGATGTGAAATTGGATTGAAACTCATGCATCATCATAAATTTATTATTTATAGAATATGTTTAAATTTTTAAGCCCATATGAACTTGCATGTAAAAATTATTATGAAAAACATGTTATTTATAGAAAGGGCAATTAACTCTAGGTAGTTTGTTATATTATTTTTTTAATTTTTCTATCAAATAAAGTTTTTATATGAGGTTTATTTAAATAATTTTATTTAATTTATT
This sequence comes from Torreya grandis, assembly GCA_037957365.1. NCBI lineage: Eukaryota > Viridiplantae > Streptophyta > Pinopsida > Cupressales > Taxaceae > Torreya > Torreya grandis. Next base: position 4,802,854 of record JARHVA010000150.1, read on the forward strand.
TTATCATTAATAATAATATGGTTTTCATTAAATTTTGAGTATTGTGCCTATTGATATTTTTACTTTTCTAGTCTGTGGTTTCATCATTTGGTATCAGAGTAAGTTTGAATTTTAGATGTAATATATTTGTGAATTTGTATTGGGATTTTAAATTATATTTTTTTAGAGTATTATGTGATTTAATATCATGTTTAAATATGTCAAGGGAATAAATAAGCATTGCACAAAAGAAAATGACTATACAATAGTTGTAAAGGCAAGTGGAACAATTAAGTACAATTGTTAAAAATGTAACAAATCAACAACAAAGGCATGTAGGAGAGGAAAAAAAGAAGAAAAAATCATGAAGAATAATTCCAAAAAAATGAGGAAGAAAAATAATAACCACCATACATATAATAAAGGATGGTTCAGGGTTCAGAGGGAAGGAATGAAAGAATCAAGGTTGAAGTTTTAGATTATGGAAGTATTTTTAAACTATAGGAGTTTATAGATAGGTTAAATAGCATGGATATTTTATTGGAATGTAAAATTATGAGAGAAGACAAGAAATTAAAGTTTTCATGCATGAAATTTAAGGTCCATACAACTATTTGGTAGGATCACTTGTAGAAAGAGAGATAGAGAAAGCATAAAGAAATTTATCAACACTTAGAGTAAGATGAAGAATAATTTGAGAGAGAAATTTATTCCCCTAGATTATGTACAAAACCTATACATAAGATTATAAAATTTAAGTAAAAAGGATCACAATATATAAGAATATACATATGAGTTTTCACAAACTTTCCAAATGAGTGGGGCATGATGAAACAGAAGAATAGATGGCTCCAATGTATGTAGATAGTTTTATTTTTTCTATTCAAGATGAATTAAACATTTAAATAATATATTTCAATGAAGAGGATTATAAATTAGTATTGAAGGAAAAATAAAATCAAAATAGATAGGATTTTTAAATACTTCTGGGCCAAAAAGATAATAGGATAATCCACTAGAGGAGCATCACCTTGTGGTAAATATATAGAAGAGGATAATAGATAAGGATTTAATTATCAACAAATATGAAGATGATTTTACATAGGTATAAACTATGATAGTGGTAGAGGATGGAATGGTCCACACAAACCTTATGTTTGTTATAGATGTGGAGAAGATAATAAAGAGTTTCAGTGTTTGCACTATCATGAACAAAAAAGGAGGTAAGAGGATTGCCCAAGAGTAAATTTTATGGAGGATAAAATATAAGAACAAAATTTAGAATTTTCAATGATAAAAATTGGATAAAATCTCATGATGAGGATAAAAATGATAGCTTCAAGGAAAGAACATGTGAAAAATAAAGAAAATGATGATTCATGGAAGTGTAAAAATATTTTACAAACAATTTGAACTTAAGGACATAATATATAACAATTAATTATAGATGGTGATAGTAATGAAAATGTGGTTTCTAAAGAAATTGTAGAGAAACTATGAGTGAAATATGAAAATCATCATTATCCTTATTGGGTTTCATGGTTTAAGAAAGGCAATGAAGTTACACTAGATATAATGTGTTTAATTCAAAAGGATGAAATATGGTGCAATGTTATTCCATTGGATTCATGACATGTGTTATTAAGAAGGTCATGGCAATATGACAGGAAAAAAATTCATTATGGAGCAAAGAATATATATACTTCTGAAAAGGTGGTACAAAGGTAGTTTTATTACCTCTTAAAGAAGAAGGTCATGTATAAAGTATTTTTTCCACAAAATAATTTAAAAAATACATAAAGAAAATAGGTTGTTATGAATTAATAACAAATAAAGAAGACACAGAAGTGTTATAAATACTAGAAAAAGTAGCATAAGTGTTGAAAGAATATATAGATATAATACCTGATGAGCTACCAGATGGTTTACCACCAAACAGAGACATTCAACATCATATTTATTTGATTCCAAGATCAACTCTTTACAATCAAGTGACTTATAGGATAATTCCAACAAAACATACATAAATGAATAAATAGGTTATTAAATTGGTGAGAAAGGGTCTATGTGCAACACAAACATTACTAACTCCCAAGAAATATGGGACATGGAAGATGTACATGGATAGTATATAAATTAATGAAATAACTATCAAATGCATATTTATTATACCTCATTTAGATGATATAATGGATGTGCTTGTAGGATCAAAATAATTTACTAAGATTGATTGAAGAATTAGATTACAAAAAAACTTATTTTAGCATTACCATATTTTAACATAGTGTTTAAAGTTGATTGTGATGTTTCAAATGTGGGAATCTGTGTTCTGTTGAGTCAATAAGGAAGGCAAATAAAAAAATTTAGTGATAAATTGAATGAGGTAAGAAAAAATTATTATACATATGATATTGAATTTTATACATTGTATAAGCATTAAGACATTTGAGGCATTACCTAGTGCCTAAGGAGTTTATCCTATTTATAGACCATAAGGCCTTAAAATATGTAAACTCTCAAAAAATTAAAATAATGGACATGCAAAGTGGGTGTCTTTCTTGTATGGATATGCTTTCATTTTGAAGCTTAAATCAGAAAATAAGAATCAAATATCTAATGTTTTAAGAAGGCGAGTGGCATTGTTAACTACTATGGTGAATGAAATAGTTAGTTTTAAAGTTGTTAATGGGTTATATGATATTGATCCAGATTTTGTCAAGATAGTTGATTGATTTTAGAATCTTTTAATGGGTGAGACAATTAATATTAATATTGATTACCTTATATAATATAGTTATCCCTTTAAGGGAATATAATTATGTATTATAATTGGGTCTCTAAGATAAAATATTATAAGAGAGTTACATAACATAGTGGTTTAGGTGGACACTTTGGTAAGACTAAAAAATATATCTGGTGGAGGAGAAGTATTTTTATCCAAATATGAAAATATATGTGGCAAAATATGATTCACGATTCAAGATATACCAAGTGTCTAAAGGCCATGAAACAAATGCAGGGTTGTACATGTCATTACTAGTTCTAAGAGGACCATGGATAGATTTGAGTATGGACTTTATTTTTGAGTTTACAAAAACACATAGAGGTAATGATTCAATTTTTGTTATTGTAGACAAGTTTTCTAAGATGGTTCATTTTATTACATGCAAGAAAACCAATGATGCCAATAGAGTAGCATAACTATTTTTCAAGGACATTATGAGATTGCATGGTCTTTAAAGAAACATTATATCAAATAGGGACACAAAATTAGGAACTAAAACTACAATGTAGTAGTGCATACCACCCAAAAACATATAGAAAACTAGGAACTATGGATGAAACTAGGAATTTTTGGAAGAATCTATGGATGAAACTAGGAATTTTTGAAAGAATCTATGGATGAAACTAGGAAATAAACTACAATTTAGTAGTGCATACCACCCAAAGACATAAGTAGGAAATAGGACCTTGGGAATTTTGTTAAGATGCATATATGGAGAGAATCCCCAAAAATGGGACTTGGCTTTACCATAAGTTATGTTTTCATATAATAGTTAAGTAAATAGATCTATAGGAAAATCATTGTTTCAAATTATTTATGTATAAATCCTATGATTATTTTAGATTTGGTATAGTTACAAATTTTAGAATGAATTAGTGATTATTTAAAAGCATTTACAAAGCACATACACTAGTTTCAAAAATAAGTAATAATAAATCTATAGGAAAGTAATGAAAAGTATTAAGTAACAACATTTATAACAAGAAGATCAAAAGAATTTGAAGAAGGATATTTGGTGATGGTGTATTTGAGAAAATAAATATTTATCAAAGGAACATATAATAATTTGAAGTACAAGAAAATTGTTCCGTGTAAAATTATGAATTAAATCAGTAGCAATGCTTATGAGGTGAGTTTAACACATAATTTTGATATTTATCTAGTATTTAATATTTATATTATTTTCATATAGAATATGATGAATAAGAATAAAATGAATAATTGGATTAGAAGCAAAAGGTACTAAAATTAATAAATAAAACATTGTGTAGGTTCTAAATAAGAAGACAATGAATACAAGACAAGGATGTTATAATAGGTATTTGATATAGTGAGAATAACTAAAATAGTAAGACAAAACTTGGATTTTATAATGAGAGATGAAAAATAACGTGGATAAATGATATGAATATAATTAGGGCAAATTTTAGGAGCTGAGTTGTTTTCAACTAGAGGAGAATGATGTAGAGACTTATCTTCTAAAGGCCATCAATTTTGACTCATTAACCTGATTATTATATCCTTTAAAGAAAAATAAGTATAAAGGAAACAAATATGTATTAATTATACACTTCACTAGTTATGTCTAATTATAATATGTTTGGAGATCCATACAATATTATCTAGGGGTCTAAAATTGCATTCTAGTATTTTTAGTCATGCTAAAATAACATAAATAAAATAACTTTATAATCATACATGAAATTTGTTTAAAAATTGTCCAATATCATGAATTTAGTATTTATATAAAATATTTTTAAAACTTTGGGCCCATCTAAACTTTCATGTAAAAGTTATTATGAAAAACAAGTTGTTATTTATAATAGAAACAGTAAACTCTAGGTAGTTTTTTTTTTTTTTTTAAATTTACATGTCAAATTCAATTTTGAGTTGAGGTTTATTTAAATACCTTTATGCAATTATTTTATGCATTCATGAATATTCAATAAATATTATGGTTTTCATGAAATTTTGATTATTATGCCTATTGATATTTTTGCTTTGCTAGTTTACGACTTCATCATATGGTATTAGAGGAGGTTCGAATCTTAGAGGTAATATATTTGTGAATTTGTATTAAATTTTAAAATTATATTTTATAAGAGTATTATATAATTGAATTACATGTGTAAATATGTCGAGAGAATAAGGAGGAATCACATAGATGAACATGACTATGTAATTGTTACAGAGACAAGTAGAACAATTAATTACAATTATCATAAATGACAAAAATAAAAGACAAAGACAATCATGAGAGAAAAAAAAGAAATTAATATATTGTGAAGAATAATATTAGAAAAAATAGGAAAAAAAAGATAACCAACATCAATGGAAGAAAGGATGGTTCAGGATTTAAAGGGAAGGAACAAAGGAATCAATGTTAATGTTTTAGAGTATGGAGGTAGATTAAAACCAAAGGATTTGATAAAATAGTTAAATATCATGGATTTTTTTATAATGGAAAAGTTTGAAAGAAGACAAGAAAGTAATTTTTGCATGCATGAAATTGAAGGGCCATGCAACTATTTGGTGGGATCACATGTAAAAATAAAGATAGAGAAAAGGTAAATAAAAGATCAACACTTGGAGATTGATGGAGAAGAAGCCAAGGGAAAATTTTATTTCCATTTATTAAGCAAAAACCCTATATATAAGATTCTAAAATTTAAGTTAAAAGGATCACAATATACAATAATATATATATGATTGTAAGGTATGTAAATGGTTTGACATTTTTTTGTTAAATATGAGCATACATAGAATATTTTGCATGGAAGAGGATTATAAATTAGCTTTTGAGGTAGAAGAAAAATAATATAGGTAGGATTTTAGAAGATCAACTAGGCCAAAAAGAGGGAAATCACCTCAAATAAGGGGCAAAGGTTGGCTTTATTCCACTAGAGAAGTACCACCTCATAATACATAAAGATAAGAGGATAATAGATAAGGGTTTAAATATCAATAAAGATGAATAAAATTTCAAAGAGGTAGAATATATGGTGGTGGTAGAGGATGGAATGGTCCACACAAACCATATGTTTGTTATATATGTGGAGAAGAATGACACAGAATATTTGAGTGCCCACACTATCATGAAAAAGAAAAGAGGCAAGAGAATCACCCAGGAGTGAATTTTGTGGAAGCTAAATTAAAAGAATAAAAAATAGAAGTTGTAATAATAGACATATGATAAAATATCATGATAAGGAGAAAAATGATATCTTCAAGAAAGAACATATGAAAAATAAATGAGGTGGTGATTCATAGCTGCATACAAATATTTTCCAAATAAGGTGCACTTAAGTAGGTAATATATGCCAAGTAATTATAGATGGTGGTAGCTATGAAAATATGGTTTTTAAAGAAATGGTATAGAAACTAAGACTCCAATATAAAAATAATCCTTGTCCTTATTAAATTTTATGGTTTAAAAAAGGGAATGAAGCTATGGTAGATAAAAGGTGTTTAATAAAGTTTTCTATATGAAAAACTTACAATGATGAAATATGGTTTGATTTTAATGGATGCATGCCATGTGTTATTGTAAAGATCATCACAATATGAAAAAAAAATAATTCATCATGGAGCAAAGAATATATATACTTTATAAAGAGGTGGTGAAAAGGTAGTTTTATTACTTCTTAAAGAGGAAGGAGACGTATAAATCATGTTATCCACAAAAGAATTTATGAAATACATAAAGATGACATGTTTTTTTATGCATTAATAGTAAATAAAGAAGACATAAAATTGGTGAAAACACAAACATAAACATCATATGTGTTGAAATAATATGCAAATGTTATACCTAATGAGCTACCATATGGTTTACCATCAAAGAGAGACATTCAACATCATATTGATTTTATTCTAGGATCAACCCTTTACAATAAAGAGGCTTATAGGATGAGTCCAATAGAACATGTATAATTGGATAAACATGTAGTTGAATTGGTGAGAAAGGGTGTAGTGCATGAGAGCATGAGTCCAGGTGCAACACTAACAATGCTAAATCCAAAGAAAGATGGGACATGGAGGATGTGTGTGGATAATAGAGACAATAATAATATAACTATCAAATATAGATTTATTATACCTTGTTTATATGATATGATGGATGTACTTGCAGGAGAAAAATATTTTACTAAGGTTTATCTAAGGAGTGGATACTATCAAATTCAAATTCATGAAGGACATGAATGGAAAATACTAGTCAATATTAGGGATGGTTTATATGAGTGGATGGTGATGCTATTCAAATTATCTAATGCATCTATCATATTTATGAGGGTTATGAACACCAATCTATGAGATTACATCGGTAAGTTTGTATTGGTTTATTTTGATGACATTTTGATATTCAGCAAGAGTAAATAAGAGTACTTAAGGTATTTGAGAATGGTATTAGAATTATTAAGAAATGAGAAGCTTTATGAAAATATGTAGTGCAAGTTTATCAATAATAGTTTTGTATTTATTGGGTTTGTAGTTTATAAAATAGTACAAGAATGGATGAATAAAAGGTAAAGGTAAATATTGAGTGGCATATCCAAAAAATATCATAGAGGTAAGAAGTTTCTATGGTTTATTAACTTTGGACAGAATGTTCATTAAGAATTTTAATAGTAATATTGTACCAATAATAGATTATATTAGAGGAAGATAATTTGTAGGGACAAATGCAGCAACAAAAAACTTTAAATTATTGAAGAAAAATATTATAAAAAAAACCTATTTTAGTATTAATAGGTTTTAACAAAGTGTTTGAGGTGGATTGTGATGCTTCACATGTGATGTTGTGTTGAGTCAAGAAGGAAGGCCAATAGAATGTTTCAGTGATAAATTAAATGAGATAAGAAATAAGTATTCTGCATACGATTTTAAATTTTATGTCATTGTGCAAGCAATAAGATATTAGATGCATTACCTAGTACTTAAGGAGTTTATCATATTACAAACCATGAGGCTTGTAGTATGTAAACACTCAAAAGAAGTTAAATAATAGACATGCAAAGTGTATGTCTTTCTTGAAAGGATATACTTTTGTTTTGAAGTATAAATTAAAAAATTAGAATTAGGTAAATGATGCTTTGAGTAGGTGATTGGTGTTGTTAACTACTATGGTGAGTGAAATAGTTGGATTTGAATTTGTTAAGCGGTTATATAATATTGATCCAGATTTTGGTAAGATAGTTAAACAATGCCAAAATCTATTAAAAAGTGAGACAAATATTATTTATGATGAGTATCTTGTACAATAGATTGTCTTTTCAATAGAAAATAATTATGTATTTGATTTGGGTCTGTAAGAGATAATATTATAAGAGAATTGCATGATGGTGGTTTGGGTGGATACTTTACTAAGACTAAAACAATAGCTTTGGTGGAGGAGAATTATTTTTAGATAAAAATGAAGAGAGATGTTCAAGGTATATTTCACGATGTAGTATATTAAAAGTGGTTAAAGTCCATGCACAAAATACAAAGTTTTACATGTCATTACTAGTTCTAAGAGTACCATGGATAGATTTATCATGAACTCGAATACTATCAAAACAAAAAAATACCAATAGGCATAGCTTATGAAAAAATAACCTGTAGTGATTCATATTGAATAATTAAAATAATTAAAAATCATGCATAGATAATTCTCAACTCAAAATTATAGTTGACATGCAAAAGTCAAAACTCTAAAAAATAACAAAAATCAACCTGTTATTTTTAGCAACTACTATTTTTAGTAAGTTTCACATGAAAGTGCGTGTAGATCTAAATATATCCAAAAATAAACTAAAAATTAAAATTAAAATATCAGACAAATATCAACTGAAGTTCAAATTCAGTTATAAAAACATATAATTTCTAAAAATAAAAAAATTATTAAATTGTATTTTCAGACCCTTAGATGGTCATGTATAGCCTCCAAAAAATATTTAAAATGTGAAAAATTAGATAGGATGAGTTATTTATGCATTAAACATTTAGAGATGGCCGTTTTGGCATTAATATGGGCTCAAACAAAGCTATGGATCAAAATTTATGGCCTCCAAAAGTTTGACCTCTTTTTCTACATTGAGTATGAAATTTATGTTGGAGTTGCCAAATACACAGAGAGATAAAGACTCAAAAAAAAAATTGTATATAGTTTTTCTAAGATGGTTCATTTTATTACATGTAAGAAAACCAATGATTCCACTAGAGTAGCAAATCTGATTTTCAAGGATGTTATGAGATTACACAGTGTTCCAAAAATCATCACATCAGATAAGGGCACAAAAAATTTAAGTCATTATTTGAAAAATATATGGAATAAATTGGGAAATAAACTAAAATTTAATAGTTCATGCCACCCACAAATATATGGGAAAACATAAGTAGTAAATGAGAGCTTGGAAAATTTGTTAAGATGCATAGTTGGGGAGAAACCTAAGCGATGGGACTTGACTTTACCACAAGATGAGTTTGCATATAATAGTTTAGTAAATAGATCAATAAGAAAATAATCATTTAAAATTGTTTATAATATATATCCTATAGGTATTTAAGATTTGGTACAGTTTTCAATTGGAAAATGAGTTAGTGATGATGCAGAAGAATTTTTAGAGTGCATACAATAGTTGCAAAAGAAGTAAGAAGAAATTTACCAATGACTAATGAAAATTATAATCTAGTAGCAGATGTAATAAGAAGATCAAACGTAGTTGAATAAGGATATTTGGTGATGATGTATTTGATAAAATAAATCTTTCCCAAAAGAACATACAACAAATTGAAGTACAATAAAATTTGTTCATGCAAAATTGTGAATAAAATCATGACAATACTTATGAGGTGTGTTTACCAATTTTTTTTTATATTTATCTAATGTTTAATGTTTCATATTTATATTATTTTCATGGATAATATGATTAAGGGGAAGATGATGAATAATTGGATTGGAAGCAACAGGTACCAAAGAAGAAGAAATAAAAGATCATGCAAGTTATGGATAAGAAGATAATGAACATAAAATAAGGAAGTTATAAAAATTATTTGGTAGATTGGGAAGGATTAAAGTAGGAAGACAACACTTGTATTTTATAATGGGAGCTAAATTTTTTGACAATAATATATGGTAAGAATATAATTAGGTAACTCATTGGAGTTGTGTTGTTTTCAATCAGAGGAGAATGATGCAGAGACCTATCTTTCAAAGGCCATATTTTTTGACTCATTAACCTGATTAAGTGTGGCTTCACCAAAAAAAAAATATAAAAGAAATAAGTGTGCATACATAACTTGTTTCACTAGTTAGGGCCAATTCCAAGATGTTTTTAAATCCATACGAGATCATCTAAGGATCCAAAATTACATTCTAGTATTTTTAGTCTTGCTAATAATAACATAAATTAGATAACTTTGTAACCAAACATGAACTTGGGTTGAAACACATCCAAAATCATGAATTTGGTATTTAGAGGATATATTTAAAATTTTAGGCCCATCCGAACTTGCATACAAAATTTATTATGAAAATCAATTTTTATTTAAAGTAGTGACAATTAACTCTAGGTAGTTTATTATTATTTTAGATTTTTTAACTTTGCATGTCAACTCCAATTTTGCATTTAGGCTTATTTAAATACTTTTATGTAGTGATTTTATTCATTCAAGGAGAATAAATAAATATTATTTTTTCATGAAATTTTGAGTATTGTGCCTATTGATATTTTTTCTTTGCTAGTCTATGGTTTCATCAAGCACCTATGTGGTTGTTAGTGTAGAAAATTTATTTTTTATTTATTTGTTTCATTAAAATTATTCCTACACATGCAGTTTAGCTTGATTAGGTGTCATTTGTCATAGGGAGTTACTTGACCACCATTTTTAGCTAGTTTTTAATATTTATTCCTTGATCTGTCATTCTGTCATAGGAGTTACATACCTTTGCTAGAATCTCTTTCCACTATTCTAGGGGTGGTTACTTGTCATCTCTCTTATTTTTACTCCTTTTGTATAGCTGAATATATGGAGGAATGTTGAATTGGATATGCTAATTTGCATTATTTTTCTTTCTTTGTTTTCTTGCTTCAACAATTGAGTGTGTTCGATCTACTTCATCGATCTTAGACGTCTTTATTTATGGATGACTCTCACATGGTGTTAGACCATGGGTGTTGGTAACAATCACTATTTTATATTTTATTTTAGGATAACTTGAAATCTTGATTTTTCATTATAAAAGGGTAAATACACAAATTTTGGGGAAAAAAAGTGGCCTACTTGTAGACATGATTTTCTTGAAATTTCAAAAATCTTAACTTCTATAGATAATTTGAGATATCTACACTCTAAATTTGAAGATGGTGTAAGAACATAAAATGTATCATTTTGCATCTAGTTTTAAAAACACTACTTTTTAAAAAAAAATGGTTAAGTATTAGTAGTTAAAACATCTAAAGTTTGAAGATGAACTCCTATTTTTTTAGAAAATAGAGTAGATAGACAATCATGTGGTGTATCATTTTTTGAGCAGTATTTAATAATCTTTGAAACCATTTGGGAATAAATTAGATAAGATCTTCTAGTTTGTGACATATATTTTTTATATTTTTTAAATGGATACTTTTTTTTATGAATTTTGAAAGTAAATAGATCCTTAAAACTAACAAAAAAATGGATAGTCATTCGTGGTATGCACCTAACTACATCAAAAAAAACAAAAATCAATTTTATTTAAATATGTGTAAATTTAGGCCTAGTTTGTGACCATATACCTTGTTTTTTACTTGGATCAATTAAAATGGAAATGTATAGGAATGTATGTTTGAGGCATGCAGTGGACTAAAAAATGTATAATTAGAAATCAATAGAGTTTGAAACCTTAAATTACTCCAAAAATTATAAAAATAATATTTTTGGAAAGAGGAGAGCATTCTCATCATGATGGTATTTAGTTTTTGAATTTTCACATTGTAATTTTTAGTGTATTTAGCAATCAAAGTTGATTTTTTTTGTTTTTTATCATAACTCTCAAAACTTGGTTGTACATTAACAGTCCAAACCTTTGGCTTAGGAATCCAAACCATTGCCAAGCCAAAAGGAATGAGAATTGAATTCAAATTCAAATAGCATGATCACATTAATAATATGGTCATGGTATTAACATGATAACATTATTAAATTTATTATTAACATGATCACATTACTTAATAACATGATTGTGTTATATATTCTCAACACCCTAAAACTTGAATTTGCATTTTGACATACTAAAGGAGCCATTAGGCCTAGTAGTCTTAAGATCAAAGTCTGGTTGATTAAGATTGTTGTATGGGACCAATATTATTTTCAATATTTGATAGCATTAAATTATAATTGGATATGTATTAACCTATAAATTAATTTACTATTCATTTGACATGAGTCTAATCTTCCTTAAAATGCAGACAATCCTAATTCATCCTAGATAGGGTCAAGAAGTCAAAAGTTGGTTTTTTGTGATCCACTGATCCAAATAACTCATAATTTGGTAGATTTGATTTATATTTAATTTTTTACATTATTAAATAAATTATATTATTAAAAAATCAATTGGAGTATAAGGATCCTCTGACTGAGTAATAATGAACCTAGAGTATTAGGTTTGAAAGAGAGTTCAGTGATATTATAAATGTTTAAGGATTAGTTATTTGAAATTTGGTATTTGAAAAGGAATGTATAGTCTTCAAAAGATTCAAATGGTGTTTTGGAACAAAAAATAAATAAATCAAGGATCATTGTATTTTGTGTCAAGAGTGTATACAGTCCTAAAAGAGGTTGAATTTGGCTAAATAAGATTGCGTTAGTTTTTATGGATAATTGGTAATGTTTGGAACTTGTAAGAAAAATTATAAAAATTTTAGTATTGCTTGAGTCTCTAATAATATTATTTTATTCAGTAAGTGAAGTTTTATAAGGATCTATTTTCAAGATATATCAATGTGTTAGTACCCTATTTCGTATATAAGAAGTTATCTTTTGTCAAATTCAAATATGTCACAAATATACATGCCAAAAACATACATGCCTTAAGATATAACTAATTTTATCACAAGATGTCATAAAATGTATTTTTTAAACCTATGGCCAAAACATAGCCTTTGGATTACTAATGTAGTTGCGCATGTGAATTAAATTAGGGTTATTTTGAGCCCCTTCAACCTAATTGCATGACTATAAAATGTGATTTGGGGGATGATCAACTCTAATTTCATTATCTTGGTTGAATTAAAGAAACATAATTTATTTATAATAAATTTTTACATGTATAGAATGTGGTTTTGATCTCAATAAACTAGAAGTCATCAACTAATGAATGCAAATGTTGATTAGTTGAATTATGGAGGTAATTAGGGTCAGTGAATGTATTTTAAATTTTATATTCAATGTGATTTAGACTAAAATTAAACCTAATTTCATGTCATATATAATTAACCAAAGAGTTGATTCATTTAATCCAAGAGACATTTGAGGCAAATTTGAGTTTAAGATGTTTATATGAAGAACCAAATTAATAATGACAAAGAACATGGAAGTTTAAAGCATTCAAAGAACAAAAGAAAGCAAAAAAGAGATGACAACCAATATAGAACTATAATATCAAAGTTATAGTATGCTAAGTCCTATACAATATTTGAGAGATTAGATGTTTGGTGTCAATGAACTTCATAACTCTATTATTCTATGGTTCTGCTCATTAATATGCCAACTTACAAAGAATGAAAGTATACATTATTATAAGATGAAGGAAGATGAAGCATCAATTGAATTTACACACACCATATACCATACCCATTGAAGGAGTGATAACATGGACCTAGTTAGATGGATGTTATTTATCTCCCTCATTAGGGATAAGAGGAAGAGGCTCAATACTATTTCCATAAGAGTTGTAAAGAGGGATTAAATTCTGATTTTATTATAAACCCCACTCATTATATGATTTGGGGCAAAATTAAAAGTTTGATTCTATCATTAATTGATCTAATTAGTAAAATTGTATAATTAGGGGCATGATTTGGGAAAAATTGATTCCCTAAACCAAATTTATGGATCAATCAATTGTATAACATGTATGTCTTAACTGACCCTACTTTTATTATATTTGTAAACATGATCAGGTAATTATCATAAATAGGTAAATAAATATCTCACATTTTATTTAATTACCATAGTTATTAGACCCTATATCTAATATCTTAAACCCTAAACTCTATACCATTTAACATAAACCCTATACCATTTACCATAAACCCTAAGCCCTAAACCCCAAACCCTTTAAATTATAGAACCTAAGCTAATAAATTTATCCCCAATTAACATTATTTATATATAGTAACAATTAGGTTCATAAGGATGAACCTGGTCAAAATTGCATTAGTCATTACCATACCTGACTTCATAGGCTCAATCTATGATGATGTGGGGGATAATTGATCCAAAAATCACATTATTTATTCACATATCTAGGTTCAAGGAGCTCAAATTTACCCCAATAATCATCTCGATTGTACCTTATATACCCTAAAACCTATACCCTAATCCTAATCCCTAAATTTCCTAATCCCTAAACTCTAAACCATAAATCTAAACTCTTTAAACCTTGAACCAATCATTTTAGCCCAAATTAACATCATATAGACTAAGAATTAAGTTCACAGGGCTCAGTTTGGCCTATCACATGATTGATTATCCCATTTGACTAATTGACTCAATCTGCAAAATGACATGGGGTATAAAGACAACCCAAAAACACATTATATAATCACAAATGGGTCGAATTGATTCAAATTTTCCTCAAATATCTTTGTGATTGACATTGTGTCCCCTAAAACATATACATTAAAACCAGCCCTAAACCATAAACCATAAAAACTATACACTAAATTGTAAACCATAAACTTTCCCTAATTACCAATTTATTTAGTCTCAATTAACATCCTTTGTATTAATAATTAGGTTTGAACATGGCATAAAGTGATTAGACATTATATATAGGTCCTTAAACCTAAACCCTATGACCTAATCCCTAAAACATAAATTTTAATCTCATACATGATAAAAACATACATACCTTATGATATAACTAATTTTATCATGAGATGTCATAAAATTCACTTTTTAAACCTATGGCCAAAAATTAGCCTTTGGAGTACCAATCTAGCTATGCATATGAAGAAAATTGGGGATATTTTGAGCCCCTTAAACCTAGTTGCATGACTAGAGAGGAGGCTAGTTGATTATTTTAATTGAGGAGGCATTTGAGTCCAATTTGAACCCCTTCAAGAGCAAGATATGATTTGGGGCAAAATCAAAAGATCGATTATATCATGAATTGATCCAATTAGTCAATTTATGTAATTAGGGGCATGATATGGGAAAAATTTAATCCTTAAACTAAATTTATGGCTCAATCAATTGTATAGCATATATGCAACATATACATGGCATAACTAATCCTAGTTTTAGCAAAAATTCAAACATGAAGGTAATTGTCATAAATAGGTGATCAAGTAGCTCAAATATTCTTCAATTATCTTAGTGATTGGACCTTATATCTAATATATTAAACCCTAAACCCTGTACCATTTGAATTTAACCCTAAACCATGTACCATTTACATTAAACCCTAATCCATAAGCCCTAAACCCCAAACCCTTTAAATTATATACCCTATACCCTAAACCCTCAACTAATAAATTTAGCCCCAATTAACATCCTTTATATATAGTAATAATTAGGTATACAGGGATAAACTTGGTAAAAATTACATCACTCATTAAACCATAATTGACTTAATTGGCTCAATCAATGATGATGTGGGGGCTAATTGAGCTTAAAATCACATTCTTTACTCATAGATATAGGTTCAGTGAGCTCAAATTTACCCCAATTACCATAATGATTGTACCTTATATACCCTAAAACCTAGACCCTAAGTCCTAATCCTTAAAGTTCCTAATCTCTAAAATCTAAACCATAAATATACTCTTTAAATCTTGAACCAATCATTTTAGCCTAAATTAACATCATTTAGACTAAGAATTAAGTTCATAGGGCTCAATTTGGCCTAAATCAAATGACTGATTTCCCCATTTCACTAATTCACTCAATTTGCATAATGAGATCTAGGGTATAATGACAACCCAAAAACACATTATATAGTCACAAATGGGTCCAATTGATTCAAATTGTCCTTAATTATCTTTGTGATTGACCTTGTGAACCCTAAACCATATATACTTTAAAATATAAGCCCTAAACCCTAAACCCTAAACCCTAAACACTATACCCTAAATTTTAAACCATAAGCTTTCCCTATTTACCAATTTATTTATTCCCAATTAACATCCTTTTTAATAAAAATTAGGTCCACATGGCATATAGAAATTAGACATTATATACATGACCTTAAACCTAAACCCTATGCCCTAATCCCTAATCCCTGAAACATAAATTGTAAGCTCTATTCCCTAATGCCCACTATATATTTCAAACATACATGCCTTATGATATAACTTATTTTATCATGAGATGTCATAAAATGCATTTTTTAAACCTATGGCCAAAACTTAGCCTTTGGAGTACCAATCTAGTTGTGTATCTCAATTAAATTAGGGATATTTCAAGCCCCTTCAACCTAATTACATGACTATAAAATGTGATTTGGGGGTTTATCAACTCCAATTATCCCCAATTTCCATCATTATTTTACCTTATATACCTTAAAACCTATACCCCAAGCCCTAATGCTTAAATTTCCTAATCCCTAAACTCTAAACCATAAATATAAACTCTTTAACCTTGAATCAATCATTTTATCCCAAATTAACATCATTTATACTAATAATTATATTTTTGATTGACCCTATGTACCCTTAACCTAAGCCCTAAACATTATACCCTAAATTGTAAACCAAAAACTTTCTCTATTTACCAATTGATTTAGTCCCAATTAGCATCCTTTATAGTAAAAATTAGGTTCACACATGAAATAGAGTGATTAGACCTTATATACACCCTTAAACCTAAACCCTACATGCCCTAATCCCTAAACCCTAAACCCTAAAACATAAATTATAATCCCTAATCCCTAAAACATAAATTGTAATCCCTAATCCCTAAAACCTATGCACTAATTCCTTAATCCCTAACCCATGATCCCTAATCTATATTAAGTCTAATGTGATCATGTTATTTAATAACATGATCACATTATAAATAGCATGATCACATTAGACTTAATATAGATTAGGGATCATGGATTAGGGATTAAGGAATTAGTGCATAGGTTTTAGGGATTAGGGATTACAATTTATGTTTTAGGTTTTAGGGATTAGGGATTGGGGCATGTAAGGTTTATATTTAAGGGTGTATATAAGTTCTAATCACTCTATGCTATGTGTGAACCTAATTTTTAATATAAAGGATGTTAATTGGGACTAAATCAATTGGTAAATAGATAAAGTTTTTGGTTTACAATTTAGGGTGTAGTGTTTAGGGCTTAGGTTTAGGGTACATAGGGTCAATCACAAAGATAATTATTAGTCTAAATGATGTTAATTTGGGATAAAATGATTGGTTCAGGGTTTAAAGAGTTTATATTTATTGTTTAGAGTTTTAATAATGCAATCAAATTATTCTTAATATAGACAACACTAGGTTCTAAATGTTGATTTATAACCCCAATCGAGTATTAATAATAATGTGATTACGTTATTACATAACATGATCACATTATTCTTAATGTGTGCTTCTCAATATGTATGTTGAATCAAAACCTAGTATAACAAATAACATGATCATGTTATGTAATAACATGATTACATTATATAATGCGATCATGTTATTATTATTATAGACTAAAATTAATTTCCAATGCCTATTTTTAATCCAAATCAAGAATTCTATCCCCACAAACATTCTCTACATACTTTTATGGGACCTGTGGTACCTGTGTACTTGACCCCACCTTTGAAAAGTTATTAATTATCCTTGATGGGTGATGGATCACATCTGAGGAAGAGGAAGATATTTAATAATAAAAAAGTAGAGGAATTAGAATATTTCAAAGAGAAAAACAAGATACGAATGCAAGATGTTTGTGGTAGACAATGTACAAACTTTAATCTTAATGAACCAAATGCCATAGATAATGAGTCAATTGACAATAATGAATTAAAAAATGATGAAATTAACCACATTTAATTAAAAAATGATGAAATTAACCATAATGAATTGAATAATGATGAAATTAACCATAATTAAATTAATAATAATGAAATTTATAATAATGAATTAGATAATGTTGGAAGTTTACATTCAAAGTTCTAAGTTTTTTATTTTTTTGATGATGAGTCTATGTATGATGTTTCACCCCCCATGAATGAAAAAAATTTAATGGAAATAAATAATTATGAAATTAACCATCAATAAAATTACATAGAAACATATAATGAAGAAATAAACAATGAATAAAATGTCATCCCACTTTTAAACAATGAAAGTAATAATAATTTTGAAACACCCTCTCAACAAATTCCACCATTAACAACACCTCCAAGAATTGTGTGTAGAAAATACAAGTACTTAATTAAATTCAATGAAATATTATAGAACCAATGTATAGAAAAAAAATTATCGCCATTCAATAATACTAGCTCAACAAATTTAGGATACTTTCTTTTATAATTTGGATTATGATAGTCAAAGATGTCAATTATTTATTTCATTGATAAAATTTATTAAGATGAGAACTATAATGTACACATTAGGAATAAGAACATCTAACATGGATGATGAAAGAACGAAATTGTTTAAAATATACATGATTCATATCATACTGTAGGCCTAAAATCATGCACCAAAGGTTGTAATGTTTCCCGACTTATACTTACAACTTGTACAGTAAGTGACAAAATAGATAAAAAATGAATGGTTTCAAAAACAATCCCAACACTTAATATAAATATAAAAACAATAATGAAATTCGCTGAAAGATGTGAAAGACTTAATGAACCTAATACCAATGAGCTCTAGGTATTATCTGGTAGACTTCCATGAAAGGATAAGGCTATAGCTGATACTCTCAAAGAGTTGCTTAATTTTGAAAATACAATATAAGAGTTTCACCCAATGCAAGAGATGTTATGAAAATAAGGGTTAGTTCTCATAACTGTGAACCACATCCAAAACATTTATTGGATATGAATCAAACAGAATTGTACTCTATTTTTTTGGAAAAACATCCATAAATTTCTATTTGTCAAAGATATTTTGAGATAGTAAAACCTTTTTATGTAAAAATAAATCACACATGCACCACTTATTGCTGTAGTCAACATGTTGAACTTTCAATGCACTATAATGTTTTTTTCCATATTTATTTTACTTTGCATATTAACAAAATTTTGTAGGAGTGTGGCATTGAATTGCCACCAAAATCAACTAGGGAATTTATTCCAACTATATTTTGAAAAAGATCAGATGGATAATTATTTTACAACAAATCATGTTTAAAAAAATATTATAGCATTTGTGGTTAATTACCAAATTAAAATAATGTATCCATGAGGAGATTACAAGTGCAATTGGATAGGAATTAGTTGATTTAAGCAAATATAAATTAGTGAATTATCAATTAAAAGATGGCAAATAATCTAAAAGGTGTAAGCTTGTTACAAAAAAGATACCTATTTCTAAATTTTTGGTCAAATTTAGGGAGAAGATTGTTTGAGTATGCAAGCAACACACACAGGGCTAGATGGTTGGATGAACATTTCAAGATAAGAAAAGATACATTCCCACTTGGTTTAATTGTTTTAGTAAGTGATTTTGTTAAAAATTACACATTCAAACCCTGAATATAAGTTCAATTGCAATATTAAAACTCATCAGAAGTTACCTTATTCATGCATATAGCATTTATGTATGCACTTGATAGTACATAGAAACAACAGAAAATATTAAGGGAGTACCATTTCTATATCAGCAATGACCAATCACATTATTTAGAGTATGTATAAGGTTATTTTCAAAATATATATGAAAATTTAAGTCAAAGAAAAATTAAATAAATTTGATTCTTGTAATGAATATTCAATTATAAAAATATCATGGGAGGCCATTAAATAGGAAAGTATGGAAATTTTGAGAGTCAGACCATGAAGCTATTCTTGATACTATCAAGGTTAGAGCAAATCCTAGTGGTTAGTTGGATTGAAATACATAGGTATGTTGAATTTTAAAATGTAGATGTAATCAATTTTATCAAATGTTTTTTATTTTGTAGGTAGTACATATAAATTTCATTTTTAATTACTTACTAATAATTTTGTGTAGGTTAGTGGTGTCAGATAAGCTTCCACCTTCATGTGGTTGGCACTGTTAGTAAAGAATTATATATTCTTGAAGCTAAGAGAAGCTCAAGTTAGACGTGATTGAATCTCAGGTTGGACGTGATTGAATATCAGAAAATGACTTACATATTTTGTTTTACCGTATTTGAACTTAGGCTAAAAATGCATTTTTATTGTATTGGGAAAGACATTCTTGAGGCTAAAATGGGTGGTGGGTTTGTCAATCAGGCCTGATGGGAGGCCAAAAACCTAATCATATATGTTATCTTCCCCGTCAAATGTGTTGGTAGTGTCATTTTTTAGTTAGGAAGCATTAAAACTAGATTTCTACAATCATAACTTAAACTTTGATAGCATTCTTGTCAATGTTTCCATGCTCTGAAATGGTAGTTAAAATGCACTTTCAGGTAGATTTGAACAACATGGCAGTGTGATAACATGCTAGTTGGAGCTCAAGAAGTTACTTGTTCAATGCCAAAAAATTGCATTTTTGGACCCCTCACTCCAACTTGTCCAATAGATTGCTCTCAAAGCTTCCACATGATTGATATGGGGTGATATTAGAGGGATTAAATAGGTATGGTATGGATCTTAAGGTTAATATAAATGACTTATAGGTTTCATTTTATGTTTATTTAAACTTAGGCTAAAAAATGCATTTTTCTTGTATTGGGAAGGGCATTCTTGAGGTCGGAATGGGTGGTGGGTTTGTCAATCAATCTTGATGGGACAATCAATCTTGATGGGAGTCCAAGAACATGGTCCTAGACATTATCCACACCCTAAAACATGTTTTTATTGTCAATTTTTAGTCAAGAAGCATCAAAACTAGAGTTCTACAACTACAACTTAAACTTTGACAACATTTAGTGTTAGTGTTTTTGTGCTCCAGAACGGTAGTGAAAATGCAATTTTGGGTGGATTTGAACATCATGTCAATGTGATAACATGAAATTTGCCTATATGATGTTATAAAACATATATATTATTAGGTGGAGGTCTCAGAGGAAAAAATTCTAGTTGGAGCTCATGAAGTTGCTTCTTCATTGCTAAAAAGTTGCATTTTTGGACCTATCATTGCAACTTGTCCAATAGATTACTCTCACATATTACACCTAAGTGATATATTTTATGTTTAGATGGATTAATTAGTTATTATAATGATTTTATGGTTCACGGAAATGACTTAAAAAAATTTCTACGTATGTTTGAACTTATGCTAAAAAATTACATTTTTCTTATATTGGGAAGGGTGTTCTTAAGGCCAGAATGGGTGGTCTGTTTGTCTATCAGGCCTGATGGGAGGATACGAACCTGGTATTATCATTATTTATCCCCTTTTATGTGTTATAAGTGTCATTTTTCAATCAAGAAGCATCAAAACTAGATTTTTGCAACCATAACTTAAACTTTGACAGTATTTGTTGTCAGTGTTTCTGCACTCTGCAATAGTAGTGAAAATGCATTTTTAGGTGGATTTGAACATCATGGTGATGTGATAACATGTAATTTTCATATATGGACATGATAAAAGTGATAAATTCTCAATTTTAGGTATCGGAGCTAGAAATTCCAGTTGGAACTCAAGAAGTTGCTTCTTTACTGCCAAAAAGTTGCATTTTTGGACCCATCACTACAAAATTTTCTAACATATTGCTCTTGAAGATTCCACCTAGTTTATAATGGATGAGATTATAGGGATTAAATATGTAATGTAAGGATCTAAATATTCACTTAAATGAATTACATTTTTCATTTTATGCATGTTTGAACTTAGGACAAAAAATTGCATTTTTCTTTTATTGGGAAGGGCATTCTTAAGGCCAAAATGGATGGTGGGTTTATCGATCAGGCCTGATGGGAGGATAAGAACCTAATCCTAGATATTATCTAACCCCACCCCCATTTTTATGTTTTGATAGTGTCTATTTTTAGTTAGAAAGCATCAAAACTATAGTTTTACTAAACTCTCAGCCTGTAAAACATGTTAAAACTTGGGTAAGATGATTTTTTGGTTGCTTTGAGTTATGTAAAATTAGGTAAGGGTTGGAACATGTTAAAATTTATAAAATACTAATATAAATATAATTTTTAAGAGCTAAAAACTCTATTTCAATAAATTGACCTATTAGAGCAACAACTAGGTCTAAAGACCTAGAAATTTAATGAGTAAATGACCTATTGACTTAATGAGTAATTGAATTATTAACAAACGATATTATGATTAATTGACCTATTGACCTAATGAGTAATTGACCTATTTAAAAAATCAATTATGAATAATTGACCTATTGACCTAATGAGTATTGACTAGTCTAAAATAAGATTGTTTGAGAGTGGAATTTGAATCAATTTGAGAACAAAAATGGATAAGTGAGGTTAGAATTATTCATGATCTTAGAGCTTATGAATAGGACTTTCATATCCTTATTAAACATAGAAGATCAAACTGTGCATTAGGTGGTATTAGAGGATGATGGAAGGTGACGTAGGAACATAATTTGAAATAGTTTATCATGTCAAATTTATAAAGGTGATGACCCTTAAGAATCATGTTTAGTCATGTTAACATTATCCTCACATTGGATGTAAGATAATAGGTTATGTAACCACCCAAACTAATGTTGAATTGGGATAGATTAGAAGATTTAGGTGTTGTGTATCATAGAAGGGATAGAGAGAATAAAGAGAGGTGAGAGAGAGATCCAAGACCAGAGAAAAAAGGGGGAAAAGAAGATAATATAGTATACTTCTCAAAAGTGTTGCAAGTTTTCATTGATGTCATGTGTCTATGCACTATCATTAATGTCAAAGGAAGTATGAGATATTCTATGTTCAAGAAGGCATGCATAGTGAAGTCTGATAAAGTGAGTGAGATGAGACTAATGAGTGTATGTGGAATTATTTTAAGCTTATTATGACATTATAATGTGTTTATAGTGGCACGAAGATCTTCAAGAGGTATGGAACCTAGTAGGCTTGTGTGTTTAGACTAGTTCCTAAGCATGAACAAAGATTGTAGAGGCATGATGGTGATAAGATAAAGGTATTTGATCTTGATAGTGTGTAAAGAAGTGGTAGATCATATGAGTGAGGTGTAAAGTACATCTATAGTTGAATTAAAGTTAGGTATTGAGGCATAGCCCTTGTATATAAGACCTAATGTGATGGAATAGGTCTAGTAGCATGTTGAGAAGAGAAGTGTGAGATCTATGAGAACAAGGTTAGTAGTGTGTGAGCACAAGATAGGTTATATAAGAGTGTATATGAGGTGTTGAGATCATATATAGTGGTGAGAGGGTCATAATTCAACCTAAAGTGACTTGTATTTGAAGGCCTAGTGTGTTAAGACACCTAATGAGGCAAAATAGAGGATGAGGATCAGATTTAAAGGTAAGATTTCTTGTATGAACATGGTATTATGTCATATTTCATTTTTATGATGTATTTATAGTAATACAAAAGTTTTCTAAGTGATTTCAAGATCCAAATATGACTTGTGGTTCTAGACCTAATGTGCATAAAGACCTAGTATAGTAAAATGGAGGGTCAAGTTGAGTTTCTAAGGTAAGAGTGATCATGTGATAATGGATTGAGGGTTTTTACATTGTTTAAATAATGTATATGAAGTATTAGGTCATGGATTAAAGGATAGTATAATAAATTATGTTTTGGGGTCTCTTGTGCATGTAAAATAAAAAGATGAGAGATTGAGAAGTTTACATACTCATTGGAATGTGTAACGTTTTCATGGTGTCTTGAGACTTTTAGGAGAGATGTAAAAGGGTCATAATAAGGATTTTAAAGCATTATTTTGGAATTTTATGGATATATCTATATGAAAAATCGTTAAGGAGGTTAATCGGTCTAAACCCCTCTCAAACCCCTCTTAATGAACCAATTGGAGAAAACTTTTTAGAAAGGGACCAAAATGGATTTTTGCTATATACCTAGGGATATGATTTATTAATGTATATGGGTTGATGTAAATGTTGACATGTGGCACACATCTCGTTATTTAGTTATATGGGTACAATATATTAGGATAATGGAGTAACTTGTGGAATTAGTACATTGGGTAAGGGTCATAATACATTGGGATTAGGAGGTTACCCATCCATGGGTTAGATAGATGTATATATATAGGAGATGATTATCATGGTAAAGATATCAATTAATCATTGATTCTTCTATTGTAATAGGATATTGGAGGTTGTCCCCTTGAAGAGACATTGTGGAGTTATTCCTTCTTAAAGAAGTATTATATGGTGTTTCCCTACCTTAAGGGTATTTCTAAATATATTGAATATTTGAATCATATCAAGATCATATCAAGTGGTATCAGAGCTTCGATTTGGGCAATTTGTGTGGATTGAAACCCAAGTATTTTGAATCATCAATAAATTTTTATTGGTTGTGAATTTTTTCACAGTTGTCTTACTAGATATGGATAATATTTCAAATAAGTCACAGTAAAAAAATTGAGATTTTTTGATTAGTTTGGAGGGAGTTATTTCTATTTTAGGGTTTATACTAATTTATCTATATATTAAAAAATATATGGAATTTGTATTCAAAATTTTTAATGGAAATGTAAGAAGATATAATAGAATCACAATACAAATTTCAGAATTTTTGGAGTTCTTTTGAGTTATTTGTTTCAATTTTTTTTTCATATATTCAATCTACAGGTCAAAATTTGTGACATTGTTTCACAAAATTTTGAATTATGTTCCAATATAATAAGAGAAAGATACATTAAAAATTTGGGACTTTTTGGATCATTTTTGTATGAGTTATTGATATTTTAGGGTTTCAAGAACCTTAATTGTTTTGTGGATCATGGAGTTGCAAATATTTTTAGGGGAAGATGATGTTGATGCTAGAGAATGGTGGCTCAATTTTAAGGAGAATAATACTAAAATTTTTTTATGGAAAATATAATTATCACTTTCTTTGTCTGGGCTTGTACAACATTGGTGGTTTAATCAATTGAGCTTTGCGCAACAGTATTATTCATGGAAAGCAATGGAACAAACCTTACTAGATCGATGGGATATAAAAGAAAAAGATGATGTAGAAGAGGAAGAAAATAATGGTGATAAATAATAATAATAATAATAATAATAATAATAATAATAATAATAATAATAATAATAATAATAATAATAATAATAATAATAATAATAAGAGAAGGGTTCAGATAATTTGGCTCCAAAGAAATTCGAGTCAATTTTTCAATTTCATGGATGCATTCAAAAGAAGAAGGTGATTGTGTCCATAAACCCTACCAACAAGTATAAATTAATTAACATGAATGTGGTCAAGCATCTACATGTTCAATCAAATAATACCAAGGAGGTTCAAGTAGATGGTAATAATATTTCAATGTTTGAAGATTTAAAGCTCATTATGAAAAAATATGTTCTGCATTCAGATTTTTATGCTTTGGATATGGATGATGTGGATATATTTCTTGGATATCCATGGTTAAATACTTTGGGAACAATGAATATTAATGTTCAAAACAAATTCATGAAGTTTTGGTATAGAAAAAATAATATCACTTTACAAGATATCATAGTGAAAAAGGCACCAATAACAATCCAGGTAGATCATGAGGATGAGACTGAAACAGGTGATGAAGAGCATGATGAAGATTCAGATGATATAGATAAAGACACACTAAAACTATAAATGAGCACTTCATCTACTAAAGAGACAAAGAATGAAATGGTGGAAGAAGTAGAATCAAAGGTGGATTAGGTCAAAATATTGGAAAAAATTGAGGTATATGGACACCCACATCATCATGAGAGGAAACAATCATGGAACCAGGTGAGGAAGTGTCATAACAACAATCATTTTGTCTATACAGGAAATAAAATTTCCAATCATTATGGATATGCATGGAAACCAAAGAAAAAATACTATGGCACATGGAATGAATGGGTAAATAACTATGACTATGCATGGAATAATACCTATATGGTCATGGTTGGAATCAGAGAAGTGCAGTAGAATATGGTACATGGAATAAAAAGAGGAATAATTATGCTTAGACACAAAAGTAGTATAATTATGGTCATGAATGAAATCAGAGGAGCACAATGGAATTTAGAAACAAGCTTGGAGAGCTATCACCTGCCAAGATCTTATATGGATGGCTAGATGATCGAGATTGGAGACAAGTGTGCAATGATTTGAAGCACACTCATTATTTGATTTCTTCCTATGTTTCGGGGATGAAACATGTCAAGGATGGAAGTAATGATATGCACCTATGGATATGATCTATTAATGTATATGGGTTTATGGAGATGCTGACATGTGGCGCACATCCCCTTAGTTAGTTATGTGGGTACAATATATTAGGATAATGGAGTAAATTTTAGAATTAGTACTTGGGTAAGGGTCGACCTACATTAAGATTAAGAGGTTACCCATCCATGGGTTAGATATATATATGAGATGATTATCATGTTAAATATATCAAGTAAGAATTGAGTCTTCTATTGTAAGAGGATATTGGAGGTTGTCCCCTTAAAGACACATTGTGGAGTTATTCCTTCCTAAAAGAGTATTATATGGTGTTTCCCTACCTTAAGGGTATTTCTGAATATATTGAATATTTGAATCATATCAAGATCATATCAATTTTAAATTATTTTTTTATGTTTGTATTTTTTATAGTACTCCTTTAGTCATCTCTAGGTGGAAATGGTGTGTTAGGGCAGTGAGCATAACCTATAAATAATTATTTATTTCTAAAGAATTTGTTACTACAAGAATGGTTGACCAAGTCAATGCATAAAATAAATGGAGGTTGAAGGTCAAGACTCTTTATTTATGTCCATGTAGTGATATTTATGAGTTAAATCATCTATGTCAACTAATTTTCTCACCCAAGATGACCTATCGTTAAAATGGCTAACAGTGAAAATAGTGAGAAAAAGTCAGTCAAAGTGAGAAAAAGTTTAGGGATGTGTTTCAGGTGATTAGGTATAAATAAAATTATTTGAGTTAATTTTTAAATATATAATCCTCTTTTCCATGTTCATTATATTCTTTTAATTCATTGTATATGATGAAAATAGTGCTCTCAAGATTGTTTGTCTAAGTGCAAATAGATAGTGAAAGAGTATGTCTCAAGGATTTGTCTATATGTTTTAAATTTTCCATTTGACATATATTTATTTGTGTTTGAATTTTATCTAAGGATGTATGAGGATCATTTTTAAATTTAATAAAATATCCCTATAGGTGTGAGAAGTCATGATCATCATGATTGTGTCTTAAGACATAAATGACTATTCTAGGTCTATCAAGTGAGATGAAGAGTTTGAGACTCTATGACAAGATTCAATTCATCCAATATACTTGTTTATGTTTTTTGGAATTTAAATAAACTATAAAATATTTTTTTAAGGTTTTTAATTACTCTATTGTGTTAATATATGGAATCCAAAATGGCTTATCAAACTATGTTAAGATAGTATAAGAGAAAGCTAAGAGATTGGTCTATAAGACCAATGGCCGATGTTAGAATCAATGATCCATATATTGGATGATTTCATAGAGATAACATATGAGATATGTATGTTCATTATAATTATTTTAATTTCCATTTAAATTACTAAAAAATAACTTATACATGATTTTGTTTTTAAAGGCTATAGGCAGTTTGAGTAATCATCTGGGAGTGATGAGTTTGAGGTCCTCTGACCTAAGTTGAAGAATCAAAATCATATTAAGATGTTAGTAAGATAACCAAGGATAATTTTAATGAAATTATATTCATTTAAATTTCTCAATATGGTGCACAAATTCAAAGTTTATTGACTATGTATTAGTTGTGTTTGGCAATTCTGAGTGAGCCTGTAACAAGAGAGTTTTTGAGGCCTTTTGGCATGTATGATGATGTATAATGAACATGGAGATATTTTTAAGTCATATAGGATATATTAATTCAATTTTTTTAATTTTTTGTTTGATAAATTTTATTTTATTCTTTAGATATGGTTAACAGACTTTTGATAGTTCGAAGGCCTAAAAGGCGAGTAGGCCTAATTGGTAGGTCCAAGTTGTGAAATGAAGAAAATGGTGTTGGGGATAAAAAGAGAGTTTATGAGGGGATATTCAAGTGATATTATAATTTTTTAAATTATTTTTAAAGGAAAAATGTGGTACAAAAGGCATAAGTGTAACATGTGCCTTAGAGAAGGCCTAATTCCTTTAGGTCTCTATTAGGCCTAATAGGGTTTTGGTTCTTAAAGGGTATGAGTGACATATGGAATGGTTGTCTCACTAGCGTAATGTTTTTGTGGACATATTCCAAGGAAAATTAAATAATTTGAATTATATTGTCCAACCAAGATGGGTGAAAGGAAGAGTTGATTATAAAATCACGGCCTAATTGGCCTATTTGAGCTAGTTAAAGCAAGAGAGGATACAAGTGAAGGAGAGAGACTTTCAAAGAGAAGGAGTAAATAATTTATGACCATCAAAGGGAGAATATGAGCATACATGTTTATCTAACATATTTTTTTAGGTGGATGACCATTTCAATGGACCTAATGAGCCTAGAAAAGGCATGCTAAGTGAGTAAGCCAAGAAGGTTAGTTGAGTGAGATTGAAGACTAAAGAGTGAAAAAAAAGGAGGTCATCATCAATTGAAGATTATAAATATGTTTTTTAATATGATAAAATATCATAGGTGACTTGGTTTGTGCTAAGTTACTTAGGGGGTTGGATCCTCCTTACAAGATAGAGCTTATAAAAGACTAATTGAGTGGGTGCTTAACTAGGTAGGGGTTAGAGCTCCTTGTGAAGTTGGTGATTCACTAAAATTTGGATTTTAACATTATATGACTATATCCCATATGCATGGTTTAGTGGGTTTTATCCCCCAAGAGGGTTTTCCATGTATCTTTTATGTTTTTTTATGATATGCTTGTGTGGTTATTTTGTTAGAGAGTTGTCATGGTGATGTCATAGAGGTTCTCTGGTGAGTGGATGAAGTTCCTTGATATTCTATGTGATAATAACAAAGTGTGAAATGTTCTTGTTCTAGTATGCTTGAAGGTGGCTTAGTTGATCTTCAATTTTGACATGTTAGAGATGTTCAAGGATGAGTATGATGATTGGAGCATGTGTAAGAGGTACCTAAGATATTATCTATGATTTGAGATCTTGTTTTCATAAGTGGAATTCATCTAGTTGATCATATTTTTCATCTAGACACTTTGGGTCTAGTATTAAAGAATCTATGTTGGTAGTTTGATGATGTCACTATTGCCATGTGTGAATGAGTCAAGGGGAGTGGGTCATATGGTTGTGATCACATTATTCCCTAGTTATTATACACTAGATCTCAATTCATGAATCAGAGTACAATCAAAGTTATGAGGGTGAAAATTTATCTTCTCAGTCAAAATTCATTATTTTCCCATACTTAGCCAAATTTACAATATGGCCAAAAAGAGTCAAGTAAGCATTGTTCATGAGGTTAGTATTCACATGCATGGAGTTTTCAAGATAAAATGATCACATGGATTGTTCATTTTTTTACCTATTTTATTTGTGTTATTTTTTAGTTCATGCGATATAGTGCATCAAAAGATATGCATATGCAAAGTTGGGCTCCCAAGTAGTTTGAATATGTTTTCCCATACTTAACCAATTTTATAGTGTGTCAAGAAGAGCCAAGTGAGAATTTTGATGATGTTATATATTACACCTGTGAAGGTGTCAAGATAAACTAATCATATAAGTTTGTTCAATTTTAAACATAGATGATTTGCGTTAAATTTGAGATCATGCACTGAAGAGTGTCAAATGTTATGATTGCTCAAAATTAGCCTCTCACACATGTTTTGACATATTTGGCTCTATGATAGAAGATATTGAGAAGGCATCTGAATGAATATATATCTTACTCATGCATAGGCTTCAGGTGTAGTATGTCACATGGTTGGATTATCCTATGGAAGGAGATCATTTGGCCCAAGTTTGAGATAATGCAAGTAAGCACAAAAGAAGTTATTGAGGTGAAAGATTGGCTACTCAGGCATATGGAAAGGGTCCCCATAGTCATTTTTGAAAGAGTTAAATCTTGAGTAAGATCAATGGTGCATGTTTCTCTAAGAATTCAAGAGGTAGTGAGATAAATATAGGTGTATGATGTTTAAAAACTAAGCAAAGGTATATGATAATGATCCAATGATGAGCGAGCATTCATACATATTGATCATTAGATACCTAGTTGATCTATAGAGATTGATGTAGCACATTGAGTCAATATTTTGATTTTTCATGAGATGAGGTCAAAATTACAAAGGTTTAACATATGGTATTGGAAAACTATATGTTAAAGATCAAACAAGATTGTTGGTGTGTATTTAATCTAAGATGAGAGTTCATGAGATTTGAGCATTATGTTCAAAGGTTAACTATGACCATTTCTATTCAAATATTTAAAGTTAACATCTTACTATTGAGGCTAGTCTTAAGGTATGTATGGATCGAAGTAAACATCCTAATATTTTTGAACATGTATCATGTAAAAAACACCAATTGTCTATGCCTAATGATGAGGTTCCAAACTATAAGGAAGATTCTTTCGATAAAAAGGTATCTAATGAATCTGTGTTGTCTCCATGTATTGTCAATTCAATCATAAAAGAAAAGGATAATGTTATAGTGGATGAGGAAGTTGTTTCATTTAATCCAAAGAAGAAGAAGAACTAAAAATATTAGATGAGAAAGGAGGAGATGGAATATGATGAGTTATTTTTGTTTTAGAGCATTGAGGTATATAAGGTGTTTCTATATATGCTTAGTAAGAGACTTCTTTTAGTGGAGAAGCATGTTTGTGTGCTCAAGATGATAATGCCAATCAAAGAAGGTCTTTTGTTAAGGGGGAGCAACAAGTTCATGAACCTATTTTAAAGGTTTGTGAAGGAGTTGTAGTATAGAGTCATAAAGGGTGGTTCTAGATGGCTTAATGAGATTGATTCAAATATTAAGAAGTTTTTGGTACTTAGAAAGGTCTGTGCATTTCTTTGTGGTGTTATCCAAGTGTTTTTGAGGTCCAAAGGTATGTATGTGCCAATTGAATATTTTTGAGTGCTCTCAGTTTTATCAATTTCTAGTTTAAGGGTAAGCAGGCCTAAAATGGGTTATAGGATGTATGGGTTACCAAAGGTATGGAAGATCAAATGATTCATAATTGATAATCAAAACAAGTGTCGTAATAGTGGAACACACACATGTAAAGGATCGAAACCTTATTTTAATGATTTAATAAAAATAAAAATTTTAAATGATTACAAAAATGTTAAAATTCACATGGGCTAAAATTTTAAAGTGAAAAAAAAGATTAATTGATAGAAAATACCAAACACAATTTGATAATGGAGTTTGACGTAATAGCCTACATCTTTGAATCCTCTCCAATGGGGATTGATCCTATTAATTTATTGCAAAATTCTTACAACTCCTTAAGAATTCTTACAAATCATCTTTTTGATCTTTGAATTCTGATGGAAGTATACTCTTAAACTTTAACACAAGCTTGAGCCTCTCAAAATACTCCTTACGACACTACAAACCTCTTAAACCAAGCTTAACCCACCAAAAACTTCACAAAACTTGTCTTCATGGAATAACATTGAAAAATATGCCTTCAAATATAAAATCGAGCACTTTATATAGTATTCGGGCTCCCAAGTGCAACAGTGGGAGATTTATCCTTTTACCCCAAATTCCAAGGTTTGAGTCCTTTAGTGTTGCTTTTGGAATAAGGCATATCAATTATCCCACATTAGGGAAGTGAGTTTTTTTTTTTAATGTTTAACTACCATAAAATTCATGGTAGATAATGCCTATACGTAGGTATTGGGTTTGGAATCTTCATGGAAAATATGGCATGTGGGCTGTTTTGATGTGGCATGAACATTTAGTAAGCTTGACATGTGAGCTTGGTATGTGGCAAGGTGGTAGGTTGGAGTGTGGTAGGTTGCATGAAACCTTTGTTGCATGGAGCATTCGATGGTCTTGGCATGATAATTAATTAAGTACATAAAAATATAGTCAATAGGTGACTATAAAACTCAATCATGGAATAATAAGTGGTGGAAAGCCACATGGTGGCTTGAGGACTCACTATGTAGACCACTCTAAATTCAACACTTGTCAAAGTTTCATTAACTCCATCAGCGGCAGGGTCCCTTTCTAAGACAAAAGCAAACTCCACCAGCTATGGTCCCCATAGCCAGCCTCTTACACTGGTCAAAGATGAAGGATGAAAACTAAACTTTTTTTTTTTGCATACGAACTTACCGCTACATGTCATTGCACCATTGGTCCACTAGAATTATGCCACATCACAATGTGTCACCTTTTTGACTTGTTTAATCTTAGAACTTCAACGTGTGATATCTTGCACATACAAGGTCAAAATTGACCCATTCAAATTATGTTATAAAGCTCTCATTGATCCCTACATTATGCCAATGATAAATTTGCATTTTGATGACTTCATTTTTGGAACAAAACATAGATAATCCTAGATCAATCTTCCCCACTAGAAGCTTTTGGACCTCCAAAAGTTGATTAATTGGTAAAGAGGTGAGGGTGTTTCTCCCTCACTCTTCTAGCTTCCATCCATGTGGCCTTATTCAGGTGCATCCCTTTGAGACCAACACAAATATATTCAACATATTCCCTTCATAAAGTCTGAACCTTCTTTTCAATAATTGTATCTTCTTGCAATTCTGTTAGATACTCAAGAGCAAAATCATCAACATAAGGAATGGATACACTCTCATCATGATCTACAATCATTAGAGTCGCATACAATTTCAGATTTTCCACACTCACAACTGAATAAATTTGAATATAAGATGGCAAATCTAACTAAAAAGTATTTTTACCAATCTTTTCCATAACCTAGAAAGGACCACACTAGATTGGTTTCAACTTTTTACCTTCACCTATTAGCCTTTCCTTACTGATGTGAAGCCATACCAAATCACCTATATCAAACTGGTGATCAACATGATTTTTGTCATGTCTTTCTTTATACTTTTCTTGACTTTTCTCCAACTGATCTTGGATAGTCTAGTGTACCTATTATGTCTTTTCAATGAAATTCTTGAATTTAACAACATCATTACATTCATTAGCAGCTGAATCATATCCATAATAAACATCTAGAGGATATTTAGGCAAATATCCATAACAAACTTCAAAAGGAGATTTCATAGTATAATAATGAAGTGTACAATTGTAAGCATGATGAATATAGCATAAATTTTCATCTCACAACTTGGGATGTTTATTATAATAACCCCGTAGCAAATGTACCACTATGTGGTTCACAACCTCTATCTGACCATCAGTCTATGACTGAACTGTAGTGCTCTTATTCAACTTAGTGTCCATTAATTCCCATAATCTTGACCAAAATTCCCTAAGAAATTGAGAATCCTAATCATAAACAATAGAAGTGGGCAAACCAAAATGAACCCATACATACTGAAAGAACAAGTGTGTCATACCTTCCCCTATAATCTACTTAGTGTAGGGAATCAAAACACACATCTTGATAAATCTATCCACTACCACATACAAGTAATCATGTTTCCTTTGTGACATAGGCAAACCCCCTACAAATTTCATGGAAATACTTTCCTAGGGATGGGTAGGAATAGGTAATGGAGTGTAAAGTCCCAATTTCATGTTACTAGGCTTTCTTGTGGCACAAAGAACACACCCCTTGATATATTTGGCAACATTTTCATACCTACAGGGCCAATAACAATACATTCTCAAATGTGTAACCATTTTACCAACTCCAAAATGACAAGAAATAAGAGAATTATGTGATTTCCCAATCATGTGTACCCTTACATTTTGAGGAATGCAAAGTTTACCCGAATGATACAAAAGTCCATTCTACACATGATAGTCTAATTCTTCTACCTATTTACCACTCATCAAGTCTTTATACACATCCTTAAAGTCAACATCATAATCATACTATTTTTTATTAATTTCATGAATCAAAGAACAATGATGTAAAATAATATATGCAACTCCCATAGGAGGCCTAGAAAACATGTCAGCAACTTTATTCTAAATACCTTTTTTATACCTGATCACAAGATGAAATTGCTATAGGAAACCCATCTAATGAAAATGCTTAGACTGTTGTAGCTTATCCTATGACTAGAGATACTAGAGGTATTGATTATCTATATGTATCACTATCTCCTTGCCCATCAAGTAATGTTTTTATTTTTTAACAGTTTGAACCAATGCATATAATTCCTTATCATAAGTTAGATAGTTTCTTACTGCACCTGTGAAGGTCTCAGAATGATAGCATAGTGACTTCTTTCCTTACATCAGGACAACATGCATAGCATAATCACTTTCATATGTTTTGATCTCAAAATGGTTGTTGCAAATCAAGAAGTGCCAAGATAGGATCATTACTAATCTTTGTCTTCAAAGTTTTGAAGGCCTTTTGCTACTTGCCTCCCCACTAAAAGACCTATTTAGTACTAGTCAATGAATATAAGGGTGATGCAATAAGTGAGAAATTAGTAATGAATTTCCTCCAATATTTTACTTCACCAAGAAAACTTATAACCTTAGTTACATTATTGGGTTTAGGCCATTTAACTATAACCTCCACTTTTGCAGGATCAATTTTCAATTCACCATGTCCTACGATATAACCCAAGTAAACCAAAGAGGTCTTATCAAATTTACATTTAGAAATTTTCAAATAAATTTTCTCCCTTCTCAATACATCCATGACTTTCCTAATATGAATCACATGGTCTTCTCAAGATTGACTGAAGATCAAAATATCATCTAAGTAGACTATAACAAAATCATCAAGGAATAGCTTAAAGATATCATTCATCAAATGCATGAACATAGCTGGTGCATTGCACAACCTGAAAGGCATGAAAATCCATTCAAACAATCTATGTTTTATTTTAAAATTAGTTTTATAAATATCATCATCATTAATCCTAACATAATGATAACCACTTTTCAAGTCTAACTTAGTGAAATAGATAACATTTATTAATTGATCTATCAAATCATCAATATGAGGAAGAGGGTGATGATTCTTAATAGTAATTTTGTTTAAAGCATAAAAGTCAACACACATTTTCCATGTGCCATATTTTTTGGCACCAAAATTATAGGTGAACCAACATGAGATGTACTAGGATGAATAACACCCTTTTACAAAAGTTCCATATGTTAAGGTGTGGAGCCTAAAAGCTTCACCAAGGAGTGCATTACCAAAGTTGCAAGTTTACACAGTCACTGGCGTCGATTAGGAGCGACCGACATCGGTCAGGTGCAATTGAAGAGACGTCGGCATCGGCAGAGGATCAGCTGATGTTGGTCACAGGCAAGCAGGCAGGAACCGACATCGGTTACCTGTGTGTCCAGAAAGCTATTTTCGAGGATAGAACCGAGTGTTTGCATGATGAGTTTAAGTCTTAGTCTTAAGTTTGCATCTCTATTATTAGTAAGACTATTTTTAGAGCCCTTGTTCAAGAGGCTTAACTGTTGGTTGTAAGTGCATGCTCAAGTCTCCTAATTCTATATGTAGAATTAGATCTTCTTAGCTTATTGTAGTTCAATGTATTGAATGTTGAAGAATAGTACAGAATTGTATAGGTGAATCAATCCAGGTTGTTGGAGTTGATTTTACTTGTGAGAGAGAGCTCTTGAGGGAAAGAGATCTAGAGAGAGATCTGTACATCTAAGAGAGGTGTGGAAGTAAGAAGTTTCTTCAATTGTATTCCTTCTGTAAAGAGTTTAATACAAGTTTTCAGGGTGGTTTCTTGTATCTCTTGTTCTTTGTTATTATCTGATTCTAGTTACTTATCCATCTAATTTAATTCCACAGTTTATTACTTTCATAAGTGTAATCAAATTGTTGGTTGATCCCCAACAAGTGGTATCAGAGATCAGGTTCACTAACAAGTGGTTCAGATCTGTGTAGTGTGTATTGATTACAGGTTCTCACAGGGGTTTTTGCAGGGATTTCTATTTGAGTGGGAGAAGCAATGGTAGAAGAAAGTAAATTGAGAATGGAGAAGTTTAATGGAAAAAATTATCAACATTGGAGAATGCAGATAGAGGACTATCTGTATCAAAAAGATCTATACTTACCGTTAGGTGGGATTGCAAAGAAGCCCACAGACATGGATGATGAAGAATGGGAAGTTCTTGATAGAAAGGCTCTGGGGTCTATAAGACTGACTCTAGCATCTACTGTGATATCCAATTTATCACAGGCAAAAAAAACGGTAGAGCTAATGACTACTTTAGCAAATTTGTATGAAAAACCCTCAGCTTCTAATAAGGTATATCTTATGAAGCAGTTATTTAATTTGCATATGAATGAAGGTGGATCTGTGTCTACTCATCTGAATGATTTCCATGGAATTGTAAATCAATTAAGTTCAGTCAATATAGTATTTGAAGATGAAATAAAAGCTCTTTTAATATTATGTTCTTTGCCTAAAAGCTGGCATGGCTTAGTAATGGCAATTAGTAATACTGCATCTACATCAAATATTTTAAAAGTAGAGGATGTTGTTAGCATTATCTTGAATGAAGAAATTCGCAGGAAAAGAACAAAAGAAACATCAGGGAATGCTTTAAGTTTTGAGAGTAGGGGAAGGAAAAAAGAGAAGAGCAAGAAAGGGAGATCAAGATCTAAGTCTAAGGTGAGAGGAAGATCCAAATCCAGGAATGGCAGGAAGCCACAATGCTGGAATTGTGGAAAGATGGGGCACATAAGCAGAGATTATTGGTCAAAGCCTAAGGAGGACAATCAACATGAAGGAAAAGAAGAAGCAAAGGTTGCAGGTATTGCACAAGATGCTTTAATATTCTCTTTGCATAATTAATATAGAATCTTGGGTGTTAGATTCTGGTGCATCTTTTCATGCTACCCCTAATAGAGAATATTTTAGTGACTATGTCCATGGAGATTTTGGAATAGTGTATTTAGAGGATGATGAGCCTTGTAAAATTATTGGCAAAGGTAAAGTGCAGCTGAAGATGTAGAATGGCAACACATGGGTGTTGAGAGATGTTATGCATGTTCCTAGCTTGAAGAGGAATTTGATTTCTGAAGGAAAGTTAGGGGATGAGGGTTGTACAGTAACTCTTATAGCTGAATCTTGGAAGGTGACCAAGGCTGCACTTGTTATGGCCAGAGGTAAGAGAGTAGGTACTCTCTATTTATGTAATTGTGTTACTAACAATTCTCCTTCTGTATTATCTACTTCAGATGTGGATGCAAAATTGTGGCACTCAAGGCTTGGCCACATGAGTGAGAAGGGTATGTCAATTCTTAAGTCTAAAGGTAAGCTTTCAGATTTGAAAAGCATAGATCTAGATTTTTGTGAGCACTATGTATTTGGAAAATAGAAGAGAATGAGTTTTCTCAAGACTGGGTCTACAAAGAAGAGGCATAAGTTACAGCTTGTTCACACAGACGTGTGGGGACTGGCTCAAGTTGCTTTTATTGGAGGATCACTGTACTATGTTTCATTCATAGATGATGCTACAAGAAAGGTATGGATCTATTGTATTAAGAAGAAATCTGATGTATTTGAGACTTTTAATATTTGGAAAGCTATGGTTGAGAATGAAATAGGCAAAAGTTTGAAGTGCTTGAGATCTAACAATGGTGGTGAGTTCTGCAGCTATAAGTTCAACTAGTATTGTTATATGCATGGAATTCATAGGCAAAGGATGGTTCCAAGGACACCTTAGAAAAATGGAATTGCTAAAAGGATGAACAGAACAATCATGGAGCATACAAGATGTATGAGATTGCATGCTAGTTTGCCCTTAGAGTTTTGGGCAAAAGCTGTTGACACTGCAGTATACCTGATTAACAGAGGACCCTCTACAGCTCTAGATGGTGGAATTCCAGAAGAGGCATGGATAGGTAAAAAGGTAGATCTCTCATTCCTCAAAGTTTTTGGTTGTGAAGCCTTTGTGCATGTTGATAAGGAAAATAGAAAAAAGATGGATGCTAAGTATATGAGGTGCACATTTATTGGCTATGGCTCAAATGATTTTGGTTTCAAATTTTGGAATCTAGGAACTAACAAGATAATTAGGAGCTGTGATGTTGTTTTTAATGAAAAAGTGATGTATAGTGATCAGCTGAAGAAGCTGAATCAATCTAGGTAGAGCAATGGAGAATTGGATGAGGTGACGGTCCAAAATGAGCTCGCGGGAAAAAGAAATAATCACTTGCAGGAAAACATAGAGACCGATGTCGGCAGGGTAGGAACCGACGTCAGTAGGACAGAAACTGATGTCGGCAATACAGAGACCAATGTCGACAGAGCAGGCACCAACGTCAGTCAGGAAGAACTGACGTTGGCTAGTAACAGGTCTAGAGATGACCGAGGTCGGTCACTGTCAGAGAATTTAGGTGGACAGCGTGTTGTGAATGAGTCTCAAACACCCATCAGGAGGTCAGAAAGGGTAAGTAAGCCTCCAATTAGATATTCCCCTTCATTATTCTATTTATTGCTAACAGATGGTGGAGAACCAGAGAGTTTTCAAGAAGCAATATAGGTGGATTCCAAGAGTCAGTGGGAGCATGGCATGGTTGAGGAGATGGAGTCCTTGAGAGAGAACCAAACATGGGATTTGGTTGAGTTGCTAGCTGGTAAGAGGACACTGAAGAACAGATGGACCTATAGATTGAAAGAAGGTGAGAATGGATAGATGAGATATAAGGCCAGATTGGTAGTGAAAGGATTTGCACAAAAGCCAGGTATTGATTTTGGTGAGATTTTTTCTCCTATTGTTAAAATGACTTCTATACGGGTTGTATTGTCTTTGGTTGCTATTGAGGATTTGCATCTTGAGTAGCTAGATGTTAAGACAGTGTTTTTTCATGGAGATTTGGATGACAAAATATATATGGAACAGCCGGAAGGATTTGAGGTCAAAGGTAAGGAGAAGTTAGTGTGCAGATTGAAGAAAAGCTTGTATGGCCTCAAGTAAGCTCCTAGATAGTGGTATTTGAAATTTGACAGGTTTATGACTAAGCATGGCTATAGTAGGTGTCAATCTGACCATTGTGTGTATTTTAAGAGATTGGATAATGGTAGATATATTATTCTATTGTTGTATGTAGATGATATGCTGGTTGCAGGATCACACATGCAAGATATCTCTGAGCTTAAGGTGAAATTAGCTCAAATGTTTGCCATGAAGGATTTGGGAGCAGTGAAGAAAATCCTTGGCATGAGCATTAAGAGAGACAGGAAAAATCATAGGTTGATTTTGTCTCAAGAGGATTATGTGGACAAGGTGTTGAAACGGTTCAATATGTAGAATGCTAAACCGGTAAGCACACCTTTGGCTGGACATTTTAAGTTGAGTAAAGAACAATGTCCTAATTCACATGATGAGGTAGAGTACATGAGTAAAGTTCCATATTCTTCCATAGTAGGGAGTTTGATGCATGCAATGGTGTGTACTAGACCGGATATTGCCCAAGCAGTGGGAGTTGTAAGTAAGTATATGGCCAATCCAGGGAAGGAACATTGGAAAGCAGTTCAGTGGATCCTTAGATATCTGAGAGGAACCAGCAGTAGGCATTTGTGTTATGGAGGTTCAGATACTTCTCTACATGGTTATGTAGATTCAGATATGGCAGGTGATTTGGATGGCAGGAGGAGCACCACAGGATATGTTTTCACTATTGGTGGAACGGCGGTTAGCTGGATATCAAAGTTGTAGAAGGTTGTTGCCTTGTCAACTACAGAAGCAGAGTATATTGCAGCCACAGAGGCTAGCAAAGAGACGATATGGATGACACGGTTCATGGAAGAGCTTGGAAAGGAGTAAGAGAGTTGCAGATTTTATAGTGACAGTTAGAGTGAAATTCATTTGGCTAAGAATTCAGCCTTTCACTCAAGAACAAAGCACATACAGATTAGGTACCACTTCATAAGACAGGTATTGGAAGATGGTGAGTTGAAGCTGGAGAAGATCCATACATATAGGAATCTTGCTGATATGTTAACCAAGCCGGTTACAAAGGAGAAGTTGAATCTTCATTCAACTTTTGTTGGTCTTCATGATTGAGTTGAAGATGGAGGATCTAGAAGATGTTGCTGTACAGGTACTGGTGTAACTGTTTATCTCCAAGTGGGAGATTGTTAAGGTGTGGAGCCTAAAAGCTTCACCAAGGAGCACATTAGCAAAGTTGTAGGTTTACACAGTCACCAGCATTGGTCAAGAGTGATCGACGTTGGTCAGGAGTAGTTGAAGAGACATCAGCATCGGCAGAGGATCGGTCGACGTCGATCACAAGAAAGCAGGTAGGAATTGGCATCGGTTACCTGTGCATCCAGAAAGCTATTTTTGAGGACAAAATCGAGTGTTTGCATGATGAGTTTAAGTCTTAGTCTTAAGTTTGCATCTCTATTATTAGTAAGACTATTTTTAGAGCCCTTGTTCAAGAGGCTTAACTATTGGTTGTAAGTGCATGCTCAAGTCTCCTAATTCTATATGTAGAATTAGATCTTCTTAGCTTATTGTAGTTCAATGTATTGAATGTTGAAGAATAGTACAGAATTGTATAGGTGAATCAATTCAGGTTGTTGGAGTTGATTGTACTTGAGAGAGAGAGCTCTTGAGGGAAAGAGATCTAGAGAGAGATTTGTACATCTGAGAGAGGTGTGGAAGAAAGAAGTTTATTCAATTGTATTCCTTCTGTAAAGAGTTTAATACAAGTTTTCAGGGTGGTTTCTTGTATCTCTTGTTCTTTGCTATTATCTGATTCTAGTTACTTATCCATCTGATTTAATTCCACGGTTTATTGCTTTCATAAGTGTAATCAAATTGATGGTTGATCCCCAACACCATACTTACTTTTTGATTTCCTCATTTTCCACCACTGATAACTTGTACATGCCAATGTTAGGAGAGGAGAATCCTATAACAATTGAATTTCATGTTGAACTTCCCTTTTAGGGGGAAACCCTTTGGGATCCTGAAATACATCATCATAACTAGAAATGATCTCAATCAATTTTTTCTTGTCTAGGATCACAATTTTCCATAGCCATGGAATATTCTTTTTCCTTAGACTTAATCAAAATGAGACAAAAATTCTTGCTTGAATTGACTAGTCTTTTCAATTTCCATACTATCACCAAGGAAAGACTCATCTTAATATAATGTGCTCTAACTATATATTTAATGATATCCTTAACAAACAAGTACTTATTCTCATCCCTATAGAAGATTGATTTTCTATCATAAAGATAAGGGCTTCCTAAAATAATCCCACATATGTCTAGAGGGACTACATCTAGATCAACCTCATCCATGAACTTAGATGTGATGGCAAATTCTAATCTATAGGTTTTGGTTACTTGCATCTTTGCATCATCACACACCCAACCAAGTGAATAGGATTTCAGATAGGGATTGGTTTGTAGGCCTAACATTTTAACAATCTCCTTAGAAATTAAGTTTGCCTATGATCTACTATCAAATAGAGTGTCAATCTTAGTATGTTTTGAAATAACCCTAGTGTGGAACAACTCAAAAAAACAACATTATATGACTTAATAGTGCTAGAAATAGAAACAGAAGAATAATTTTGCATACTCATAGCTATGATCTTAGTTTCATCCCCAATGCCTGAACCCAGGTCCTGAACCATAGCATTAGTTTTCTTTTATTTCTTCCTAAATGTGTTAGGAGGTATTAACTCAGGATGTAATTTCCAACACTTACATTCATCATGATTTTTCTTATAGTGATTGAAAATTGGCTTACTTTCTTCTTTATGAACAGTAAAAGTGGATTTTTGTTTACCCTTTCCAGAACTTTTCCCTTTAGAATTCTTAACATCATCTTGCTTACTTTTAGGAAAATATTCTTTTGTCTATTTTTCTCTAGCCTCTAAGTGAATGGATTTAACACATGCTTCATCTAAAATAGTGGGATTGAGAATAAGAATCATGTGTTTGAAGTAACTATGCAACCCACTTATGTACTTAAGCAGTGTTTCCAGTGTATAAAGAGGAATATTCAATAATAAAGCCTTTTTCCTAAATTCTTTTGTATAATATTGAACACTTTGGCCTTTATTTTGCCTAAAAGATTTCCAATCCATCATGGCTTGCTGCATATAGCCTAAAGGATAAAATTTCTTTCTGAGTGCATCAACAAATTCACTCTAATTGGAAATTGAATTACTTATATTAAGCTCATTTTCCTTTAACTTACTCTCCCACTAGATGAGAGTTTTGCCTCCCATTCAAAGAGTAGCTATGTGAATTTTAGCCTCATCATCTACAATCTTTTGAACCTTATAATATGCTTCAATTTTCTTTATCTAATTATCCATATTTTATGCGTTAATCTCACCATTAAACATTAACAATTCAAACTTAATATTTAGCTTTAGTGAAGGAAGAAATTTAACAGATTTTTTGTCTTTACCATCATTCGAAGAGGAGGAAGGTTTCTCAAAAATTTTACCACCTTCATCATGATCTATTTTCCTTCATCTTTCATGGTACATCTCATCAATCATATCCTTCATTTCAAGAAATCATGTCGAAAAGTTCATTCAAACTCAAAGTCATCTCCCATTTTTGTAGTATGTCTTGATCCAACCTTTGGATTGTACTCTACCAATTCTCCTTCACCCCACCTATATCTTGACCTTGTTAACATACACTAGCAATCCACATGATTAAATACCAATTTAACTCTGATACCAAAAATCTAATCTATAATTGATAATTAAACAAGTGTCGTAATAGTGGAACAAAAACTTATAAAGGATCGAAAACTTATTTTAATGATTTAATAAAAATCAAAATTTTAAATGATTACAAAAATTTTAAAATTCACATGGGCTAAAAATTTTAAGTGCAAACATAGATAAATTGATTGAAAATACCAAACATGATTTGATAACAAACTTTGGCTTAATAGCCTACATCTATGGATCCACTCCAACGGGGATCACTCTTATTAATTTGCTGAAAAATGCTTACAAATCCTTAAGAATTATTATAGATCATCTTCTCAGTATTTGAATTCTAATGGAAGTATACTCTCAAACTTTAATGCAAGCTTGAGGCTCTCAAAATACTCCTTATGACTTTACAAACCCTTTAAACCAAGATCAGCCCACCAAAAACTTCCCAAAACTTGTCTTCATAGAATAACATTGAAAAACATGCCTTCAAATATAAACTCAAGTACTTTATATAGTGTTTAGTCTCCCAGGTGCAATGGTGGGAGCTTTATCCTTTTACCCCAAATGCCAAGGTTTGAGTCCTTTGGTGTTGCTTTTGGGATAAGGTATATCAATTATCCCATATTTGGGAAGTGAGTGATTTTTTTTAATTTTTAACTACCATGAATTCATAGTAGATAATTCCTATACATAGGCATTGGGCTTGTTTTTTGGTCTTGGCAAGTGGTGGCATGGAATCTTCATGGTAAACTTGGTATGTGGGTTGTTTTGATGTGGCATGAACATTCGATAAGATTGACATGTGAGCTTGTTACATGGCAAGGTGGTAGGTTGAAATGTGGTAGATTGTATAAAACCTTCATGGCATGGAATATTCAATGGTCTCAATATGATAATGAATTAATTACATAAAAATATAGTCAATAGGTGACTATAAAATTCAAGAAATGAATAATAAGTGGTGATAAACCATGTGGTGGCTTGACGACCCACCATGTGGACCACTCCAAATTTGACACTTATTTATATTCTATTAACTCAATTGGTGGCAGGGTCCCCTTCCAAGATAAAACCAGACTCCACCAGCTATGGTCTCCATAGCCAGCCTTTTATGTCAGTTAAAGATGAAGGATGAAAATAAAACTCAATTTTATTTTATTTTGCGCATAAACTTGTCACCACATGTTGCTGCACCATTGGTCCACTAGAATTATGCCACATCACCCTATGTTACCTTTTTGACCTATTTAATCTGGGAACTTCAATGCGTGTTATCTTGCACATATGGGCTCAAAATCAACCCATTCAAATT
Organism: Torreya grandis; assembly: GCA_037957365.1. NCBI lineage: Eukaryota > Viridiplantae > Streptophyta > Pinopsida > Cupressales > Taxaceae > Torreya > Torreya grandis. The sequence goes on from JARHVA010000150.1 coordinate 4,847,124, forward strand.
GTGCCAAAAATTTCTCATCTAGCTCTATGTTGTGCCAACAATCAATTTGCATTTTGATGACTTCATTTTTGGAGTGAAACATAGATATTCTAGGATCAATCCTCCCCACTAGGAGATTTTGGACATCCAAAAGTTGATTAAATTGGTAAAGAGGTGAGGGTATTTATCCCTCACTTTTTTGGTTTTCATCCATTTGGCCTTGTTCGGGTACATCCCTTTGTGACCAACATGAAGATATTCAACATCTCCCCTTCCTGCAGTTTTGTTAGATACTTAGGAGTAAAATCATCAATATAAGGAATGGATACACTCTCATCATGATCTACAATCATTGGAGGATCATACAATTTTAGATTTTTCACATTCACAACTGAATAAATCTACATATAAGATGGAAAATATAATAAAAAAACATTTTTACCAATCTTTCAGATAATCTAAAAAGGACCATACCAGATTGGATTCAAATTTTTACCTTCACCTATCAGCCTTTCCTTACTGATGTGAAGCCATACCAAATCACCTACAACAAACTGGTGATCAACATGATGTTTATCATGTCTTGCTTTATACTTTACTTAAATTTTCTCCAACTAATCTCAAACAGTTTGGTGTACCTACTATATCTTTTCAATAAACTTATTGTCTTTAAAAACATCATTACATTCATCAAAAACTAAATCCTATCCATAATAAAAATCTAGAGTAGATTTAAGCAAATATCCATAACAAACTTCAAAAGTAGATTTCATAGTAGAAGAATGAAGTGCATAGTTGTAAGCATGTTGAATATAGCATAAATGTTCATCTCACAACTTGGGATGTTTATTGCAATAACCCCTAAGAAAATGTACCACTATGTGATTCTTAACCTCTGTCTAACCATCAGTCTATGGATGAAATGCAATGCTCTTATTCAACTTAGTGTCCATTAATTCTAAAAGTGTTGACCAAAATTCCCCAATAAATCGATAATCCTAATAAGAAACATTAAAAGTGGGAAAACCAAAATGAACCCATACATGCTGAAAGAATAAGTGTGTCATACCTTCCCTTGTAATCTACGTAGTGTAGGGAATCAAAACACACATCTCGATAAATATATCCACTACCACATACAAGTAATCATGTTTCTTTTGTGACATAGGAAAACCCCCTACAAAGTCCATGGACATACTTTCCCAAGGATGGGTAGGAATAGGTAAGGGAGTGTAAAGTCCTAGTTTCATGTTAATAAGCTTACTTGTGGCACAAAGAACACACCCCTTGATATATTTGGAAACATTTTCTTGCATATGGGGCCAGTAAAAATACATTATCAAATGTGCAACCATTTTAACAACTCCAAAATGAATAGAAATAAGAGAAGTATGTGCTTCTGTAATCATGTGCACCCTTTCATTTTGAGGAATGCAAAGTGTACCCAAATGATAAAAAATTCCATTATGCACATGATAGTTTGATTCTTCTACCTATTTACCACTCATCAAGTTTCTATACACATCCTTAAAGTAAACATCATCATCATACTATTATTTATAACTTTCATGAGTCAAAGAACCATGATGTAAAATAATAGATGTAACTACCATAGGAGGCCTAGAAAACATGTCAGCAACTTTATTCTGAATACCTTTTTTATGCCTGATCACAAGATGTAATTGTTTTAGGAAACCCTTCCAAAAAATGCCTATACTATTGTAGTTTGGCCTATGATTGGAGATATTGGAGGGGCTAATGATCTATATATATCATTTTCTCCTTACCCATCAAGTAATGTTTCCATTTTTTAACACTTTGAACCAATGTATACAATTTATTATCATAAGTCAGATAGTTTCTTACCACACCTGTGAAGGTCTTAGAATGATAGCATATTGGCTTCTTTCCTTACATCAGGACAACTCCCATAGCATAATCACTTACATCTATCTCAATCTCAAATGGTTGCTACAAATCAGGAAGTGACAAGATAGGACGAGTATTAATCTTTGTCTTCAAAGTTTTGAAGGCCTTTTGTTGCTTGCCTCCACACTGAAAGACATGTTTAGTACTAATTAAATATTTCAAGAGTGATGCAATAAGTGAGAAATTAGCAATGAATATCCTCTAATATTGTACTATATTAAGAAAACTTCTAACCTTAGTTACATTATTGGGTATAGACCATTTAACTATAACCTCCACTTTTACATGATCATTTTTCCATTCACCATGTCCTTCAATTTAACCCAAGTAAACCAAAGAGGTCTTGCCGAATTCACATTTAGACAATTTCAAATAAAGTAACTCCCTTCTTAATGCATCCATGACTTTCCTAATATGAATCACATGATCTTGCCAAGATTGAATAAAGATCAAAACATCATCTAGTTAGACTATAAAAAAATCATCAAGGAATGGCCTGAAAATGTCATTCATCAAATGCATGAATGTATCTGGTGCATTGCACAACCCAAAAGGCATGACAAGCCATTCAAAAAATTCTTGTTTCGTTTTAAAAGTAGTTTTCCAAATATCACCATCATTAATCCTAACCTGATGATAACCACTTTTCAAGTCTAACTTAGTGAAATAGACAACATTTCTTAACTTATCTATCAAATCATCAATACGAGGAAGAGGGTAATGATTCTTAATAGTAATTTTGTTTAAAGCATAGAAATCAACACACATTCACCATGTGCCATCTTTATTTGGCACCAAAATGATAGGTGAACCAATAGGAGATGTAATAGGATGAATAACACCCTTTTCCAAAAGTTCCATTACTTACTTTTTTATTTCCTCATTTTCCACCACTGATAACTTGTACATGCCAATGTTAGGGAGAGGAGAATCGTGTAACAATTGAATTTCATGTTGAACTCCCCTTTTAGGGGGTAACCCTTTGGAATCCTAAAAAACATCATCATAACTAGAATTAATTTCAATCAATTCTTTCTTGTGTCTAGGATCACAATTTTCCATATCCATGGAATATTCTTTTTCCTTAGACTTAATCAACATGAGACAAAAATTATTGCTTGAATTGACTAGTCTTTTCATTTGCCCTATTGTCACCAAGGAAAGACTCTACTTAATATGATGTGTTATAACTATATATTTAATGCCATCCTTAAGAAGCAAGTACTTATTCTCCTTCCTATAGAAGATGTTTTTTCTATCATAAATATAAGGGCTTCCTAAAACAATCCAACATATGTCTAGATGGACTACATCCAGATCAACCTCATCCATGAACTTGGATGTGATGGTAAATTTCAATCTGTAGGTTTTGGTTACTTGCATCTTTATTGCATCACACACCCAACCAAGTGGATAGGGTTTCAAATGGGGATTGGTTTTTAGGCTTAAATTTTTAACAATCTCCTTATAAATTAAGTTTGCCTATGTTCCGCTATCAAATAGAGTGTAAATCTTAGTATGTTTTGCAACAAACCTAATGTGGAACAGCTCATTTCTTTTCTTATCATCATGCAAAGTTTTTTGTTTTAAAGAATAAGCAACATTAGATGATTTAGTGATGTAAAAAGAAAGAGAATAACAATTATCCATACTCATAGTTGTGATCTTAGTTTCATCATTGGAGTCTGAACCTAGATCTTGAACCATAGCATTAGTTTTATTTTCTTTCTTCCAAAACTTGTTAGGAGGTCTTAATTTAATATGTAATTTCCAACACTTAGATTCATCATGGTTTTTCTTGTAGTGATTGCAAATTGGCTTACATTCTTCTTTACGAATAGTAAAAGTGGATTTTTGTTTACCCTTTCCATAACTTTACCCTTTAGAATACTTAACCTCAAATTGCTTACTTTTAGGAAAAGATTATTTTATCTATTTTTCTCTAGCCTCTAAGTGAATGGATTTAACACATGCTTCATCCAAACTAGTGGGATTGAGAACAAAAATCATGTATTTCAAGTAACTATGCAACCCACCTATGTACTTAAGCAGTGTTTCTAGTGTATAAAGAGGAATATTGAATAGTAAAGCCTTTTTCGTAAATTATATTGTATAATCTTGAATACTTTGGCCTTTAGTTTGTCTAAAATATTGCCAATCCATCATGGCTTCCTGCATATAACCGAAAGGATAAAATTGCTTTATGAGTGCATCAACAAATTCACTCCAAGTGGAAATCATGTTACTTGTATTAAGCTCATTTTCCTTCAACTTACTCTCCCACCAGATGATATTTTTTCCTCCCATTAAAAGAGCAACTAGGTGAATTTTAGCCTCATAATATACAATATTTTGGACCTTATTATATACTTCAATTTGCTTTATCTAGTTATCCATTTTTCTACATTAATCTCACCATTAAACATTGGCAATTCAAACTTAATATCTAGCTTTAGTGAAGGAAGAGATTCAATGACTTTTTTGTCTTTACCGTCATTTGAAGAGGAGGAAGGTTTCTTAGAACTTTTAGCATATTCATCATGCTTAATTTTCCATCATATTTCATGGTAAATCTCATCAACCATATCCTTCATTTCCAAGAAAGCTTGTCAAAAAGCTCATTCATACTTAAATTCATCTCCCATTTGTGTAGTACATCTTGATCCAACCTCTAGATCATATTCTACCAATTCTCCTTCACTCCACCTAGATATCAACCTTTTTAACATACAGTAGTAATCCACATGGTTAAATACCAATTCGGATCTGATACCAAAAATTTGATCCGTAATCTATAATTAAACAAGTGTCACAATAGTGGAACACACTTGTAAAGGATTGAAACCTTATTTTAATGATTTAATAAAAATAAAAAATTTAAATGATTATGTAATTTTAAAAATTCACATGGGCTGAAATTTAAAAGTGCAAATAGGGATAAATTGACAAAAAATACCAAACACAATTTGATAACAGAGTTTAGCTTAATAACCTACATCTCCAAATCTACTCCAATGCGGATCACTCCAATTAATTTATTGCAAAATGATTACAAATCCTTAAGAATTTTTACAAATCATCTTATTGGTATTTGAATTCTGATGGAAGTATACTCTCAAACTTTAACACAAGCATGAGGCTCTCAAAATACTCCTTACGTCTCTACAAACCCTTTAAAACCAAGCTTAGCCCACCAAAAACTTCCCAAAACTTGTCTTCACGAAATAACATTAAAAAACATGCCTTCAAATATAAACTAGAGAACTTTATGTAGTGCTCGAGCTCCCGAGTGTAATGGTGGGAGATTTATCCTTTTACCCCAAATGCCACTGCTTGAGTCCTTTGGCATTAGGCTAATGCATATCAATTATCCCACATTTGTGAAGTGAGTGTTTTTTTTATGTTTAACTACCACAAAATTCATGGTAGATAACAGATATACGTAGGCATTAGGCTTGTTATTTAGTCTTGGAAAGTGGTCACATGGAATCCTCATGGAAAACATGGTATCTGGGTTATTTTGATGTGGCATGAACATTCGGTAAGCTTGACATGTGAGCTTGGTACGTAGCAAGGTGGTAGGTTGTAATGTGGTAGGTTGTATGAAATATTTTTTGCATGGAACATTAAATGATCTTGGCATGATAATTAATTAATTACATAAAAATATAGTCAATAGGTGACTATAAAATTTGAGCATAGAATAATAAGTGGTGGTAAGCCATGTGGTGGCTTAAGGACCCACCATGTGGACCACTCCAAATTCAGCACTTGTCAATGTTCCATTAACTCCATTAGTAACAAGATCCCCTTATGAGATAAAATTGGACTCCATTAGCTATGGTACCCATAGCCAACCTTTTACACTGGTCAAAGATGAAGGATGAAAACCAAACTCAATTTTTTTGTGTGCATGAACTTTCTACCACATGTCATTAAACCATTGGTCCACTACAATTAGGCCACATCACCGTATTCTCTTTTTTGACCTATTTAATATGGGAACTTCAACACATGATATCTTACACATACAAGATCAAAATCAACCCATTCAAATTACATCAAAAAACTCTCATCGAGCTCTACATTGTGCCAATGATCAATCTTAATTTTGATGACTTCATTTTTGGATCAAAACGTAGATCGTCTTGGATCATCATATCTTTGTCCATAAGTGTGTGATGGGTGTCTCTACGTGTTCAAGTAGTTTTAGAGGTGTGTGTTGACTAGAAAGAGGTTTGTTGACCCTATTTGTTTTAAGATCTAGGGTTTTGGGCTATAATAGAAAAGTGGTTTTCCATATGATTTCAGATCTAAGGATAATTAATATGTTTAAAGGGCCAAATGGGTGTTCAAATCAAGACTCAAATAGATTTGAAGGTTTGTGGTTCTCAAATTATTCAATTTATTATTATTATGAAGGGTTAATTGACTAGTAGGTTTATGAAGGAAGTATGTTATATAGGATGATCTTGGTGATGAAAATTGGTGTGCTTGAGGGGGAATATAAGAGTGATCTAGATATGGATTTTCAAGTCCTGAAGATGCATCTACTAAAAATTGTGAGCTCTACAAGGTTCAGGTAGGGCTATAAGGAGGCTAAATAGGCCTAGTTTGAAGAAGAGTGATTTTTGCTTAGTCTCTCCAAAATATAAAGGTATGAGTATTTAAAGTTTTATTCTCAAGTTATTTCATTATATGTTTCTTATTTTTTATAGTGCAGATGCATAGTTGGTGGTCATAGAAGTGTCTTGACAAAGAAGGTTGGTAGGCGTGTATGGTGGTTCATCATGGTGTGTGGAGATCTACAGATGCTCAAAAGGTGAAATTTATCAAAGTTACTAGGTAAAGTCCCTCTCATATGTTTATTGATGTGTTCCATAAATATTTTTTTGGTTTTGTTTCTTCTTTCTTCATTGGTTATAGTGCTTGATTGAAGAGAGTGTTGGCATGGAGTAAGAGGATGTTCTCAAGGAAAGTTGAAGTAGGCTCAAGGTAAGGAGGATTTTTTATCATCTTTATAATATGGTCCTTTCCTATTTTATAGTATTTTTATGTCCTCAAGATTATTTTTTACCCACATTGTCATTATGTCAAAGGGGGAGAACATTCCTGTTGGGGAGAGAATTCCTATTGTGAGCATACTTTGAAGAGAGAGAATGTGAGATATATATTATTATATTGATGGGTGTTGATATCAATGATAAAGGGTGAGATTGTTGGAGATTTTTCATAATTATATCATGGTGATGTCATAGATTTTCTCTAGTGAGTGGATGAAGTGTCTTGATAGTCTATGTGATAATGACAAAGTGTACAATGTGCTTGTTCTGATATGCTTGAAGGTGTCTTGGTGAATCTTCAATGTTGACATGGTTAGAGATGTTCAGTGATGAGTATGGTGATTGGAGCATGTGTAATAGCTCCCTAATATGTTATCTATGCTTTTATACTTATGTGTATAAGTGGAATTCATCTAGTTGATCATATTTTTCATCTAGACACTTTGGGTCCAATAGTAGAGAATCTGAGTTGGTAGTTTGATGACATCACTAGTGCCATGTGTGAATGATTCAAGGGGAGTGGGTCATATGGTTTTTATCATAGTATTCCCTAGTTGTTATTCTCCAAATTTCAAGTCATGCATTGAAGTTTTGTCAAAGTTATGAGGGTGAAAAGTTGGCTTCTCAGTCAAAATTCATTGTTTTTCCATACTTTACCAAATTTGCTATATGACTAGAAAGAACTAAGTAAGCATGTTGATGAGATAAACATTTGCATGCATGGATGTTTCAGGATAGAATGATAATATGGGTTTTTTTTATTGTTATGCCTAGTTTATTTTCATTATTTTTTAGATCATGTAATATAGCACATCAAAAGATATGTATATGCAAAGTTGGGATCCTAGGTAGTTTGACTATGTTTTCCCATATGTAGCCAATTTTATTGTGTGGAAAGAAGAGCCAAGTGAGCATTTTTATGATGTTATATCTTTCCCATGTGAAGGTTTCAATAGAAATTGATCATATGGGTTTGTTTAGTTTTGAGTATAGATGATTTGCACTAAATTTGAGATCATGTGCTGAAGCATGACAAAAGTTATGATTGCTCAAAGTTGGCCTCTCATGCAGGTTTTAGATATTTGGCTCTGTGATAGAATATTTTGAGAAGGCATCTTAATGGTGATATATCTCACACATGCATAGGATTTAGGTGTAGTATGTCACATGGTTATATTCTCCTATAGAAAGAAATCATCTAGTCCAAGTTTGAGATCATGTGAGTAACCACAAAAGAAGTTATTGAGGTACAAAAATGGCTACTTGAGAATATTGAAAGGGTCCCTATACTTAGTCATTTTTGGAAGAGTTAAGATTGAGAAATATCAATGGTACACATTGCTCCAAGAAGTCATGAGGTAATGAGATGATGATAGGTGCATGATGTTTAACAACTGAATAAAGGTATAAGATAATGATCTAATGGTGAGTGAATGTTCATATAGATTGATTGAATAGTGAGCATTGATCATTAAAGCCCTGGTTGATCTGTAGAGATTTATGGAGCATAATGAGTCAACATTTTGAGTTTGCATGAGATGAGGTCAAAGTGACAGAGGTTTAACATCTAGCATTGGTGGACTATATGTTAAATATTGAACAATATTGATGGTGTGTATTCAATTTAAGCTAAGCGTTCATGAGATTTTAGCATTGTGTTTGAAGGTTAATTGTGACCATTGTTATTCAAATATTTGAATTTAACACAGGGAAAAACTAGAGCTCTATATTTCATTTATATATTTCGATAAATACCAAATTTTATATTGTAGTAAAAATCAAAGTGGAAGAGGACTCCAAGGTGCATCTGGATATATAGATTTCAAGATTTGGAAGTAATTATAGTTAAATATATTGAGCCTAGAAGTTAACTGTGTGTTCATGCTTGTTCTACAAGTGACCCAAGAAGGATATTTGATCTTGTATTGATGTTGTTTGGATGTCTCATGATGAATTAGCTATTTGAACATGTCATAAAATCTATAAGGATACTCTTTGTGTATTTTGAAGGTGTGATCAATCTATCTTGAGTATGAACAATGCTTAAGAATTTGATTGTGTGTTCATTCATGTTGACTATGTGCACCAGGTCAATGTTTGAGTTGTTTGAGCATACACAGATGTGAGCTAAGTTGACTATGATCATTTGAGTATGTTGAAAGAGATATAAGGACTAGACCCATATATTTGAAAGTGGTCATGTGTTCTTGTTTTTCTTGAGGGAGTGATAAAGGAGTGAATGGGTTCACATGAGACCTATAAAGGCTACAAGGGCCTTATTAAAAAGTCTAGTTCCTTATGGGTGACCCATAGTTGCTATGGATAACCTATGAGTATTGTATTAGCTTATGTCTTCATGTGAGAGATTCATAAAGGGAAAAGACATGCTTAATGGACAACCAAGGTAGTGATTATTAAGATTGATCTATAAATAGTCGAACCAAAGATGATAGGTTTTAGACTTTGTATGAGAGATGAAGGAGAGATTGGTGAGATGCTTCTGTGTGTTTTGTGGAGTGAAGGAGGGGTATAGTTCCCTGAAGATGAGTTAAAGAGCATATCATTTTAAGGACTTTTGTATGACCTATATGTCATAATTATGTTGGTAGAATAGTGTTCTTGCATATTATGAGTGAGAAAAGGTGAAGAGTGACAATAAATGGTCCATCATCAGGTGTTGAATACATCAATGCAAAGGTGGATGTCTTAATAGTTGTTTTTATGGTAGCTCAACATCTAAGGTGGTTGAAGCCTCTCTTCAAGGTGATACTTATTAAAAGGTCTACGTATTGATGTAGCTTAGATAGATAGGTCTAGTAGCACCTTATGGGATTGTAGTCTCACTAAATAGGGACTGTAGTTCCTTGATCATTTATAGATGGTCTAAATTGAATCTTATTATTATAAGATATTAGTCCAATTGTAGGTTCTAGTGGGTTTTATTCCTCAAGAAGATTTCCCACATATGGCATGTGTTATGTGATTAATCTTATATTATCTCTCTTGTTCATTGCTATGAATGTTGTATATGATTCATGAATGCTTGTGGTAGTTGATTAAGTATTTTTAAAGATCATAATTTAAGTTGGATTATTTACACTCATTGATTCACCCCCTCATCAGTGATTATACCTCTAACATGTTTGCGTATGCATTGATCTTTATGTAAATGAATGCTTCTTGGAATGATGAATTGAATTGAATAGACTTTGTTAAGTAACTAATTCACTCCCCCTCTTAGTAGCTACCTAAATAAAAAAGAAGACGATCCAATCTTTTTCATGGGTTGTGCTTTTTAATAAAGATTTTTAAAAGCGAATAAAGATGGAATAATTATGTGTATCTATATTTCATGGAATAATATTGGATTGTCATCAATTTATATATTGTATTTGAAAGGACCTAGAGGCCATCATCATGTCACTTTTGTGTGTATTTGTAGGTTTAAATAAGAGACTTTAGGTTATAGTCAAGGAAGAGAATAAATGATGAGATTGGTGAAGTATGGTACAAGAAGGAGGAATTTTTAGTCCTCTATAGGTAAGATCAAAGACATGTCAGGTTGTAAGGTTCAATTTGTGTGATATCCAAAAGGGAAATAAACTAAAATAGAACATTATTTGATGATAACTCTATTATGAATATGATAGTCCCCAAATTGTGTTGTCTTAATGTATTTGAAACTTCATGTCAAGAAAGTCATTGTATTGTTTGAGTATATTCACATATGCATCCATCTAGGGTTCATGGTGAGTATTTGGATAGCTAGGTTGGATTTAACACAAGTAGAAAATTTTTATTACCCCATTATTTGAAAGGTTACCCTATTTACATAGTTAGCACTCTGTTTGGTAGACAGTCAATGATTTGTTATGAAATCAAACACCAAGAAAGGTTGATGCATGCCTAAAAAAGGTATATGCCCATGGAGTTGGTATAATTTGGTGTAATAGAGGAGATTAAAAATAACTATAAATATATTTTTGGAGTTTGGAACTATTGAACACAAATATACCCATGTTTTGCTCAGTTACCTTGTATCTATTCAATTAGTGTGCCAATAAAAGGGTGTGTATGGTTGAGAAAGTGTATGGTTGTGAACATGATAAAATTATAAGCACATGTAGGATTAAAATTCATTGTGATAATATTTAATTGGGGGTTTAGTAACCTTTAAAGTACAACCATAGCCCTGTGTCTTACACAGTCCACCAAAGAGTGATAGATTTATGTGTTTTGAGTTGGTTGAAGCCAGTGACAATTGATCAAATGATATTACCTATTGGGGAATGTGGATACTAATAAAAAAAACTTGAGTAAGGTCTTATGTTCCTTTGGAATGACTTAAAACTAAATAAAGTGAATTATGAAGCCTCTCAGCCTCTATAGACAGGCAACTAGGGTTTTAAACCTAAAACCCCTATAACTCCCATTCTAGCCATGTAAAATTTTTGAAATTTGGAATTATAACATATTTTTATTCCCAAAGAATTATTAAAGTGGTTTGGACTCTATATAGTATGGATTTTTATAGTTTTGATGACTGTGTCATGAATGGAGGGTTAAGAAGGCCTAATTAGACAAGGGCTTATAAAGGAAAAGGTACCTACAAAGAGAATTGAAGAATAAAAATTTAGGGAGAGTTTTATAAAGATATAGGGTGGTCTAAAATTATTTTGGATATTCATGGGATTATATATATTTTACAAACAAAGTGAAAAGGTTAAAAAAAGGCTATAAGCCTAGTGGGGTCATTAGTAGCTTTGTATGTTAAAATGAGTATTAAAGTGTGATTCAAGGTTTGAAGGAGGTTAAATAAATTATTATATTACCATAAAATATCATCCATGATAATATATTATACTCATGAAAATTATATCAATATTTGGTACTTGAAACCGAAGAGGATTGCCTAGTGAGAAGATAGTGAAAGAGTGAGAAGAAGTTTGTGAATGGAATGAATGAAATGAGTTAGAGAATGAATGTGAGAGCTTTATAAGAGATATAATTACAGCATGAATTGTATTCAAAGTGTACAATAAGTATGTAAAATGAGAATAAGGCTATCAAGCCTAAGTGCTAGGAGAAAGACTAGATTGGTGATAGAAGATTCACAACAAAGCAAAAGCATTGAATGAGATCTTTACCAAGACCAGAGCCAAAAGTGGATGTTTTAGATAGTTCTTCCATATACCTCTACATAAAAAGGCATAAAATAATTATGCCTAATTTTAATAAAATGTAATTATAAAGGCATTATATCTAGGTGAAGGTGAAAGATTAGGTTACTTACAGGTATAGTTATCTGAGTGATAAATTTTCAAGGATTTATGAATGATTTTATGTCTTTACATTATACAAGTTAGAACATGATTGGGTATGGGTTTTAAGTGTAATAAAATTGTGTTGATGATCAATTTAAAATTTGTAAATGGGTGATGACAAATTCAAAATAGATAAGAGTGTCATTAGTCATTTTCACTACACACAATCAAATAAAAACTTTAATTTAAAAAAACATGGGAAATATGAGATTAATAGCATTGAAAAGAATAATTTTTTAATCCTCATTTGTGTACAACATTAAATATGTGATATGATAGATAATGGTTTGAAATATCAAAAAAGTACTATACAATAACACATAATAAAATAAAAACTAAATATAAATTAGATAAATTGCCATAATATGCATACAATATAGGTACAGGTGTGCAATGTCAATAATACATAGATTGACATGATATGCATACAAAAAATTACATCTAACAACATAATATATAATGTTGGGTAAATGTCATACACACATATACAATGCCAAAAATGCTTAAATTACCATATAGGCATACACAAAAGTACATCTCATGTAAGACATCCTATTCATCAAATAGCCTCCCTCTCTTTGACTTCCTCAAAGAACACTCTCCTTGGGATTCCTTGCTAGTAGATGGAGAACCCTCTATTACCTTAGATTGCTCCAGGGTCTAACTATGGATCCTAAACTCATAGATTTCTTGTAGCTAAACCTATTCAAATATAAGTATTATTACAAAATTAACATAAAATAAATTCAACCAATTGTTAAGAAATTAATTTTAAACTACAATAAAAATAATAATATAAACATGCACTTACTGCAAGCTCGTGATCCTGCTCAATCTATTTTTCACTCTCAAACAAGTCAATGGTAGGCTCATCTATTTGAATAGGCATCTCAAATATAGGAAAAACATGGAATTTTCCCTACTAATCATCTGACTGGGACTATCACATGTCATAGGACAAACCTGCAAACACAATACATTTACATAAAGTTATATTTTTCCCAAGTATTTAGTAAAAGTTTTAAATCAAGTATATTTTTATATTTCAAATTTACAAGTTAATATATACCTCTATCAGTGCCTGTATAGATGAAATTGTATTAATAATGCATATGTCTGTCTCAACTCAAAAAGAGGGAGGAGTGTCTATTTGAGACATCAACTATTCATGTATAAAAGGTCTCACTTAATTTTATATAAAGTATCAAGTCTTATATATGTAAACCATGCATATCATGAAAAAATAATGTAATCCAAGAATCATGGAAGTATAACTAACATACAATGTGTATATCATGAAAAAATAATGTAAACCAAGAATCATGGAAGTGTAATTGCCATACAACATGCAATGGCCAAGAATAACAAGTAGTTTGCATGTCAAAGGTAATATAAAAATTGTAATACATGTAGGAAGTGTGAGTGGAAGAGTAGGAAGTGGAAATAATAGTAGCACTTAAACAAGACAAAGTTAGGGATAGAAAAGGAATAAGAGACATATCAATAACTCTGTCCTTACTTGTAAAGTTTCTTTGTATAGAGTTAAATACCATTATATATTTATTGGGAAAACATTGAACTACACATATATGGCCATCATCCTTATATTATATGTGTGATATATATCATCTATATCTCTATATATAATACATGGATTGATATAACATTCATTTATAATGGATGGATGACTTGATTTTTGGGAAAGCACCCAACTAATAGAAAGGAGTGAACCACGATGAATCCACCTCTTGACGAAGGTGTGTATAAATAACATTATACCAATAGGTTGAGGAAGGGAACTCCTTATCCAATATATCATGTTTTATCCACCTAAATATATTGTCTTGTTTTGGATCAAGAGAACAAAACTGGCAAATAGTTTGGATGTTGAATTGGAAGAAATTGCAAGGTGTAATTATTGATGTTGGCACATATTTTAGTACCAACACAAATGGTGGCTCTCCCCCCAAACTTGGCAATGGAGATACAATATATTGAGACCCAATGTAATGTTTTTTGGCATAACTAATGTTGACTAGAGATGTTATCTACCCTTTATACCTTTGGCATAGCCAACGTAAGAGGTGTAATGAGGCATTACAATTGAAATCTAGACCTTTATCGTGGCCAAAGAAAAAGGTGTCATGAGATATTACAATTGAATTATCATGTGTATTACAAGTTTGTGGCTCAAAAATGAGAATGTGAGGTTGACACCAAAATTTTCAATCCCCTTTTCCCTAAATCTGCCCCTTCCTAAAAACCACACCTCTTAAATTGGTCATCAAATATTATAAACATGCATAAGATCTTGTAATAAAATGAATCAAGATTTAATTCCTACTATCACTATTTCTTAAGTGAAGTCACTTAATAAAATATAAATTATTTAAATAACTATTTAATTAACTTTATTTAAATAAGTAAATTTAATGTTGGGGCCTGAGTCATGGTCCTTTGTGTCTAAGAAGAATCTTAGAGTTGCATTGTTAAGTTAATGATCAACTAAGTATGATTGTTGATGTTTTAATAATCAGTGAGCAATTTTAGGGTTATAATTGGATCTACATTGATATTATTTGAAAGTAATTATAATTAATTTATCCAACTATTTTAATTATGGATATGAGTATGCTTTTAGTCCTAAAAAAAAATTTAAAGTTCAATTAATTAAATTTTCAACCTATTTATAAGTTGGTTGTAGGTAGTTTAATAGTCAAAATTGTTCAATTGGGTTGAAAGTTAGTTGATTTGGGTGGATTCAATGCAATATAATTAGTGGTTACATCAACCAATGAATTAAAATCACATTGTATGAATTGATATAGAAGTAATGGAGAAAGGGGTCAAATTTATGAGTCATATTTACATTTGCCCACTGTGATGGGTCTTAATCATGTTAAATATAATTCCTTGTATTTTTACCCTTCATTCACATTTATTCCCTTTTACCTTAAATTCCCTTTCTATTATCACTAATTTTCAAGGGTAACATGTGAATTTATGTATAATAGTAATGGTGACATAAGTCAAAATGAGTATATGACTATATTGAGTTTATCAACTTCAATTTCAAGATAGTGTTACCTAGAAAACCCCTAGATACGTGTTATTTATTTTATAAGTATCCTCGTGGCATATGAACTACCGTTATCTACTCTTTAATGAGATTATTCATGGGATCTTTTTGGGATTTTCCAAAATTAGTTATATAAATACCACTAAGCCCATTCTCATAGCTTGTAACTATTGTGGTTCCTCTTTAATAGTTTGTGATACCTCATAACAACTTCTAAATGTTCACAACACCCCCAAGATGATCAACCCATCTCTAAAATTTTTGGACATGTGTATTTATATAGGAGGAAGAGGATTTTGAAGGTTTAAATTTGATTTAAGTCCATATAATATGATTTCATAGTCAGTAGCCTTTAATTAGGCCTAGGAGACCTAATTAGTCCTGAGGGGTGTTGAGTTAGGTGTTATCCAAAGAGAGTTAAATTATGAAATTCCTTACATGAGCTATGTGATGTAAATGGGTATATAAATTTTGGTTTGTTTTGGTTGGGATATTTGTAATTTACTCATAATAAGGAGGTTTGATTCAAAAAAGGCCTAGTATAAGGAAGGTGTCAAAGAGGAAAGAAGAGTTAAGTGAAGAGTTGAAGCTTGGGGGTTGTGTGGAATGGTTGGATGCATGAAATGGGATGTAATTGAGTAGGTATATGCTCTTATGATTATTATGGAATGATGTAGGGGAATCACTACCCCCTTTGTAAATATTAATCAATTTCATGTTTTGAAGTCAATCTAGTCATTAGGGGTCTTAACTATAATTAGTGTTGTTAGAGGGTTTAGTTAGTTAATAAATTTCCTCAACTACTTGAGGAAGTTCAAAAACTTAGTTATAGGAGTTATTGATATAAGTAGGTTATGTTGTTTATAATGAGGTTATGTCACAAGATAGGCAGAGTTGACATGAAATATATAAGGGCATTGAAATGTGTGTAGATTGAATGAGGAATACTTAATAAATGGGGTAAACATGTTTGAGGAGTAAAGAAACCCAAGCTAATACCATGAATCATCAACCATTGTGTCCATGTGAATAGAGTGAGCAAGTGGAAGTGTGATATCACAAAAAGAAGTAAAAGTTTTAGAGGTTAGTTCATTAAAAAGGGTGTTATAAGGTAATTGGGGAATCCAATTGGGCTACAGTGACCCTATATAAGAAGCCAAGAGTCATAAAAATTGCATGAAAAAAGAAACAAGAATCCATTGTCAAGAATTATATCAAAAATAAAGACCATAAGCTATATTCAAAGATGAGTACATTTTGAAACTAGCCGAAGTTGATAGATGAATGATTGTAACATCTACATCATGGAAGGACAAAATCAAAGTAGCATGCAGACCTATGAAAAAACATAAGAATATTTTAAATAAAAAAGCAAGGATAAAGAGAGAGATAACTTGAAAAGAGAGTACAAACTAAGGAGGTTGATGTTAAAAGGAAATATTATAGATACCTAGTTGATTAGTAAAATGACTTCAAGTAGAAGAGGATTAAGTGAATACAAGGAGGCTTAAGATCCATTGAGTAGGTAAGAGTTAAAAAGAGATACTTTGTAAATGCAAAGTGATAAAAGAGATAAATATGTTGAATACATAAGACAAAGAAGGACAAGAAAAGATCAGAGTTAGGGATTTGGCAGAGGTAAATGTGTGTTTCCATTCATATCAGGGAAGCTTGTTAGAACCTATGCATCAAGATACCAGATAGATAAATTTAAATTAAACTTATAAGGAAAATATACATAGAATAAATGTACATAGATCATAATATTAACTTGAATTTTACCTTTGTATAAGTAAAAGGTGTCATCCAAATAGAGACATATGCAATAGTGGATGTGCCAACAGCTAGATCTGAATATGTAAACAATGATCATGACAAATAAAATGTTGTAAATGTTGACTATGATGATGAAAGCACCATCACCTCCTATGACATAAAAAAGGAAATATATATTATTCCATTTTTATGTAAATTAATATTTAGCTAAATTAAATTTGAAAATATAACTTAAATTTAACTTAACATTTATATAAAATATGCATGCATCTGTGTAGTGGATGATGTCTGCACACCAAATGTGCATGCTAAAAACTCATCACTCATAAGAATATTACCCAATCCCTCTAAACTACTAGCACCATCATCATTAGAAGCTCTAGTGAACATATCTCCATAATAAATGTAAGGGTGGGTTTGGGTATGCACACTAGATGGTGTATTTCTATCATCAGTCTGTGAGAGCCTACTCATATGTTGAATGAGTGTATCAATGAGTGAACTAAGAGCATGTAGAGTGTCAATATCCATGACCTGATAAACTATAGATGGTATCTCAGGATCAATTGGATTTTGGATATGGATCTACATAGGCTGATTAGGTGCATGATGTGCACCTAGTCGATCCTGTATAGAGCCTTTCCCTCGACCTTGAAACTCACTAAAATCAAAATAGTTCAGAATCTCATTAAGGAAAAAATCATAGTAGAGTTTCATTAAAAAATATAATGGGACATCATGGTTATTACATGGTGGATATTCAAACACCATCCACCATCGATCCTGAAAACTGGTTATGATTAATTTATGTTAGCAGTGATGGATAGGAAAATGTTTAGCGGTTAGAAGAAATGGGACATTGGTGGTTATGTCAATGAATAAGGCACAAAAGGAGGCTTTTGATATTTCTTTATTGTTAACATCAAGTGTTGATAATTTATTAGCATAATAAACCCTACAACTATCCCTATATGATGTTGATATGTAAATTTGACTTGTTATAGAGTCAATTTGACCTAATAATGTCTTTAGGGAATTGGCTAGCTAGGTGTGGTGGGTGTTGGTGGAAGTGTGATCCCTCATTCTCTCAATTAATTCTTTAATTTAAATTTTGTTTCCCATAATGTTGTCAATTAAAATCTCTTGACTACCAGGGGGTTTTGTGGAACTATAAGAGGGATATGTGGAGGGATAGGAAGAGAAAAAGAGGGTTTTATGGAGGGTTAGGTGGAGGGTAAGGTAGAGGGTTAGGAGGAGGAGGAACAAGATGATTATGTGGAGGGTTAGGAGGGTTAGTAGGATGGGATGTTCAAGATAAATAAATTACAACTAAAAATTAGGTTTAAATAATGAAAACTTAGGGTTAATAAGTGTAGTTTTTTTCACTTACCTCTTCTACATGGTGGCATCATCAATTATCAGCTTCCTGGGATGAATTTGTTGGCTTCCTATCAATATTTTATCTCTTTGACACAAAATGTGATCATGGAAATAGAGGAGAGCAAAGGAAACTCGAATGCAAAATGATGAATTTGCATTCAGATTTTAGTTTTTTTTAATGACATAGGTGACACGGTCATGTTATTGAAAACAACAATAACATGATTGTGTTAATAACACAATCACATTATTATTTAAAATAATGTGATTGCATTATATAATAACATGATCATGTTATGTCTTGGTAACTATCGAGCCAAAATTTAAATAACGAGATCACATTAATTAAATAATGTGATAAATTTATCTATTAATGAGATTAAATTACCTAAAATGTCCAAGGAATTATCCCCAACTCTGTGCACTTACCCAAAAAATGACCATTTTTTCATACTACTTGAAGGTCTATTTCATGGTGGTGGCATTGCAGTGTTTACTATGTAACATAATTTACATGACTTGGTTAATTGGTTTTATATCCTCTCACTACCTACTCTCAATTTCATGACCTATCCACAACCTCCTAGCTTGCATTCCATTTTTGGTTTAACCCAGGCTCCTATCATTCTGAATGCCTATGGTCACAACATGTGTCCTAATCTTCACAGCATCTTACAACTTACATGTTGGTTTTCTTTCATTCAAAGGGATTGTGGGAATATTATTAACAAGGAGAGGAATATTATTTGTATTTAAAACCTATTCAATGTTTCACAACCCCTCTTGGTTGGTATACTAGTTTCAAATAAGTTTTTGGACTTATCTTAGTCACACGGCCTCTCAATAACTTCTCATAAACTTGCATGTTGTACATAGCCTACAATGCCTATGTCCGTATCTAGGGTGACTTTCATGGATTTATCTAGTATGGGTGACCCCCTTCCATGTGATTCTACCCATATTTACTCCTCTTAACTTTCCTTCACTCAAATCTCAAGACCATTGTAGTCCACAACCTACTCACAATTTTATAACCTTCCATGGTTAGATCTTAGGTCCATGGCCTCCAAAAGCTATACACTAATATGGTGCATGCATTATTACATCATTGGAGATCTTAAAAACTTAGTTATTCCCTCTAGTCCATCAATAAAATTGGTAAGACCCCTTTGGCATGAAAACCACCTTTGGTAACATAAAAGTAGTTTTGTATAATTCATGGTTTCAACAATGATTTAGTAGTATCTCTCTTTTGAGTGGGAAGTCTTTCATTTCATTAACTTTTTCAAACTTAAAACACCTTATAATGCTTTAAATACTCAACATTCTTTTATTATATAGAATATTTGTTTTTGAAAATGGTTATTTAAAAAGAAAGGGTGGGGGAGTGGATATTTTTGAAAGCTTAAGTTATTCATGTCAATTATAAACTTTAAAATTGACATTTTAAAAATAAGTTGTTTTTTGGGAGGAAGATTTATTAGTGTGGGGGCTCATTAGAAGTTTTTTTTATTGTTTTTAATATAAAAATAATATATTGTATTGGGATATATAATGAAATTATATTAATTTTTCTTGGTCATATACCTCTTTTTTTGCTTGTCAAAGATAGAGGGTGAGGCCCAATTTGGCTAGTGGCCAAACCCCCTCACAAGCAAGCATTATTTTCTTCTTCTCTCATTACTTTCCCCTTGCTTGATATTGATCTCTTGTACTCCTCACTTGGATGCATTTTTGGTGGTAACCAACATCTATTTTGGGGGCAGTTTTTGGCTAAAATTGGTGAATTTTGGACAATTCCAAGGGCCACACTAGCTCCAAATTTATTTTGGCATCATGGGTACTACCCCTCAACCCTACCCTATATCATGATAAGGAGCATGTATGGGGAAATTCCCACAAACCACACAAGGGGTGTTGCCCCTTGACCCCACTAGGGTATTCCACCCATACACCCCCATGTCATATCCTTTTATTTAGTACTTCCCTTGTACTCTTCTTGGACATATTATCAACAGTGCATGATGTCCTCATATTTCACCTATTTGCATTTTTGTATGTGCCTTTTTGGTGTCACTTTGTACATGGATTACTCACATTTAGATATATCTAACTTCTATTCACTGAGATGTGCATTAGAACTTTGTACTATTTACTCTTACCTATCTATATGTATTGTTAGTTAAGTCAGACAACATCACATTGAGCATGCATTGTATTTACAAACTTTGGGGGGGGGGGGGGGGGGTGGGGAGGGTCATTGATGATTGTCTTGGAGGGGTTATTGTGGTCCCTATATTCTCTCTTGTGTGAACACTCAATTTTCACAAATTGTGTGTCACTTTAGTGTCATTTGCAAATATTGCTCTCATAATTATAAATGCATTATCAGTTTAACCTAATATCCATTCATTGAGTGTGCATTATCACTTATGTAGAGTTTTTTTCATTACACTTCATTGGTGCCTTATCTCATTCATATTGACTCCAATTGAGAGATACCAACTAATGAGGAGAGTTGATTATAAACATGTGGTTCTTCTTGGGAATACCAATTATGTTTCTTGATGTGTGTAAATGGATAACTTGCTCACATGAAAAAATCATATTTCATTTCTATATGGACAGATTTTTACTCCCAGTGATCTTATTTAGTTCAATAAAGTGGGATAATACTTGTGACAAGGTTCTTGGTACCCTATTATTACATGTTTCCATGGATCATTATTTCCATGTGGAATATAAAACATGTCCTTACATTGTTTGGAGCATCCTACAGTCTTTTTTCAGAGATCCTATTTTGATTTAAATCACTCTTCTTCCTCTTTCTATTATCTCTTCAGAGACTATTGTACTCCCTCCTCCTATTCCTATTTCTTGTGATGACACATTCATGGTAGACTATGTTCTTCCTTATGTCAAGCCACCATTATAGGATGAGATTTTGAATGACCTCGGTTGTCTCATTGTAGATTATACTTACGTTCTTATTCAGGATGTTTCTCTTTCATAGCCTTCACAGTATTTTACTTCAAAGGATTTTATTGTTTCCATTGCTAGTGTACACATTGAGAACTTTGATGACTCATATGCCCTAATGGATATTCATATTATATATCTATGTGCCTCATCTATAATATCTTCTTTAGTTTGATGTTTTTTGAGCCAAACTCTCCTCTTCAGATGGGCATTCTTCTAATGAATGTTTCATGTCCTTCTTCTGACATGTTCATCTCAGCAATGCTACATTCATTTCTTATGCATGATTTTACCATACTTATGCCACACCTTATTTGTGGACTTGTTTCAGATATATTCATACTAATGTATTCATATTCCATTATGGAATGGGTAGACTTTCTATACACACCTCATGTTATTCTTTTAGTAAAATGAATAAATAGTATTTGATGCAGATAGATCTTCTTTAGTCTTCAGGCAGAGGATATCATCAATGTCATTCATCATTTTGTGAGCTCTACTATAAGCAAATTCAACATATTTTATGGGGACTTCTTAGTTCTTCTCTCTATGCTCTATTTCTCTCACTTGTGGACATATTATCGATTGTGCTTGACATCCTTATGCCATGCACTATTTCTTTTATTTTCTCTCTTTTTTGGTGGGAGAGTTTTTCCTATAGTTTTTTTCTTTTCTCCACTTTATGAGAGTTACTTTATTCATGGGTACCTCATTAGGGATTTTTGTCAGGACCCATTTCCTATGCCCACCTAAGTTATGCATAAGGGGGATGTGTTAATGTAGGAATTTATTTTCCACTTATTTTTTTTAATCATATTATTCCTACACATGTGGTTTAGCTTGATTAGGTGACATTTGTCATAGGGAGTTATTTGAATACCATTTTTATCTAGTTGATAGGAGTTATTCCTTGACCAGTCATTTTATCATAGGAGTTACATGCCTATTATAGGCTCTCTTTCCACTATTTTAGGGGTGGTTACTTGTCATATCTCCTATTTTTACTCCTTTTTTAAATCTGAATAGATGGAATATTGTTGTATTAGATATGATAATTTTCATTGTTTTTCTCTCTTTGATTTATTGCTTCAACAATTAAGTGTGCTTGATCTACTTCACCAATTTTGGATGTCCTCATTTATGGATGACTCTCATAGTGGATACCATATCCACCCTTTTATATGTCTTCAATTATTTACAATTTAATTAAGGAGGTCTAAATGAGATAATATCAAATTCTCTCTCTCATGCTACTTTTCCTATTGATAAAATTCACACAATATATAAGAATGTAATTGTGGGTGATATGCTCTTGAATTATCCTAATTTATAGACTACTTAGGTATCAAGGTCAAATGTATGTGAAATAATTTCTTTATATTTTTTGGATTCATCCATGTGTCTTTCCTTTGAAATATTTATCAATTAGATTTAAATTCATGATATTCATCTTTATATACCCCTTCTAAATACCTTGTTTTTATGACCTTATGGAAACCTTCTTCATTTACCATATAGATACCCTTCACTTTTTGAAAATCCTATGAATCAGTGTTTTAGGTTGATCAAAAAATAAGAAAATTGTAATAAAGATGAACATGATAGTGACACATATGTCATCTAAAAAGGGATGTTATTGTAGACATCTAATTCCTATCACTATTATGTTAAAATTATCAATCTTACTGAAAATATTGTGACAATGTGCAATTTAGGCCAAAATCACTAAAATGTGCTAAATGGTTTGAGCTTGACATATACAAGTGTCAAATTAGGCTAATGTATCCCTGAATGGAGAAATGCATTTTATGTGATTATTATGAACATAGGATTTCAATAAGGGGAGATTAGTATTATGTTAGTGAATGAAATCAAAATCAAACAAAACACACTAAATGCTAACACCTTAAGACTATCTCAAAGGGGGAACTTAGTGAAGAAAAAAATGAATAAATCATAACTAAAATGCAATAAACACACATTCCTTACCTTCCTTGATGCTCAAACAGTGTTCTTCGATTGGCTTGCTCGATTTATGCTCATGAAGTCTTCATTAAAGGAGGCTTAGCTATCTCCTCTTCTCCTTTGTACCTTATGGCTTGTGGCTTGGATTGGCTTAATAATTTGGAATTATAAAACTAATTTGCATGAGGATCTAAAGTTAATTTGGCATGGTAACTTTGCATTATCCACGCTTAAAATTCATGTGGCAAGGCCTCCTAGTTATATATTTTTGCAAATGGGTAGAATCAACTTGAACCATCCATCTCAGAATTGAGATGTGTGGCTAAGGATTAATCCAATTATGTAATTAAAATTTATAAATAATCTCATCAATATTTTGGATAGAGGAGAAATTAAGAGGCATGGAGGGATTTGATGAGGCATGGGAGGCATGAATCTTGATATTTATGGTATTTATGGCCTAGAGATGTCTTCCCAAGAAATGAGGTCACCTGATGATGTAGATATTCAATATTCATTTCTAAAAACAAGTATTCAACAAGTTTTCATGGAATTCTTAATTAGGCTCTAATTTGGTTTAACTAGATCTTGCACATGATTAAGCACTTTGTGCACAAATTACTCAAATTGATCAGAATGCCTTATTATTAGTCCAAAATTTAACTGGATGGGAATTAGAAGTCAATGTCAGATGTGTTAGATCTATTATCCCATTTAGGATGTTACCAATAGTAAATAATAAAGGCACATGTCTTATGCAAGATATTTGATAGGAAAGAGCAATCCAGAGCACCCAGGTGCAAAATTAACTCAAAATGATCTAATAAAAGTTCACTAGCACATAAATTGAGTTTCCCCATTTAATGATACTCTAGCCAAAATTAGCACTTGAATATGTCAGTTTCACATCATTTGGCATGTTTTAGTGTTTTTAGCCTAAATTGTGTACTTCGGTAGAAATTGGTCAAAACCCTGATAGGAGGTTATTGGTGGCCAAATTTAGGTGTCTAAAATTATTAAATTTTCTCAAATAATTTCGAGTCAAAATTATGACAATGCAATTTGATGCTCTGAACTACTAAATTCTTTTATTTCAAAAGCACACAACACATGCATGTGTTATTTCATATCCACAATGCTCTAAATTGGGTATTGGTCTATAAGCAACTGACACCTTCTTATAATTATACTCCAGTCAAATTAAAACTTAGTAAATTGACATTTAAACTAATTTTAATAAGTGAGCAACTAATTTCTAAAGATTTGCAAAAAAATAATTAACCTCACTTAAGCAAATTAAACCAAACCAAGAGATTAATTGAAAAATTCATGGAATTTATTGAAGATATATTAATTAGAAATTTATTTCCAATATCTACATCATCTATTGACATCAACGTGGGGTGGAATCCATAATCCATAAATGGAATACATATCTATTTTATGCCTCCCATGCCTCATTAATGCCCTTTTATTCTAAATATTAATGGGGATATTTATGGATTGAGCCTCCAAAATTGAATTGATTCATGGACACACATCTTTATCTCAAGATGGATGATCATGGTTAATTATGATAATTTCCAAAAATATATAAATACAAGGGTCCTCAC
This sequence comes from Torreya grandis, assembly GCA_037957365.1. NCBI lineage: Eukaryota > Viridiplantae > Streptophyta > Pinopsida > Cupressales > Taxaceae > Torreya > Torreya grandis. Next base: position 4,872,214 of record JARHVA010000150.1, read on the forward strand.
TCATATTTTCAAGCTCTTTTTGTGTAAACTTATTATGTAGAATTATCTTCACAAGTTATTTTTGTGCAATGTTATGATGTTAAATTTGCAGTAGGATAGATTCAACTATTAGCACACATTTGATCAATTTCATGAGCCTATTTCATTGGTGCATTGAGATATGATGGAGGATAAATCCACACATCATTGATAAAGACTTAGAGGAACAAATCAGTGGAAAATCACATTTTTGAGTTGTACTTGGAAGAGGGATGATTTTAGGAAGATTTGATGTTGTATTAATTCTTTCAATAGATCTTAGTTTTCATTTTCAAAACCCCATGAGGGATTAAGCTTAGTGAGTTGTGTTATTTATGCTTATTTGGGTTTTACTTGACTAATGCATGATCTAACTCATTCTAGATTCCTACTCTACATTTTGACACATTCAGTGGGACCACGCATCTCATACAAGCAAGGAGACTAATTTGAAATTCTTAGATATCATAGTGAATGCTTAAAAGTCTATAAAAAAAAATATTTGTCTTCATTTTTCATGTATTTTTATTTGTTTTAGTGATACATAGTTTACTCATAGACTTGCATCGATTCAGTTTGATCAACATCAATCTCATGCAAACTAGCATTAGTCACTATGTGAAGGGCCAAACACGGTATAAATCATGATTTATGGACTTTTCTTGAATTTTAGTTATTATTCTATGTTTTATAAACTTTTATACTCTCTGTCTAATTATTTTCCTATAAGATCTAGCGAACTTTTTTATTTTTATGCTTGTTCGTGCTAACAGGGTTTTTATGAAAACCATGTTATGTTCCTTGAATTTTTATAGGAATTGACATTGGTTACTGTCAACCAGCATTGACCCTCTATGAACTGAATGGCATTGATTTTAGTAAATTGGCATCGGTCCCTACATAGACCAATGTTGTTCTCTATGATAAAAAAATAGGGACCTGAGAGCAAGTTTTAAAATATGGTTTTTTCATTTATATTTAGGATTAAAGGTAGACATAAACCCTATAAAAATTATAGGACACAAGCTATAAAAAAGCATAAATTTAAAAATAGTTAAGTCTTGAATAATTTCATTTGGTGCTTAAGAGGAATTTAGATTGTTTATGCCTAGTTGTTTGTGAAATTTTATTTTACAAAGTTTTTCAATTAGGACCAAGGGGATAAATTTCATTAACACTTCATTTTGGTGCATTAAAATAAACAATATCTTAGATTACAAACTCGTAATACTTTTTTATTTTATGCTATATCTTTCAAAAAAAAAAAAATCATAAAATGATTGAGGTGTGTATTTAATCCCCCATCCCCTTTAGGGAACTCAGGTGACCAAAATATCTCATTTTTTGCATTTATGCCTTATCCAAATGTGTAAAAATAAATCGTTAAGGCTCTCCTCAAATCCATATGGTCTGGATGATCTAAACGTGACCTTAAAGTCTTTTTACTTTATCTTTTTATTTTATGTAACTTGGCTTGTGAGCAAGAGTTCATATCCTCATAGGTTCTTTAGGGAAGATTTGACCCAGGAATTCATCTCCTAACATCATTTCAATCCCACTCCATGGTTGGGTATATAAATCAAGGGTGACCCACTAGGATGTTTTCTTGAGTGGTTAAGAAAACTCTGTTAGTGGTACTCCAACTCGGATCATAGGGGAAATTTAGACATCACACTACACTGAGTAAGTGTTGTATGTGGTAGTTGTGCAAAGGATAAGACATTTTCACAACAAGTCAATTTATGTGGATCTAATTGACATGAGGCATCTCTAGTTTTAGCCATACTTGGTACCATATAGATGTACAAAAATTTAGTTTTTGAATAACCCCACTTGCTACAAACATATTATTGATGTAGGATGAGTACCCCAAAGTTTCATATTATTGTAAAATATCTTGAGAGAAGGGGCTGTAAAACCCTACTTATTCCTATTATTTTATTTTTATATTAACACTTAAAATCCTCTCAAGATCATGTATATCGATATAATTCAATGGTATGATGCAACCTTTTTAGTTTTAGGATTTTAGACATTATACTTGTATTTTGTCATTGTATCCTTCACTTGCTTGGTCTTATCGAGTCTAAAACTTGTTTGAAAATAAAAATGCATCACAAATAAACACCTTTGTTATCCATCATTTTATTTGAATAAGGAGGCATTATGATGACCAAATCAAAACCTTTTTTTTCTTTGTTTAAATCGCCAATTGAAACATTGTGTTTGTCTTCCCTAAACAACATTGTTATACTATCCATCTGATTCTAGACCATTTTGTAAAAATATTCAAGTCCATTTTTAATTCAAATTCAAAATCTCACCTTCATAAGTTCTAGACCAAGGTGTTATCAGTTTAACCATTTTCACTTGGTTTGAGTTATCTTGGGTAAATTTTCCCATTTAGTTTGAAGGTTATTATATAGACTCATCATCTTTTTTCATCATTGTGGACTTAGGTTATCTTTCATTCACTCAAAATCTAATTTCTAGGACCATTATACATCCTATTACCATGTGGTGGCATTATGCTAATCATTTTTTTTAGCTTTATACTTATGAGTTCTTGTGTGTTTTCACATCTTGAGCTTCTTGGTTCACATTATTATTTTCCTAATTAGAAAGGCTTTCTTCTAATTATCTTATCTCAAGTCATTGTATTTGTATCTATATTTTATGGTATTGACTTATATTTGACCTAAGTTTTTTGTGATATCTTTCACTTTAGTTTTGAAAGTTATCATACCCTCTTCCCATTTAATGATTTTAACCTGCCAAAATTGTCTAAATTCGTAACAATTTCTTCTAATTATGTGGTACTATGCCATTATTTTTATTATAATCTCTTTTTACCTTGTCACTTGTTTGAATAATTCAAAACACACCTTTTGAAATTTTTAAAACACACTTCACATATTAAGCAAATGAGGAAAATAATATTCCAATCCTGATGCAAGGGTATACTCATAGTAGGGTCTCTTATGGACCTAGTTATGAGGAAGAGAATTTTTATGATGGACATGAGCACTCCATCATGTTTGAGGATATCAACCTATTTGGGCCTATTTTTTAAATACCAAACCAATCCATTCTAATTTTCATATGCTATCCCCATTCCCTTCCTTCATCTTGTGTGATAAACCAAGCTCTACAATACTCAAAGGTTACCATTATAGGTTATCCTCCTTCAACTTATGTGAGTAACCAAGATTTGCAATGCTTAAAGTTTACCATTTTAGGTTATCTTCCTTTGGCTTGTGAGAGAAAAAATTATCCATAATGCTCAAAGGTTACCATTCTAGGTTATCCTTCTTTAGCTTCCATGAGTAACCATGCTCTACAACATTTGAAGGTTACCATTATAGGTTCCCGTCCTTTGACCTACATGAGCAACCAAGCTCCATAATACCCAAGGATCACTATTTTGGGCCTTCTTCCTTTGGATTATGCTATCAACCAAACTTCATGATGCCCAGTCATTACCATTTTAGGCCCATCACTAGTATTTATCAAACCTATTGTTGAGGAACATCAATTTGATGAACTAGTCTTTGTTGATCCCTTTTTTGATAGTCTAATTTTTGGAGAGCCCATTATTAAACCACATATGCTAATTCATCATGTGCTAAATTTTCCACACTTTATAAAATTTGTGCCAGTCTTCAAACCACAATAGAACCAACCATTACCTCTTCAAAAACCATCTTTTGAGGACCAAAATGTGTTCAAAGTTGATATTTTATAGCTAATTATAATCCAAGACTATGATGTTATTGTTGAAACACTTATTTGTGATGAGTTAATCTATGATGAATTACCCTTCGATATTATACCTATTATCAAGGAATCTCACTCTGATGAGCGAATATTTATTGAGTCACTTATTAATGATTATAATCACTTTTAGTTAAATCATTATCTTGACCATTATCCTATTTTTAAGGATCCCCACCCCTTTGACAAGCTAGACTCTACAGAGTTGTCACTTGACCTTTTTCTCCTCATTGGGGAATCTTAATTTAACAATCTAATCTCTATGGAGACACCCCTTGATTTTTTCTCTCTCTTTTACAGGATTCACCTAGATGAGCCAATCTATGTTGAACCCTTATTAGATGAATATATTTTTAAAGATCCCATTATGCCATCACATGCCATTACTAATCCAACACTAAATATTCAACAAGACATCCTTATAGTAACATCCACATCAAATGAATAATCAACATTAAAGTTAGGCTATATTTTTGAATCAATATCAAATTTAGCATCAGAAGAAAAATCACTATCAATCTTCACATCAGATTTAGAGTCCCTTGACTCACACTCAGTTTCAAAATCATAATATAGTTATGGTTGTTACAACATTAGTTACACTTGCCTTGAGGATAAATTTGAATATATTTTTTATCCTTTTATGGTTTTTGAGGATGATTACTTCAGCATTAACACAAGTTCTCCTAGTATATTCTACAAGGATTGTGTTGCCTTTCATCATTCCATAATCACCACCCAACATAGCCATTATATAAAAATTCTACCTCATACAAGCATTGATTAGGACCAAAATAATTACATTATTGAACTAAATCCATGGTGACATATCATTTTTAGAATATCAGGGGGACCAATCCCACATTCATGTAGAAGAAGAACAATTTCCTAGTGAAACCTTTTCAGAGGCGCTAGGTGATAATCAATATTCAAAATCAACATCTTCTAGTGAAACCTTGCTTGAGGTGGTAGAAGACAATAAAATTAAAAAGGAAAAACCCTTAGTGAAACCTTCTTGGAGGTGATATGGGACAATCAAGACAACATCATTGGTGAAAACCTCATCGAGGCACCAAAAGATTATCACAATAGTTCTTCCCTGCTTGATAAAGACATTAACAAAGATAAAGTCAGTATAGCTTCCAATCTATAGCATAATTATATGGTATCTACATCCTTAGAAGTCTTCAACCTTGCTAAAACCAAAATTTTGTCGAATCCAGAATAATAAACATTATGTGTGAGTAAAATTCCTAGTCTTCATTTATTTCCCAATCATTATAAATTCTATTATCATCCACCTTTTCTTTACCAAATTATACCATTTATCTTATGCCTAACATTATTTACCATCTATGTCTACACTTTCCTTTGTGGAGGCTATAAAGACACCTTGTCTCAAATTTTAAAGGGAACATAATCAACAACCAATGAAGATCACAATAATATTTTTGGAGTCTAAATCTGTAGCAAGTTCATGATAGAGTAGCTATTCAGAATGGGTGTGGGCTAGTAATTTTTATGTTTGGTTATCCTAATTGTCTCATATGTTAACTTGGGTGTGAATCTCCACATTAGAAATAACAATTATTCTAAAAGGGTGTGGGATAGAAATTTTTATAATTAAGTATTTTGGTTGTCTCATATGTTGACTAGGACATGCATCTCCACGTCAACAAGAGTAGCATAATCATTTACCATTGTGTCCCATTTACCACACCATTTGAAATAAATTAACTTGAGGTTTTTAGGGAATATGTAGGTATAAATAAATTTATACTAATGTCAGCTCGGTCATCTCTACCATGCTCTCACCATTTTTTGAGCAATTTTTTAAGTTTGAATGTTCTTTCCATTTTGTGAGCAAACTAAGCCCATAATCATCACTTGAGGGTAAGCCTTTTTATATTATAGCCAATTTCTATCTTATAATTTTATTTATTCCATGACTTATACCATTTTATTATACCATGCCTTTACTATTGACCAAGGCTTATTTTTATCCATCCTACCCAACCCCTTTTTGATCTTGATTCTAATCTAGTTTTAGAAATTTTAGAATTCCATGTTTAAATGACAATCTATGAAATTATTATGATAGTGGATATATAAATTTATCTTTCATTTCTATTTTATTGGTACTGCTAATTATAATCACCTATGAGAAAATCAATATTTCATTTAGTGCCATTGATTATAACCACCTTAAGGCAAATCAATATTTTACCTTGTGTTACTAATTACAACTGCTTATGGGTAAATTAGTAGCACATACCTATGCTATTGTTTCATAATTATAATAACCTATGGGTAAATTAGGAACAATGATTTTTATCATGTATTTTCAGATCTCATTTCCCTTACTATTATCATTTGCTTCACCATTTGCCTTTATTTTCAAACTTGTTGACCTAGTCAGTGTTTCACTACCTTTTCTATGGGTAGAACTATTATAAATTGAGGTCCTAATGGGACTACCTAGGTCATGATCAATTCACATTTAGGTCAAAATTAGTCCCTCTTTTCCATGCTCTCACTATTTTGTAATCCCATTTTCATTATTTCCCCTACGACATCAATCATGTTTTCTTATCAACATTTTTCTTTTATCCCATTTCCTGGGAGAATTACATTTGACCTAAATTTCATGTTGGACCTTGCATCCATGGAACCATATAGGTATCATCCACTTGCCTCATACATCTAGAGTCAGTTCAGACACCCCTTCCTTTTTTTCTTTTTCCCCCCATTTTATTTTGTGTTGTTCCCCTATCACTTAAGGGCATCTTTGTCACTTTTGTTCTTGTTCTATTCTACAAGTCTCATTAGTTTATTAGATTAGGGTTCACCTTGCCATAAAGATTAATGCCTCTATTACACTTACATGAAAGTTTGCCTTTTTCTTTGTTTCCACTAACATTGTGACTAATTTTTTTGTGTGTGTGTTTGTTTGATTTTTATTGTTATTTTTTTGTGTTTTCTTGTCTCTTTATTTATTTTGTTCATTTTTTTGGCTTATGTTTATTCTTTTGTTATTTATTTCTCAATGTTTTGTTATTGTAGTCTCTTATGTTATTGTTTTTTTCTTTTAAATTTAAAATACATTATATAACCACTTTTAGTATAGCTCTCAATTAGGCTTTATTTGATTAGAGTTGTAGTTGCCTTGTTCTTTTTTTTTGTTTTCCAAGTACATCTTGTTAATACACATGGATCTTGATTATTCATATCTTACTTTCATGTTATTTATTAAGTTGTTCTTTCTTTGCCTTTATATATTCTTGTTCTTACTCAAATCATGATTGTTCATATCTTTATTTCAAGTTAGGTTACATTTATGTTTTGTTTTTATCTTTGTTTTTATTTAAATGTAAATAGTTACAACTTTGGTATTGGTAATTTTTATCATTATCTTTAGTTATAAATATTCACATTTGAATCAGCCCATAGTAATAGAAATATAATGTTATTATAATCTACTCATACTTATGATGCATAATTTCACTTTTTCTAAAGTAAGCACCAAGTGCTTTGGATTCTAAGTCCAAAAGTCAATGAAGCTCCAAAGATCACTTTTCAATGCACCATACCTAACATGAGACTCTATGCAAGACATGAATCTCTTGACACATACTGTGAGTCTAATTGAATAGTGGTCCATTTTTATTCTATTCTTCATTCCTCATTCCATTTTATCCCACTTCTAGGCAAACTAAATTGGCTTGAGGTCCATCTAGACTATGTAGGCAACATTGGATACATGTGTTTCACATAAAAATTTTCTTATGTTATTTAGAAGAGGGATAAAATAAACTCAAAAAGGGTATGGTTAGTATAACCTAGTATGTTTTACACATATTGATCCAGATGGTTGTAGATAATCCTCTTTGGCATGGGAGGAATGACCTACAAATAAGAAAGAACTAAATAAATGGTTGATTAGTTAGATAGTAAGGTGTATTTCCTAACAATATAGATCCAAGAAGCATGAGCTTCCTTAGAGGTTATCAATCTATGATTTTAAACAATCAAATTTAAAAATCAAAAGATAAAGTACTTGCATAAATAACATAAGATACTAAAATGTAATACAAGAAGATAGATTTGACTAATTATAGCAATAAATGGATTGATATTAATGCTAAATAGATCAAGTATACTTTAGAAAATAGGGCAGGGTTGTGTGATCAGGTGAGAGGTTAGAAACTAAGATTTGGTTAAGGTTTAGTGGGTGAAAATAGCTTTCTATTGATTTGTTTGATAGTAATCATCGATGGTTGGGTGTGACCATCACCAGTTGGGTTGAACATCGACAGTTGGGATAGACCATTGGTAGTTAGGATGATCATTCATAGTTACTGTGGGTTTTGGTCTAATTTAAAAGGTTTGTTGATGAGGTTAAAGAAAGGATATTGGAAGGTAAAATAGATAAATTGATTGTTGAATCTAATAAAATATAGATACTTAGCTTACTGGCCTGAGGAATGTGGATGTGAGTGACCAAGAACCTGTTGTGGATCCTAGATTAATTTTGGTAAAGTGTCAATGTCTTGGTTATGATTGATGAATTGTAGCACTTTAAGTCTGTATTGTAGTTGCTAGTTTGTTGGTTCACTGTAAGAGTGACATGCTAAAGAAATTTTGATACTAAAGGCTCTTGATTGTTTGGATCACTTTTCACCTCTTACTCCTCTCTCTTAATAGGAAAATGATAGAGGTAAAAGTGTAGGATCAAGAAGAGGTTTAACTTGTTGCCTAAATTTAGATTTGACATGCATGGATCCATGAGTGGATTAGGCAAGATAATTATAAAATATCAAGGTGGAGTTAAAGTTAGACTTAGGTATTTAGGTAGTTAGGACATGACCATCGATAGTCAAGCCTAACTATCGATGGTTAGGGTGACTATCAATGGTCAAGACCAAAGTTCAAGTTTGGTAAAAGGTTTAGTTATTCAGTTAGCTAGTTGGCTAACTTGACTCAAGTTTATGATTGAAGGGTTATGGGATGGCCCCTTGGGGGTCTCTAGGTGGTTTAGGTGTGTTTTAACATCTATAACCATTGTGTGTATTTTTTAGTGTCTACATTTTCCCCCTTTTTGTTGTGCAATTTGTATCAACAAGTTGCAAAATAAAAAATAGATTACAGGTCAAAGGTTAGGTTGCCTTGAGTATGGGAGGAGGTGTTCCCCTCAAATCGAGAATCGATGAGGTGAAATAGAATTGGGTATGAGTTTGATGAGTGGCTAAGTTAGTAATGAAGTGGGTGGTAATTTGGGTACTAAAATGCAAACATGCACATGAAGTATGACTAATTTTGATAGCCAAGATCATGTAATGACTAGGTTGATGTGGTTGGTAAAAATAAAGGTTAGCACGAGAAGGACAAGTGACAAGTGGACCACGTGGTTGTATGTGATAGTTGGGTGACACTAACAAACTCAAGTTTCTTAAATAAGATTAGTGTTTTTGTGGGTATTCAAGGTAGGAATTTATCCTATAAATACATAAATTGGTCAGGTATGTGCAAGGTAGTGCAAGTTAAAAATGTTCAACTTGGTAATTTAGTTATTGTGATCAAAAGGACCAAGGCAAGATCATCACAAAACATGTGAAAGTTTGGGCCAAAATAATAATTGGTGAGGTTGATGTGGTGTAGTTATGTTTTATAGAGAAGGTAATCTCCTGTGTTGGGTAATTGGTTTGGTTTATTGGATGAAGATGTGGTTGATAAAGTTGTGGGGGGGAAACACCTAAAAATGTTGATTATTGATGGTTAGGATTGATCCTTGTGGTAGATTATCGATGGTCACCCTAATCATTAGTGGTCACATATTAGCCCTAAAATGGAAAGATAAAAGTGTCACCATCGGTCTTTTTCTCTCATTGTGAATTTTGACATTTGACGATGCATTTTTGGCACTTTATGAGAAAATAATTACAGTTTGCTAGCATTTGATTGTTTGAGTGAGATTATTGAGGTAGACTAAGTTTGTCAGAGGTTGGACTAATGAGGATTTAGTGTGGATGAGGGAGAGAAAAAGGCTAGGTAGTGGGTCCTAGGGTTATTCTTTGATAGTGGTCAAGGAACGAGGTAGGCATTGTTTTGAATTGGTAGACTAGATTCAAAGTTGTAAATAATGAGTTAGTTTTTGGTGGTTTGTTGTTGGTGTGACCTAGTTATAGGGTTTGGGTAGTTATGTTGATTGTGTGGTTGAATATACAATTTGGATCCAAAATTAGAAGGGTAGTGTAGATAGGGGTGGGTTTATTAGGAACAGGTAAAAATTTTATGATGTTATGATGTGTGGATAGGTGGCTTGGGAGATTAGGGCTTGGATTGATCATCGACGGTCACTTCACAGTGACTATCAATGGTCATTTTTGGTTGTTACCAGTCACTATCGATGATCATTGGTCGATAATTGACCATTGTAGGTTATTATCTGATGACCATCAATTGTTGATCTCCTAACTATGGTAGTCAACAAGATTTGGGTATATTTTGAAAACTTTTTGAATGTTTAAGGATTAAAATGTAATGCTTAAATATTTGGGTAAAATTGAGGGTAAGGGTAATGTTGTATGTTTGGTAGGTAATAGTTTAAGTAGTTAGATTTTAGGTTTAATAGTTGAAAGTGAATAGTGTAAAATTATGGTTGGATGTTTATAAAAGTTTATGTGAATAGAAAGTAGTTAAGGTCAATGGTGAAGGCTAAAGGTCAAGGGTAATGGGTAAGGTTAAGGTCAAGGTTTTGGATGTCCAGGTAATGTTCAAATGATGTAGTTTGATAGATAGTAGTTTAAGATTGGGGCTAGGTGTTTTAGGTAAAAGGTTGATTATTTAGGGTTTAGATAAGATAGGTTAAGGTTTAATGTTGTAGATAAGTCATAGGTATAGGTCATAGTAGGCAAATGTTTTGAGTTGAATAGATTAGAATAGGAGGTAAGTGGAAAAGGTTAAGTTTGTAGGAAAAATTTATCAGTGAAATAAGGATGTTGATATCAAACCATGTAGGCATGCGAGAGGATATAGATGAAAGACCAAGTGCCCCAGATATTTGACAAGATTTAGTGAGGGATGAGCGAGGATGATTGAGAGAACATGGAGGATGTAGACCTCCATGGTATGAGGTAATATCAATATGTACCTTGAGATGTAGCTATGATAGTGTCACTCATTAAGAGATGGGATCCTGTTACTAATACCTTCTTACTACCTATAGGGGAGATGACCATCTTACTTGAGGATATCTAAAGGATCATGCAGCTACCCATGCGGGGTGAGCCGATCTACCATATTAAGAGAGATGAGTGGGATGAGCTTATGGAGCTCTTGTATCGAGATGAAATGGATTTACTGAGGTGTCACTCAGGAGGTTTCCATTACACACCATTATATCAAAGTAATAGGTATGTGAGGTGGTTGATGACTATGATAATGGTAGTGGTTACATGTTATGCATTCCCTAATTCAAGTAATAGGAGATTCCCTTACTTATTATTGGGGTGCTTGTGGAGATGTTTTTGGATCACATAATGTTTGCATGGGCACATGTGTTATTGGTTTATATTTACTGAGAGCTATGGGGATTCCATGCCCATAGGAGATACAAGATCAATGTTGGGTTTTTTTTACATTACTAGGCTTACAAACACATCTGGGTGTTGAGACTGATAGGGATGTCATGGGTGGTTATGCTTAGATGGATTTCCAAGTTGGATACATGTGGTGGAGGAGTGATTATGCCCTCTCAAGACCAAGAGGAGGGGTACATGACATAGACTAGTTCAGGGGCTTATTGGATGCCTTGTTCATTGGAGATGTGATTTGGAGACCATATGTCAAGTTTTTGATCTGACACACTATAAGAGACACACACTATCTCTCTAGAGATATCAATGGGTATAGAGTAGATGAGAGGGTGAGATAGAATTAATACCATTTGATAGGGTACATAGGTACTTCAACCTCATGCAGGATATACCTAGGGCATTCCTAAGATATAGGAAGAAGGATGTAGTGGAGAGAGATATCAATGGGTATAAAGTAGATGAGAGGGTGAGATAGAACTAATACCATTTGATAGGGTATAGAGGTAGTTCAACCTCATGCAGGATATACCTAGGGCATTCCTAAGATATAGGAGGGAGGATGTAGAGTTTCCACTACCCATTCCATAACTAGTGCATGATTTCATTAATCACAAGGAGTTACCTATGATGATAGAGATAAATGATGTAGGTGTGATAGATAGATACCTTGCATGGTATTAGGCATAGTATGTCATGATAGATATTGGTCTTGAGGATATAGGTCATCAGGATATGGATGTGGATGTAAGAGTAGATGTTCAATAGGATTAGATGCTAAGGGTTTCCTTAGATGTATAGATAGTGAGTGCTTAGAAGGACCAATCATAAGAAACTTTAGCCATAGCACATGCATCCTTGGTAATGGCATAAGTATCACTATTAGTAGTGAAGGATCGGTTGGTCACTATTACAAGTGAGAGAGATCAGGTGAAGGCTCATCTAGCCCTGGTGATGCAAGAGAGAGACTCTTTTTGACAAGTAGGAGGTGAATACCAGTAGTAATGGGATCAATAGGGATGATCTCTATGGAGAGATACATAGTGACTATGCAGGAGCTATAGTACTATGAGGCTTTGGTATTTAGGCATTATCTAGACAAGCCCTGATAGGGTGGGTATAGAGCTAGGATGGAAGGAGGTATAGGTATAGTGAGACTAGGTCAATGGGATACATCTATGGGTGGCCAGGCAAGTATAGGAGGATAAGATCTAGGAGGTAGTGGTGCCCCAAGATCATAAATTTGTGATGAGACATTATATATATTTTTTGTTTTTGATGTGTCATATGATTTTTATACCGACTTGTGAACCAATGTAGTGAGATGTATATCTATTTTGAGAGACATGTATATTGTGTATGAACTTATGATGATTATTTATGAGATATAGATGTGATCCTTTCTTCATGGTTTTTGGTTTATGGTTATGATGTTCATGTTGATCATTGATGATGTCATATTGATATCATTATGTTTATGATATGTTGATGTGGACTCACTTAGCTAGGCATGTCATGATATGTCTCTTTAATTTATGCTCATGATGATGTTTAGGATGGATTAATTTTATTGATGTGATGGTTATGGATGACTAAAATGATCCTGATATGATTATGTGATACTAATGTGATGTGTGTTTGATGATTAGGATGATGGTTATGACATTATGAGTATGGTATTCTATGGATGTTTTTTTATGGATGTGATCATTTAATTTCATGTTTTAAGATGATTATGATTATGATATTGATATGATGATGGTTATGGTTATGGTGGTGGTTATGCTTAGGTGGACAAATTTATGATGTAATTATTATTATGGTTTATGAATGACTTAGGATGATAGTGATGATTATGGTCATGCCTAATTTTAATGAGTCTATGCTTCCTCATTTAGATTTAGACATGTGGTGGATATGATATATGTGATTATGAGGTTGTGATGGTGATATTTGACTTGTGATTATGCTAATTGATGTATGTTTTTGTTTATGATGTGATGTGGTTAGGATTATAGTAATTTTGTTTGGATTGGGGTGAAGTACATAAGGTAAGTTAAATAACAAAAATAAATGTAAGAAAGAGAAGACAAACTAGAGAGAAATGTTTAATTAAATATGTCAATCAGTATGAGAAAATGTGAAGAAGGCATGATGCTTCTTCTTTGGCTAGGACTAAAAACAAACCAAAGTTGGATTGGCTTAAGGAACATATGCCCTTTGAATGATTTGAATTAACATGTGTTAGTTGGTTAAAAAGGTGTCTTGATCATATAATTCCAAGTAAGCTCAAAATCCCTTGATTATAGTGTGTAGAAAGGGGGGAGATGAAAATGGAACCTTCTTGGGAGACTAGTTTGCCTCTTCTGGAGCTTACCAAATATTCAGTATAAACAAGTATATGTCATATGGTGTGTATACTGAACGATGCAAAAAGTATACTTATGAATACTAATTACAGCTTTCAAAATTATTTTTCTATTTTCTAATGTTTGATAATGGGTTTAGGTTTTAGGGTTTTGGAAGGGTTGGGGAAGCTGATCAATGTGATAAGATTCCAATAATTTTTTGTGATTTTACAAATTCTTTACTTAGCCATACTTCAAGGGAGTGGTCTAAGTTTTGTGAGCTTTGTTTAAGGATTTTGATAGCTATCCTTTAAGGGAGCAATCTATCTTATATTGAGCAATTGTGATATGTTTGTGTAGCTGAACTTCAAGGGAGTAGTCTACAAATGCTATAGAGTGACCCATATGGGTTATTTTGATTTTTATTTTGATGTTTGATTTTGATGTCATGGAATTTATTATATAGGCTTAAAGGGTCACCTTTTATCAAGGCAAAACTAAAAGCACAAGAAGGTTGATTAGGTGTAAAAGAGGTTTAGGTGACAATGATAATGGAATCCATCCTATGAAGGGGTGGAAAGTACCATGAGAATCATTCCATGGGCAGAGCCATGGTACCCATTATTCAGGATTAGGTTATGGTTATGACAAATAATCACATGATTCGGTTTTAATCAGTTATTCTTAAAATAAAGAGATGAGTGTGGTAAATAAGGGATGAGCTTAAGTTTGACAAAAGGTGAGTTGGATCCTATTTTAACAAAATAAAGTATGCATATGAAAATTATTAAGGGGATAAATCTCTGGGTTCCTTTCAAGATAAGATAACCATTAAGCTCTTGATCCATACTTGTTAATTATGATATAAGGTCCAAGCCAATTAAAAGCAAACTTGCCTTACTTGCTTTTCTCCATATTGGTGACATATTGATTTTAATTTAGGATGAGGTCTCTGATATTGAATTATTTCAATTTAAGGTGTTTATTATATTCATTTTTGATGTATTCTTGATATACATGAAGATGAATGAGTGTTTCTAAATGAAGCTCATCAAGTAGCTAAATTTAGACTAAATGTTCTTGATGATAATCGCTCTCAAAGATGAGATCTTGTAAGGATATACGAAGAGAGAGAATTTGGACTTTAAGAGGCAAGATAGCCTATGCTCCAAAAACTATAAAAAAAATATGTATCACCCATAAGCATTTGAATACTAGTAAAATATGCACATAAGGAAAAGGGGATGTGTAAATGCCAATACTAACTAGATGCATTAACCATTTTAGTTAGCATGTTGTTGAGAGTTTTGTTAGAGGCCTCTACCTATCCATTTTATTGAGGATGATGAGAAACTTAACTTGATATCGAATGCATCACAAAGACCTTAGAACTATTTATTTTTGAAGGATTTGCCATTGTCGGTGATGATTTTGTGAGGAACATAGAAACAACAAATGATGTGATGGTTGATAAAGTTGATAATATTTTTCACTTTAGTTGAGATAAGAGGAATAGCCTCTACCCATTTGGTAAAATATTTGTTCATAGTGATGATATAATGGTGTTTTTGTGAATAACGGGTGTTAATTTCACCAATAAAGTCCAAACCCCATTGTGAGAAGGGCCACAAATCTATAGATACATGAAGACTATGGTTAGGTATGGGATGTAAATTGGCATGTTATTGACATGTAACACACATTTTCACATAATCATAATAATCTTGGTTAAGGGTGGGACAATAATAGCCAAGGCAAATGATGCATTTAGTGACAGTTAGGCCACTAAAGTGTCCTCCATAGATCCCCTCATAAATTTCCTTGATAGAACAAGAAGCTTCATGGCTACATAGGCAATAGAAGAGGAGACCATCAAAGCCAAATTTATAAATAATTCCCCATAGTATAGTATAATGTGAGGAACTCTAGATGAACACTCATTAGGTATTTTTAGAAAGACTGAAAGGAATGGTGGTAAGGTTGAGAAAGTCAAAGGTCTACTAAAACTAAAGTTCAAGTTGGGTCTCCTCCACATTAAAGATAGTGGGGGAGTCTAATTTAGCATAAGAGGGATCAGTAAGTCTATGGATAATGATTGATATCTTAGATTTAGAGGGTGAAAATGAGATTTGAGAAGTGAGGGAATCCATCATATCAGTAATCTTATTCATAGATCATGGAGTGGTTTGGATATGGTAGTGTTCAAATGATTCTAAGAGTATGTCAGCTAATTATTTATATTATTTTAAAACATAATTATTGCATTAATAAGAGCCATTTATTTGATTGACCATGAGTTGAGAGTCACCAAATATGTTGATCATTTTGAATCCTAAGGCTAATATTATTTGGAGGCCTATCAAAAGGTCTTCGTAATTGGCCATATTGTTGGTACATTCTAAATCTAGTTTGAATCATAAAAGAAGAGGATCATCATGAAGAGGGGTAAGGATTATGTTGGATACCCTACCACATTGACATTTTGATCCATCAAAAAACATGGTCACTTGATAGGTAAATTATGTCTGAGAGAAGGTCACAATGGACTCATTAGGAAACTCAAGAGGAGGAGGTTAATCACCTATTAAGGGTACTTCAACCAATTGGTTAGTAATGACTTACCTTTTAATTGACTTATGCTGAAGGAACTCAAGGTCAAAATCAAATAGAATAATGAGCCACTTAGCCATACACTAGTTTTGGTATGGTCTGGAGTGCATACATTTGAGTGGGTCTATATTGGTTATGACATATGTCTTGTGGTTAAGAAGGTAATGGAAAATTTTGGTGTCCATAAAGACCAAATCTAGGCAAATTTTCTTGGTATGGGTGTATCAAGTTTCATACTCTATAATTATATGGTTAATTTAGTATATGACTTGATCTTTATGTTCTTTATCCTGATGAGCAAGCATTGTCCCTAAGGAGTGGTCGGTGGTAGAGATATAAAGGTAAAAATTTTGATCTTCCTTGGGAGGAATGAGGATAGGTGGAGATAAAAGGTACTCTTTTATTGAATCAAAGGCCTTTTGATAATCGTTATTCCACTTAAAAGATACATCCTTCTTCAAAAGGTGATGAAAAGGTTAGCATCAATCTAAGAGTTGAGAGATAAAGCAATGAATAGATTGAAGCTTCCCGTGCAAGCTAAAAAGTTGCTTAAGGTGGGTAGGAGGAGGCATGTTAAAAATTTCTTTGATTTTGGCCAAATCAACTTAGATTCCTTAAAGAGAGACAATAAATCCAAGGAGATTTCCTAACAAGACCTAAAAAGTACACTTCTTTAGGTTAATATGGATATGGTAATGGAAGATTCACTTAAAGATAATCTTAAGAATGGCCAAATGGTCTTTATGACATTTGGATTTTCTCAAAAAAGTCATCAACATAGTCTTCGATGATTTTGTGAATAAGGTCATGGAAGATGTAGGTCATAATGTGTTGGTAGGTTGCACTAGTGTTATTTAGTCCAAAAGGCATGACTCTGTAACAAAATTTTCCCCATGGGGTAATGAAGGTAGTTTTGTGTTTATCTTCAAGGGTAATTAGGATCTGATTGTAACCTAAAATCCATACATAAGAGATAACATCTTGTGGCTAGTTGTAAGATCAACTAGTTGATTAATGCTTAGTAGAGGAAAATCATCCTTTAGGTAAGAAAGGTTAAGGTTAAAAAATTCCACATAAATATGAAGTCCCCTTATGGCTTTGGTGACAGGTATGACATTTGAGACCCATTGGGGGTTGTCAATGGGTTGAATGAAATTGATGGATAGGAGATGTTTAAGCTCTTCTTTGATGAGAAGGGTTATGCAAGGGTCCATTTTCTAAATTTTTTGCCTAACGATCTTGGCATCATGGTTGGTGAATATATTATGGGTAGTGATGGAGGGGTTGATTCTTGGCATGTTGTTTTAAGACCAAGTAAATGCAATGTTGTGGTCTTGAAAGAAGAAGGGAAAGTCTCAAAGCTCCTCAAAATTTAATGATTGGATAATTTTGACAATGTATGGGTTATCAGGAATACCCAAGTTGATATCCATGGTGGATTTGTTCAACATGGTTGAAGTATTAAGAGGAAGATATTTATGGATAGAGGAATCTTCTGCATCAAGATAGGTGAGAATGTAATCATCATCCTAACACCGAATGAAATTAATGGTAAGATATTCACCCCCTATCATCTCAAGGTGGGTCATAGGGATGGTTATAGTTTCCCTAGCCTTTTTATAAGTTAGGGGTCCAAGGTTGATCATGTTGATGAAAAAAATTAGGGTGGATCCTTAGCTATCGATGGTGAAGTGGACAATTAGTATGGGATTTCTTTGTCAATGACACTAATGGGAGGTGGGTTGGTTTGTGGCCATGATTTTCATGAGTTTTTTAGTATTGATTGGAAGCAAATCATGTGGCCAATATTCATAATTACCTAGACCAAATCCTTTCTAATTACACCTATAAAGTTATGTCTAGGCAAAGTCTAGTTTGTCTAGATAGGATAAATTGGAGGTGAATGGTCGAGGTGAAAAAGAGGTGGCAGAAGTGTCAAGGGGTTTATCAATTCCCCCATTTATGAAATTGGTTTGATAAGTTAAGGGTCTAAAAGGAATAATGGTTCCAATATTTGGGTCATAAATAGGTTGTTGGTCAAGTTTCCCATACGCTTGGAGAGTACGGAAAACATCATGGGTCAGAAGGTGATATCCCCAAACAAAAACATTATAAGTTTGATTCCAAAGGGTCCATTGAGGAGATTTGGGTAAAAGGTATGAATGAGATGGTGGACACTTTGGTGGTAAAAAAATATGTGGCTTCGTATTTTAATAGTGAAGGTTTTTTGGATGGAGGAAGGAGAACATTGTTGGGTCTATACATCATGTTGCATGATGTAAAAGGACTTGAGTCAGCTTGTATGGTAACAACTTGACCTTCATGCTCAAATTTGACACACCAGTGTAGGCTAGATGGAACACAAACCATGGAATGAATCTAAAGGTGTCCTAGCAAAATTTTATACTAAAACTCACCTTATACTATGTAGAAGAGCTCAGGGAATGTGTGTGGTCCTAAGCAAATGTGAATGACAACAGTTCCTAGAGTCATGGCCATGGTATCATTAAATGATCAAAGTACCATAGAGGTTTATAAGATAATGTTCTTGGGTATTTTGAGTTGGTTATATGGATGGGAGGAGATAATATTGATACTATCTCCCCCATCAATCATAACCCTCTTGATGCAGGTTTGGTTGATGTACGTGGTAATGAAGAGGGGAGGATATAGGTCATCTGGATGGATGGAAGGTATTTTCAAATCCTTGAAGGTAACAAGGTTGGAAATGTGAAGAGCTCCAACAAAGGCTACTAGAGGTTATGGGTCTTATGGTTGGACCTCTATGGATTGAAAAACCTCTATCCTCACTTGGAAATGATGGGGTGAGGTATTGATTAGTTCATACAAACTCATCTTTACTGGTGTTTGGTGAAGCTATTTCAGAACTACTCGTTGGATTGATATAGAAGGATTAGATTGAGAGGGTCCCAAGATGGACACTTTGGGTTTGGTTGAAGTTAAAAGTACTTGGTTTTGGTCGGGTGATTAGGTAGTGGAAGAGGGATATGTCCATGGAATTAACACTTTAGCCTTTCCTTTATCCTTTGGTTGAACTTGTGATTGTGTGACCACATAGATGGTATGGATTAGGGGAAGAGTCAAGCTAGATGATTTCTTTGGTACCTCTTCACTCTGATGTGAGAGTGGAGGAGTAGGTAGGTGTTGGTCAGTGGATATTGGTTCTTAGATTGGTGTCAAGTTCATAAGAGGCTCATCTGATAATAAGTCATCCTCATGATACAATTAATGGGATATCACTTGGAGATATTTTTAGTTCTCCATGTCATGCCTAGGTGTCCTATGGTATGAACATACTAATCTATAATTATAAAAATATGGTTTAGGATTGTATGGGTCAAATGTTCTGATAGGTGGTAAAGTTTTCAAGATGGTTGCAATAGACTCTGTAGGATGGTTGAGTAAGACTCAACCAATGGTGGTAAAGGTATAAGTGTATTCTTTTTAGGAGTTGAGGTGGAGGCCCTTTTAAGAGTGGGATTCATGGTAGAGGTTTTAGGTAAATGAGTGTTCTTGGAAAATGGTTTTGTTTTTGGTAGAGAGGTTGAGAGTTTAGGGTTTGAAGGTTTGGGGGTAGATGTTTGGGAGATGAGCAGTTTGTCTAGAGATGATTAGGATATAGGAGGTATGTTCATGGGTGGTTCAATAAAAATAAGTTTGGATGAAAGTAGGAGTGAATTTGTAACCAAAACTGGTGGTTAGGTTTTTATTGGGATTGGTGGTTTCCCAACTAAGGTAGAGGGATGAGACCCTAAAATAAAGGGCAAAGTGGAGATGGGAGGTAGAGTTTTGATTTTGGGGTTTTTAGGTGGTTTTACCTTCTTTTTTGACTTAGCTTTGGGTTTGTTTGATAGGTTTAGTGGCTTAAATATAACTTTACTAACGGGTGAGTAATGTTATGAGTAGGAAATGTGCCAAGGTTCTTAGTGGGTCTAGTTATAATGGTAGAAGGTGATTTAGTGACTTTGGGTGAGTTTGATTATGATGACATTGCTATATTCTGATGGGTAGAGGTGTCTGATGGTTAGGTTGTGGTGATAGTTTATTTGATAGAGAAAGGGTAGGTTTTTTGATGGTGAAGGCTCTTACTTGGTTTTGTATAGGAGCCCAAGTTTTTTCCAAAAAGTGGCTTGATCTAGGTTAGGGTCAGACATGAATTCTAAGTTTTTAACTAGTCTGGAGAAGGGTTTACAGATCTATCTAAGCCCTCTGGTAGTGAATTCAAAGGATAGGCCCTAGCATCAAGGGATAGGAATGGTTACTTCATCTTATTCTTAATTAGTAGGTTCAAAGGGTCGAGTGGGAGGTAATTCCTTGATGGAAGGTGTAGGTAAAGGGGTTTCTTCCCTAGGAGTGATCTCTAAAGGAAGAGTGGATTGTTGTATAATTGAGGAAAATGATAAAATGGGAATGGTTTCCTCCTCTGATGTGTATATCAAAGGAGAGGTTTGTGACTCCACTACCTTAATAAGTGGAATAGGGGGAGAGGTGATTTGGTCTATGGTCTTCTCAATAGTAAGTTCACCAAGAACCATATTGATAGTATAGGCCTCATGAGCATGAGAATATTTTGCTTTGTTTTCGTTATTGGTGAAAGGAGCATGGTTGGGAAATGGTTGTCTAAAGATGTCAAGTGACTGGTTTGAGGGTGCATTATGGTTATCCAACACAATTTACCCCTTTTAAATGAGAGTTTGGATAACATTATTGAATGTGTTACACCTACTAACATCATGTCCAATAACTTGATGGAAGGCACACAATTCATTCTCTTTGTACCAACCAAGTAAAATATGAGAAGAATCAAATTACTATAGAGATTTGATCAGAGGAAGCTATATGATATTATATTTTAACAATTTCTCTAAGACCAAAGCATATGACTATCTGTTAGGTTGTGGAGCTAAAAGCTTTAACCCTTTGCAAACTGAAGGAACAATGGTTGCTGAGATCTAGGAGCACCGGCATCAGCAGCAGGACCGACGTCGGTAGAGACCAGTGCAGAAGGCCACTGGCGACGACAGGAAGTCGGCCGACGTCGGCAGAACCAGACAAGCAGGGACCGACGTCGGTCGCCTGTGTGTTCCAGAACTGCTCATTTCACGGATAGTTAGTTAAGTGAACGAAGAGTTTGCATGTTGAGACCAGTTAGAGTCTTGGGCTGCAAGGATAATTGTCTAAATTAAGAGTCTTAGTTATTGTTTGAGTTAGGGATCTATTTATAGACCCATTGGCATGTATTGTTTAAGGCATGAGATAGAAAGGAAGAGTTCCTTCTAGTTGTAAGATCTGTGAGTTGTAGGTTGTTGCAAGCTCATTGGGGATCTACATGTAAGTTTGGTCTTTGAATTTCAGGTTGCAGGTTCATGAGAGATCAGTTTGAAGTGCTATAGAGTGCTTGGTGTACCGGTAGGGTTATTACTGACTGGTTGGTGAGGTGAACACCAATTCTGTGTGTGAGTTGGTTGTTGGGACCATTTTTTTTATGTAGGAGAGTGTGTGTGAGAAGAATTACTGTACACTTGAGGTGTGGCGAATCTCTGTAAGGTGAAAGAGTGTGGTGGCTCTTTGATGTATTCTTTTCTGTATAGTGTTAATACAAGTTAGTGTATTGTCTCTCATATTCTATGCTATTGGTGAATTCTAGTTACTTGTGTTTCTGGTTATTTCTGCATATTCAATTGCTTATATTTGGTAATCATACTGTGCTCTTTCTGAGGAGCAAGATCCTAACGGGTGGAATTAGAACAGGTGTGTTTGTTCTTGGATTTACCTCCACCCCCTCCCAACAAGTGGTATCAGAGCTTTTGGTTGGGATACTAACAGATTGGTGTAGATCTGGGTAGTGTGTTTTGATTACAGGTTACTCACAGGGTTTCTGTTTGAGTGGGAGTTGAGCAATGGTAGAAAATAGTCAACTACGAATGGAAAAGTTTAATGGCAAGAACTACCAATTATGGAGGATGCAGATTGAGGACTATCTGTATCAGAAAGATTTGTACTTACCGTTGGGTGGGGTTGCTAGCAAACCCTTGGATATGAAAGATGAAGAATGGGAGGTTCTTGATCGGAAGGCTCTGGGATCTGTTAGATTGAGTCTTGAATCATCTGTGATTTCTAGCTTATCACAGTGTAAGACAACGGTGGAGTTGATGAAATCTTTGGCAAATTTGTATGAAAAACCCTCGGCTTCTAATAAGGTATTTCTTATGAAGCGTTTATTTAATTTGCAAATGTTGGAAGGTGGATCTGTTCATAGCCATCTTAGTGATTTCCATGGTTTGGTAAACCAGTTAAGTTCTGTCAATATTGTATTTGATGATGAAATTAGAGCTCTCTTAATCTTGTGTTCATTACCTGAAAGTTGGGAAGGTTTGGTAATGGCAGTTTCTAATACTGTGTCTCCTTCAAAAGTCTTAAAAGTGGATGATGTTGTGAGTGTGATCTTGAATGAAGAGATACGCAGGAAAAGCGCAGGTGAATCATCTGGAGATGCTTTGAGTGTTGAAGGAAGAGGAAGGCCAAGAGAGAAGACAGAGCGTGGGAGATCAAGGTCAAAAATAGGCAGGAGATCCAAGTCCAAGTATGGCAGAATAACCTACTGGAAATGTGGAAAGCAAGGGCACTTAAAGAGAGACTGCAGATCGGGTGAAGATCAGCATGAAGGACATGGAGAAGAAGCAGATGTTGCGGGTTACGTTGCACAGGATGCTCTGGTATGTTCTTTGGATAAATTAGAATCTTGGGTATTAGATTCAGGTGCCTCTTTTCATGCATCCCCACATAGGGAATTTTTTCATGAGTATGTCCAGGGAGACTTTGGAGAAATTTGTGTAGGGGATGGTAAGCCTTGTCAGATTGTTGGCAAAGGCAAAGTGAAGCTGAAATTGCAGACAGGTGACACATGGGTGTTAAAGGAGGTCATGCATGTCCCAGTTTTAAGCGGAATCTGATTTCTATTAGAAGTTTGGGTGAAGAGGGTTGCACAGTAACTCTCACAGCGGACTCTTGGAAGGTTACCAAAGGTACACTTGTTGTAGCTAGAGGTAAGAAAGTAGGTACGCTTTATCTATCTACTTGTTTTACTGATTCTCTTTCTGGGTTATCTACTTCAGCTGT
This sequence comes from Torreya grandis, assembly GCA_037957365.1. NCBI lineage: Eukaryota > Viridiplantae > Streptophyta > Pinopsida > Cupressales > Taxaceae > Torreya > Torreya grandis. Next base: position 4,895,696 of record JARHVA010000150.1, read on the forward strand.
AGATTTGAAGATGTGGCTTAATAGGCTTGGTCACATAGATAAGAAGGAGATGCTGGTTCTTGAGTCAAAGAGTATGCTTTCGGATTTGGAAGGCATGAATCGTGGTTTCTGTATGCAGAAGAAGAAGGTGAGGTTTCTTGAGGAATCCAATGTTAGTGACAAGAACAGGAAAGCCTTGGTTTTCAAGGAGAAAGTGACGGACAGAGTTTAGCACAAGGTGTAGAGGAATTCTGAGCAGAGCAAGGGTGATTTGGATAAGGGTTTGATCCAAAAAGAGCTCGCAGGAAAAAGTCAGGTCTCACAAGAAAAACACAGAGACTGACGTCGACAGGAAAATCGGTGTCGATGTCCAGATAGGGACCGACGTCGGCTATGTGCAGCCCGACGTCGGTGACTCGGGGCAGACAGAGACCAGCATCAGCCAGGGGAAACTGACGTCGGCAGGGAGGCAGTCGCAGGGAACCGACATCGGTCAGCTGTAGACTGAGATGTGACCAGCATCGGTCACTGAGACAAATTTTGGGTGGACAGCGAGTTGTCATGGAGTCTCAAGCACCCATATGGAGGACTGAAGGTGTAAGTAAGTTCTTAAATTCATCATTTCCCTTCTTTACACTACTTGTTGCTCACTTATGGCATAGAACCAGGAAGTTGTTAAAGAAGTAGAACAGGTAGATCCAGGAAACAGTGGGAGCTTGGCATGGATGAGGATGTGATTCCTTGGAGGAGAACCAAACAGGTGTTTTGGGTAGAGTTGCCAGCTGGAAGTAAGCACTGAGAGACGAATGGATGTTAAGGATGAAGAAGAGCGGAAATGGATACGTGAGATGGAAGATCAGGGTATATGATCTTGTATTAGCTGCAGGGCAATGGAGGTTTGATCATTGTGTTTCTCTTTACCAGGTTGGATAATATTAGCTACATTATCCTATTTTCTGTATGATGTGCTTGTTGCAGGGTTACATATACAGGTATTGCTGAACTAAAGGTAAAGCTAGTTCAGGTGTGTGTCATGGAGAATCTGGGAGCAGCAAGATTCTTTGGCATGAGTGTGATCTAGAGACATGGAGGTCTTGTTGACTTTGTTTCAGGATGATTGTGTGAGACCGGTTAGCATGCCGATGGTTAGACAGTTCATAGAACAGGTGTCTTGATTCACATAATGAGGTTGAGTGCATGGTATGTACTAAACTTGAGTTTTCCCAAGCAGTGGGAGTTGTCACAAGTTTGGAGTCAATCTAGGAGAGTAATACTGAAGGGCAGTTCAGTGGGACCAGCAGCAGGTGCACATGCTATGCAGGGTCAAGTTCTTTATCTACATGGTTGTAGATGCGGATGTGGCAGGTAATTTGGATGACAGGTTTTGCACCACGGATTTTGTGGTGGTTGGTCTTCAAGAGTGATCTTGAGGAGGGATACAAAGCCTAGGGAACAAACTAGACGGTGTACAGGTACAGGTACAGGTTGAAGCTATTTATCTCCAAGTGGGAGATTGTTAGGTTGTGGAGCTAAAAGCTTCAACCCTTTACAAACTAAAGGAACAATGGTTTCTGAGATCCAGGAGCACCGGCATTGGCAGTAGGACCGACGTCGACAGAGACCAGTGCAGAAGGCCACCAGTGACGGAAAGAAGTCGGCCGACATCGGCAAAACCAAACAAGTAGGGACCGATGTCGATCGCCTATGTGTTCCAGAACTGCTCATTTCACAGACAGTTAGTTAAGTGAACGAAGAGTTTGCATGTTGAGACCAGTTAGAGTCTTGGGTTGTGAGGATAATTGTCTAAATTAAGAGTCTTAGTTATTGTTTGAGTTAGGGATCTATTTATAGACCCATTGGCATGTATTGTTTAAGGCATGAGATAGAAAGGAAGAGTTCCTTCTAGTTGTAAGATCTGTGAGTTGCAGGTTGTTGCAAGCTCATTGGGGATCTACATGTAAGTTTGGTCTTTGAATTGCAGGTTGTAGGTTCATGAGAGATCAGCTTGAAGTTCTATAGAGTGCTTGGTGTACCGGCAGGGTTATTACTGACTGGTTGGTGAGGTGAACACCAATTCTGTGTGTGATTTGGTTGTTGGGACCATTTTTTTTTGTGTAGGAGAGTGTGTGTGAGAAGAATTACTGTACACTTGAGGTGTGGTGAATCTCTGTAAGGTGAAAGAGTGTAGCGGCTCTTTGATGTATTCTTTTCTGTATAGTGTTAATACAAGTTAGTGTATTGTCTCTCATATTCTGTGCTATTGGTGAATTCTAGTTACTTGTGTTTCTGGTTATTTCCGCATATTCAATTGCTTATATTTGGTAATCATACTGTGCTCTTTCTAAGGAGCAAGATCCTAACGGGTGGAATTAGAACAGGTGTGTTTGTTCTTGGATTTACCTCCACCCCCTCCCAACACTATCCAATAAGAGTAAATTATTTCTAGGTGTTGTGGTTTGGGTTCTTGGTGTTTTGATAAGAGGAATTGAAAGAGTTAGATTGGTTAACAATGGGCAAAGGGGTGGTCTTAAGGATAACCACATTCGTGGTTCCCTTTTTTTTGGAGTTAGTGTTGGTTTGGTTTTTGGGTTTAGAGGAGGAATCCTCATTTGATTTTAAGGTGGAATTCTTATTTCTCAATTTCAACTTCCCCTCATCGATGGCTCTATTTTCTAGTTTTTATTGTTGGTAGGGTGAACACCGGAAGCACACAATTTGATTACTAATACCAAGCAACTTAATATGCAGAAATTAACCAGATTCACCAAGTAACTAAAATTCAGAATAACACAGCATATGAGAGATAATACCAAATTGTATTAACACTTTATACAGAAAAGAATACAATAAAGAAGATGCCACTTCTTCTCCACCACCTTACAGAGGTTTCCCACACCTCAAGTGAACAGTAATTCTTCTCCCCAAAGCTCTCCCTCTCACAGGTCTCAACACCCAACTCAAATACAGAGTTGGTGTTCACCTCCCGTGCTCCACGCACACCACAAGTGCTCCACGCACTCCACAAGCACTCCACGTGCTCCACAAGTACTCAAGGTACTTCAAGTAGATCTCCCATGAATCTACAACAACCTGCAATTCAACAGACCATACTTATGGAAGGAACTCCCTTGCCTTCCTCTTGCTCTATCCAAGTACACACCTGTACTCCAAGTAGATCCTGCCTGATACTGCTCCCTGTAGTGTTGCTGTCTGTATGACCTTGCACACCTGCAAATCAAGCAATGGTTCCAATCACCTGTGAACCTCGACCTTGCACACACATACACCTGCAGATCAACGATCTTACTTACCATGTAGATCTCCTATATAGGCCATGCACCTGTGACCAAGATCCTACACTCTTGAAGAACCCAGCTGGCTCTCCAATCCAGCACCAACACACCTGGTACTGTGGCACTAGGAGGAACGCACCATAGCTCTACCTCACACACAGAAGGACCTTATAATTATGCTCTCTTACTCCCTAGCACACTTTTCCAATACAACCATGAGTCTATTATATAGAACTCATCCAAACAATGATTAGACATCTAATTACCATAATTAGATCCGCAGCTATGAGTCTAAAATTAGCGCTCATCATGCAAACTCTTCGTTCGTTAGCTCACTGCCCGTTATTAACTCACAGTCGAACTACACAGGTGACCGACGTCGGTCCCTATCCGCCTGGGGTCGCCGACGCCGGCCGATATATGACCGACGTCGGTTGCCTTCCTGTCTTACCCTGCCGACGCCGGTTGGCCAGACCAACGCCAAACACTTCTGACACTCAGCAACTCATTCTGCAACCTCCTCCATGTCTGCATCAGTGAAGCTTTTAGCTCCACAATCCTAACAATCTCCCACTTGGAGATAAACAGCTACACTGTACCTATACCTGTACTCCGTCTAATCTGTTTCCTGGTTTGTATCCCTCTTCAAGCTCCCACCTGAAGACAAACCACCACACAACCTGTGATGTACCACCTGTCATCCGAGTACCCTGCCACATCCGAACCTACAAATACATGTAGTGAAGTCCTGACCCTGCATAGCAACACCTGCTGCCGGTCCCTCTCAGAAAACCCGAGAATCCACTTCCACGAATTGGCTCCTAACTCTCTGACAGCTCCCACTGTATGGGAATACTCAGGTCTATACCAGACCTCATGTGATTTCGGACACTGTACCTGTCCAGCCCTTAGTGTGCTCCGGTTCTGTATCCCGAACCTCGCCAACACCTGATTCACATCAGCTCCCACTCGAGACAAAATCACCCTGTGATCTCCATGCCTCCCATGTCAAAGAATTCCGCTGCTCCAAACTCCTCCTGACATGCCACTGAACTAATCTTACCCTTAGCTCAGCAAAACCCTGTATGTACAATCCTGCTAGCAAAACATACCATCCACATATAGAAACAGAATGATGTCATGACTCATCATCCTCCTGGTAAGGCAAACCACAGTAGTTTCCTGACACTGACTGAAGCCATGCTCCGTCCTCCACCTGTCAAACCTGGTACCACTGTCCTGCAGCTCCTCAAGACCATATACCTGATCTTCCGTCTCATGTATCCGTTCTCTCCATTCTTCTACTAAGGAATCCATTCGTCTCTGTGCTTTCATACCTGCTGGCATCTCTACCAAAACACACCTGTTTGGTTCTCCTCCAAGGAATCACATCCTCATCCATGCCAAGCTCACACCTGTTTCCTGGATCCTTCCTGCTCTACAATCAGCAACAAGTATGAAGAAGAGGAACAACGAATTTGAGGGCCTACTTACGCCTTCAGTCCTCCGTATGGGTGTTTGAGACTCCTTGACAGCATGCTGTCCACCCAAAATTCGTTACAGTGACCGACCTCGGTCACCCCACAGTCTGCATCTGACCGACGTCGGTTCCATGCGTCTGTACCTGACTACCAACCTGCCTGCGCTGGTGTCCCTGCTGACCGACATCGGTCTTACATACTGCCGACGTCGGTCTCATGACCGACATCGGTCTTACCCTGCCTGACATCGCCGGCTTCGGTCTGCACATGACCGACATCGGCTCCTGTCTGTTCGACGCCGGTTCCTCCTGACTGACATCGGTGTCTGTGTTCGCCTGTGAGTGATGACTTTTTACCTGCGAGCTTCTTTGAATCAAAACACATGTCTAAACTGCCCTGCTCAGAAGTATCCAGCCACATCCACTGGGTTCTGTCTGCCATCTCCTCCATAAACACCAAGGCTTTCCAGTTCTTAAGCCTGTCAAATATATCTGTCTTCCGCTTAAGAACATGCATCTCCTTCCTGCTCATGTGACCAAGCCTACGAAGCCACGTCTCCGCAACAAAAGAAGAATCAGTAATATAAACAAGTAGATAAAGGATACCTGTTTTCTTACCACCAGCTAATTCAAGTGCATCCGCTGTGAGAGTTCTTGTGCATCTCTCATCACCCAATCTTTCTGAAGAAATTAGCCATATCTCCAAACCTGGGACCTGCATGACCTTCATCAACACCTGTGTGTTGGCCGCCTGCAATTTCAGCTTCACTTCGCCTTTGCCAATCCTTTGGCAAGGCTCACCAGCTCCTCTACCTGGAACTGCATGGAAAGAGGCAACCGAATCTTTTATCCAAGATTCAACTTTATCCAAGAAACCTTCAAACACATCCTGTGCAACAACACCTGCTACATCTGTATCTTCAGTTTCTTCATGCTGATCTGTTACCAACCAACAATAATCTTTTACCTGCTCTTTCTTTCCATAGGACCGTGAGTGACCATCTGTGCTTTTCAACTCCTCCATTCTTAGCTTACTTTGATCTGCAGTTGCTCTACTCCCACTCGATCAGAAACACCTGAGAGTGACCTGTAACCAAACACAAAACCTGCTTCCTCCAACCTCAGCTCAGATACCACCTGTTGGTATCAAGCTCAAGAACCTACAACCAAGGCTCTGATACCACTTGTTGGTAGGGTGAACACCGGAAGCACACAATTTGATTACTAATACCAAGCAACTTAATATGCGGAAATTAACCAGATTCACCAAGTAACTAAAATTCAGAATAACACAGCATATGAGAGACAATACCAAATTGTATTAACACTTTATACAGAAAAGAATACAATAAAGAAGATGCCACTTCTTCTCCACCACCTTACAGAGGTTTCCCACACCTCAAGTGAACAATAATTCTTCTCCCCAAAGCTCTCCCTCTCACAGGTCTCAACACCCAGCTCAAATACAGAGTTGGTGTTCACCTCCCGTGCTCCACGCACACCACAAGTGCTCCACGCACTCCACAAGCACTCCACGTGCTCCACAAGTACTCAAGGTACTTCAAGTAGATCTCCCATGAATCTACAACAACCTGCAATTCAACAGACCATACTTATGGAAGGAACTCCCTTGCCTTCCTCTTGCTCTATCCGAGTACACACCTGTACTCCAAGTAGATCCTGCCTGATACTGCTCCCTGTAGTGTTGCTGTCTGTATGACCTTGCACACCTGCAAATCAAGCAATGGTTCCAATCACCTGTGAACCTCGACCTTGCACACACATACACCTGCAGATCAACGATCTTACTTACCATGTAGATCTCCTATATAGGCCATGCACCTGTGACCAAGATCCTACACTCTTGAAGAACCCAGCTGGCTCTCCAATCCAGCACCAACACACCTGGTACTGTGGCACTAGGAGGAACGCACCATAGCTCTACCTCACACACAGAAGGACCTTATAATTATGCTCTCTTACTCCCTAGCACACTTTTCCAATACAACCATGAGTCTATTATATAGAACTCATCCAAACAATGATTAGACATCTAATTACCATAATTAGATCCGCAGCTATGAGTCTAAAATTAGCGCTCATCATGCAAACTCTTCGTTCGTTAGCTCACTGCCCGTTATTAACTCGCAGTCGAACTACACAGGCGACCGACGTCGGTCCCTGTCCGCCTGGGGTCGCCGACGCCGGCCGATATATGACCGACGTCGGTTGCCTTCCTGTCTTACCCTGCCGACGCCGATTGGCCAGACCAACGCCAAACACTTCTGACACTCAGCAACTCATTCTGCAACCTCCTCCATGTCTGCATCAGTGAAGCTTTTAGCTCCACAATCCTAACATTTATGCCATGGTAAATTTAAACATTTGAAATCCACACACCATGATTTTGAATGTCATAATTCCCCTAGACCACCTTAATACCCCCTTGGGACCATTCAAACCCTAGACAAACCTAACCCATAGTCAGTTTAACTTAATTGGCCTAACCTAGCCTTTACCCTTTTTTTACACTTTACTCTTGACCACCGATGGTCAGGCTGACCACTGACAATCAGGTTGACCACCAATGATTAGGTTCCACCTCCTTACCAACTAACATGTAGTCACCTACCTTTATTTTATAAAAATAACTTGCCCTCATCCACATGTGATCCATTGCATGAGAAATTTATAATTAGGAGGCCCAGTTCACATGATGTTGTAACTCCCTTGCCTTGCTTATAAGAAGAGAGGATTTGAGAGGTAAAATCCATCTATAATCTGCAATCATTATCAAGAGCTCATGCATCCATAATTCTCTTTTTTATAGGTCAATCATCATTGGTAATCCATCAATCTAGTTACCATGTCAGAGATCTAACTTGCCACCCCAACTCTGCCAAAATGCCAAATATTATTACTCTATCAAAATTGGGCTAGATTCCACCAACATGTCAACTACCTCAACCATCCACCCAATCAATTTATAATAAGACAAGTACTTGTTTTTTAGTTTTCATTTACTTTATTTCTATTTCATAATTATCCCATCACCTACCTAACTCCTAGAATCTCACTTTGAGATCTCATCAATAAATAATTTTTACCAACCTAGGCCTATACATAGTAATCATTAATGGTTATCTTAACCATCAATGGTCTATCCAACTGACAATGGTCAGCTTGACCATCGATGGTCACCTTAACCACTAATAGTCAACACAACCATTGATGGTCACTATGGTAGCCAAAAATAGCAAGCTAATTTCAACCACCTACCCATAATTAAATCTTATTTTGTGTATTCCTACCTATTCATAGACCCCTTTCTAGTTTTCTAAAGCATACCCCAACCACATGACACTAGTATTAATCAGTTTATCACTAATTTAATCATTTCTAGTCTATTTCTTAGCAAGCATTCTTGTATTCAATTTTAGTACCTTTTTTTATTACTGATCTAAGTATTTTCTATTTATAAACTTAATTATTTAAAATGTGTGGATTGATAGCCCTTGAGGAAGTTCTTTCTTCTAGGATCTAGTTATCGCTAGGCGATCCACTCAACTATCTACCTAATATACAAGTTTAATTTAGTGCTTTCTTATTTGTAGGTCATCCTCCCAAGCCAAAAATGATATCTTCACAATATTATAATTCAATGTGTGCATAATCAATTAGGTTTTTCAACCATACCCATACTTAGTTTATTCTTTTTCTCTTTCCCAATAATTGGCAAAACATTTATTGAAACATTTTGGCATACTTAGTGGGACCCTTGTGTCTTTACTTGGGTTCTTATTTACTTGCATTATCTCTCTATTATGTGCTCATTAATGAAATCAAATGTTTCTTTTGGGTTTAAAATTAAGTGCATACATTGATTACTTGAAATTTTAGTTCACATAGCTTAACTTAAATGCAAAGTAATCTATCATAGCTTCACTCTTTATTGCATACACTAAAGCAAACCACTTTCACCAATTAAACATCAAAAAAACCTAAGACAAGGCTTGACTAGAATTTATTTACCTAGTAGTAACCTTACCCTTTCCCAGTGATCCTACTTGGAGGTCATTACCAAGGGAAGGACCAACTCAGCTCTCTAGTTGAGTATAAACTCTAGAAATCAATATATTTTGGCTAAGCACCTGACACCCGTATCACTATGATATGTGAAGTGAGGGGGTAGGACCCAATACCAAACCATGTATTGATGCCAATCTAGATTCTTTTGAGTGCCTAAACACAACCTACAACTAAACTTAGATCTACTTCTTATTACTCACTCTACAAACCAATTTCAGTCACATACCTTCTTAAGGCATAATCCAAAAGCAAGATTAATCAAAACTTTAGGGCTTAACATATATCTTAGAGTGTGATTTTATTTCTTTAATCATTTTATTGTCTTCTCTTTGTTTGAGTAGTGAGGCCATTTTCACTTTTTATCTCCCCTATTTGTATGGTTCTCACTCTCTAGTAGCGAATAGACTTTGTGGAGTAAAACCCATCACCAAGCCAACTTACCTCTTCATCCATGCACTACACCTTTGAACTAGTAGACTCTCCCCACCCCTTGAGAAGCCCTAATTTCCCTTAGGAGGTTTATCAAAGTGATGAATTTTTTTTTGTTTTCTTAGATAATAATCTCATAGCCTTGTAACATTATCTTACAATGATGTCTTATCATATCCCGGCTTCGACCCCACCCATATATCCACCTTATGGTATGCCTCTCAACCTCATAGGGAGCACCTATATTTCCATGGTTACTACCCAACCATTGACTACCCAAGATTCTTCATCAACCAACAACCCCTTTGAGACTACCATAGAGAACCAACCAACCCAAACTACCGATGCCCTTATACCTTCCACTCCTAGCAACCACTCCTCCATAATAGAGATGCCTACCTCTAGTACTACCAACCTTCCTTTAGATACCCCAAATCCATTGACCTCTACTCCACTTTAAATCCTTGTGGTATCCATACCCTCTACCTTACCTCCAATCAACATGAGGGTTACCACCCATCCATCAATCACCAACCCAACTACTAATCCTATCCAATAAGCAACCATTGTACCAAAATTTGGCTACATCCCTAACCTAAAATGGAATGTATCCCTACCTACTATCCAACCACCTATTTATACCTACACTTATGTATCATCCACCTAACCATTGGCATCTACATACCAATATGTGATGACTTCCTAACCTTCTACCCACTATCAGTATGTTTCCCAACCATCGTAGTAGCATGCATCTTATAACCCTTTAGTTGCATTACCCCAAGTGAACCTAATGAAGATGCTTATGGAAAATATGACCACCTTAGATTCATCCATTTTGGGTGCTCACAACATCTTGTCATATGACCAAATCTATAATGATTCCATCCATACCTATTAATCCATATCCTCCCCAATGGGAACCTCCCAAGTTCTCTAAATTCCAAAGGAAGGAGGATCCTCAATAACACCTTAGGGCATTTAATCATTCTTGTTATCTAATTACCTATTATGATGCCCTCCTTTGTACCTTTCCCATGTCTCTAGCCATCCTGACATTAGATTAGTATAGTGCCCTACCCAAGCATTCCATCTTCTCCTTTACCCAACTGGCTCAAACCTTCTTGGATCACTTTTTGATCAATATCACCAAGAAAGTTTCTATAATTGACCTCTATTTTATTTATAATTTGAGGATGAATCCATTATTGATTTTTTAGCTCATTAGAAGAGCCTAATTAACCAACTCTCCTTTTCCCTACCTCAACCTGAACTCATAGAGTTCTTTGCTTAGGTATGTGCCAAGAATATCTCCTCTACACTATGCATCTAAATATTCTACACCTTTGATGAATATTTTACCATGGAACAAAAATTAGAGAATTGAGCTATTGAATAAGGAAATCTAAAACTAAAGAACAAGAGATACACCTATAAAACCAATGAGGCCTCTTCCTCAAATAAAAAAACCCTCCAATATCAATACCAGGGGCAAGGGAACCATGAATACAGTTGTTCTTAAATCCCCTCCTCTACCATACATCAACCAGCTTAATCTATCTAATTCCTCAAAGTAGAACATGAACAACCAAAACTGTAACAACCCAAAGCAATTTAGTCAACTCAAAAAATATTATGCTTCAATCTTGGAGAAGTTATTGAAATCCAACCTCATTCAACTTCCCCCTATAAAACCACCCTAGTAATTTAAATTTTCTCATCTCACACCTAGTTGGTACAATGAGAATGATCTATGTGCCTTCCACTAAGTGGTATGGCATGATTTTAGTAGGTGCAATACTTTTAAGATTATTGTCCAATCACTCATTGAAAAGGGGGAGATTACATTGGACAACCCCAATGTACCACCAAACCAAGCCCTTGATATATTTTAACAACCCTTTCCAAACCATGCTCCTATAAATAATGAGAACAACATAGTTTATTTTTCTCATGTTTCCCACACTATTAACATGGTTTTTGACACACTCGTTGCTAAAGAACCTACAAACCCACCTATTTGTTCCTCACCCTCTCCACTTATTGAGCTAGCAGAGTTACCTTCTCCTCTTTTGGAAACCCAAACTAAGGAAACACCCCTTTCTTCTCCTCCACTTATTGAGGTAATGGAGTCCCCAACCTCTCCCTCAACTGACATACCAAACCAAGCACCCATCTCACCTTCCTTTCTAACTACCAAAAAACTTACCCCTCCCATAGAAATCATTCTTGAGGAGGAAGTCCCCATGTCTACTCTTCCCATAAAGGATTCACCCATCCAATCTTCATATCTTTTGATTGAGGAAGATTACAAGGTTACCCTCCCACTGTCTCAACCTATGGGCTTATCTTTTAGGTCCACTATCTAGGGAATAAAACCAACCTATAAACCATTCTCTAGGTTAGTGAAAAAATTGGAGTTTGTCTCCAAACCTAGCATGGATCGAGCTACCTTTTTTTAGAAATTAAGCCTACCTTATATCACCAAGAAAGAACCTCCAACTTTACCCTTAACATACTGTCAAACTATTTTTGATATTTGAGTTCTTACCCTATCAACGAAACCCATAACAACTCCTACCAACCTAATAATTCCTAAGCCATCTGAAGCACCTAAACCTCAAGAAACTAAATCACCTTCTCAAACTAAACCAACCAAACCAATCAAGAACCTTGACACCTTCCCCAAATAGAGTCTTAACCACCCATTTGTGAAGGTAGAACTTGCCTCACTAAAACCAACAACCAAGTGCCAAACCAAAGTGGCCAAAGAGGTAAAACCACTTGAAGGCACAAAAACCCAAATTTTTCCTCCCTCAACCTTGCCTTCTATCTTGGGATCTCATCCCTCTACCTTGAGTAGGAAGCCCACTCTCTCTACCAAATCCCCACCACCTCTCTTGGTTACACCTTCATAGTTACTTTCTAACACACCTCTCTTTACTGAACTAGTAGTACCCAAGATACCTACCTTGCAATCTCCTACCTCTATCTCATCGACCTCCTTGCCTAAATTGAAGCCATCAACCAAGTGTACCACCTTACCTAAGACACTTATCACCAAACCTACTTCCAAACAAACAACCAAATCTAAGACCACTAAACACTTACCACCTTTGTCTGAATCTTATTCAACCATTTTTCATAGGTTATTGGAGACTTCTTGCTTAACCTTACCACCCATAAGACCCTTTGATCCCCTAGCTTCAAAACCAATCTGGTACAATGATCACTAAGTTAATGTTTATCATAGGACACCTAACCATTATACAAAGAACTAAAAAGCTATGAAAACTATTATCCATTGGTTTTATGATGAGGATGACTTATTGACAAACAAACCTCTTATGATCCCAATAACCACACCTAGCCAATGCTTACCCACTCTTCTACTCTCACCTCAGAGTGAAGATGAGTCTAACCAATCTAATACTTAAACCTTTCCTCCAATCCATACCATCAATGTGGTCACTAGATCATAATAGAGGATAAGGGGAGACCTACAGTATCCATCTCTTAGATGTATCCCTCTTCAACCTCTCAACCAACTCACACCCAACCATCCCCATCTTTGACCAAACCCAAGGTGTCCATCCTAAGTGCCTCCTAATCTAACCCCTTTGAGTCCATCAAGAGGTTTATACTCAAGCAACTTTACCAGACCTTGATAAATATGAAATTGTATGATTTGATCTCTACCTCTCCCCATCACCACCAAACACAAATAGAGGCTTTATAGTCCATTGAGGTCTAACCTAAAGACCCTAAACCTTTAATAGCCTTTATTGGCACCCTTCAAATCTCTAACCTTGTTACCTTTAAGGATTTAGAGATACCTTCTATCCACCCTAACAACCCAGATCCCCTTCTCTTCATTACCACCTACATTAACCAAACCTATGTTAAATGGGTCATGATTGATGGGGGAGCTAGCATTAACATTATCTCTTCCCATGCCTATAACCAACTCAACCTTCTAGACAATGTCATGTTTGAGACTTAGGCCATCCTCCATTTCTTTAATGACACCAAGACCACCACCATAGAAATGGTTGTCCTTCATATCCATGTAGGACCTCACATGCTCTCTAAGCTTTTCTATGTAGTGGAAGGAGAATTATAATACAACGTTTTGTTGGGATGAGCTTGGATCCATTCCATGGGTTGAATTCCCTTTACCCTCCATCATTACATTAAGTTTGAACGTGAAGGCTAGGTCATCACCATCCAAGCTGATCCAAGCCCTTTATTGACATGCAATAGGACCTATCACCCCAATGAAGTCCTCATACCCCCATCCAACACATCTTCAATAGCTAGAATCCAACCTTCAACCACCAACATGGATATCATTTCCCCTTCTACCAATGAGGTATCAATTAGCTCATCCATCCTCTCCAACAAAATCCCCACCATCGACATTTTGGAATCAATGTTCCATCATCTTTTTTTGGGAGAGTATCACCTTTTAGCTCTTAACACTTTCCTAATTGCTCACAAGTATGGGCAACTCACCAACTAGCTAGGATATGACCCCAATGTTAGAATAATAATTCCTTTTGGGCATCCTAACCATCAAACCCATTTTATCTATGAGGTACTTGACAAACCCCTTGGTACTTCCACCACCTCTTCCTCACCTTGACCATTCACTTCTAGTTTCTCCTACCTAGACAAGTTGAGCTTCACTAAGACATACCTCCATTAGTGTGTTTGGAATGGCTTGGGTCTTCGATGATATGAACATGGCCTACATGATCTATTCACCATTAAGACTAGGAAACCTCACAAGAAGTATGGCCTTGGAATCATCCTACCTAATAATAATTAACTCAAATCACCTACCACCATAATTGTTGAGGAAGATACCCCTTCCTCACTGACCTCTCCCACACCTGCATGTGAAGATGGTGATGTCATCCCACCTAAATTTTATTTTATAAATATGATCAGCCTAAGACCCCTAACTTATCAGAAGGAAGGGGCAACCATAACCATCCCTTTGATCCATCCTAAAATTATAGGAGAAGACTCTCCTACCATTAACATTGTGTAGTGTCAGGGTGATGATTTTATACACACCTACCTTGGTACCCCAAATTATTCTAACCACAAACACCTTCCTCTTGAGACCTCAACAATGTTGAATGAATCCACCATATATATCAATTGGGCACTCCAAAAAACAACCACATTATCAAAATGGGCTAATCATTGAATATCAAGGAACATTGGGACTTCCCCTCTTTCCTCTGAGACTGTAGCATAGAATTCACTCAGTCTTATAGTGATATGCCTAGGATCAACCCTGCCATTCCCACCCATAACATAGTCACTCATCATGATGCCAAACCTATCAATCAAAATCTTGATGCATGCATCCTCACATAGTCCTTCTCATCAAGGAAGAGCTTCAGCATCTTCTATATATCAACTTCATTCAACCCATTAACTACCCCAATGGATCTCTAATGTCATACCTATCACCAAATCCATAGGGGGACTATGAATTTATGCAAAATTTCATGACCTTAACCTCACCTATCCCAAGGATGACTTTCCTTTACCAAGAATCAACCAACTTTTTGATCTTACAGACAGACATGAGATGTTATCTCTCATGGATGGGTTCTTAGGTTACAATCAGATCTTAATTTCTCCTAATGATCAGCATAAGACTACCTTTACCACCCTTTGGGGAAACTTTTGCTATAAGTTCATCCCTTTTGGGTAAAATAACATTGGTGAAACCTACCAATATGCCATTACCTACATCTTTCATGATCTTAACTATAAGACTATAGAGGACTATGTGGATGAACTTTTCATAAAATAAAAACTCTAAAAGGATCACTTAGTCATTCTCAAAATCATCTTCAAGCAGTATATCCACTTTTTTGTCTACCTCAACCCCAATAAATATATCTTTGGGGTCTTGTCAGGAAATTTTCTTGGTTTTATTATCTCCCTTCATGGAATAGAAGTTGATCCCACCAAAATCAAATAAATTCTATACATGCTTCCTCCAACCAATCTTAAGAAACTCCGTAGCTTGCAAGGGAAGCTTCAATCCATTCATTGATTTATCTCCCAACTTTCAAATCAATGCCAACCTTTCCACCACCTTATGAAGAAGGATGTCTCTTTGAAGTGAAATAGTGATTTCCAAAAGGCCTTTGATGCTCTCAAAGAGTACCTCTTGTTTCCACCTATCCTTACCCCTCCCAAGGATGACCAACCTTTCTACCTTTATATCTCTACCACTGACCATTCCCTAGGGGTAATGTTGGCTCACTAAGATGAACAACATAGAGAGCAAGCCATATATTACATTAGCCACATGCTTGTAGAATATGAGACTCAGTAAATTCATATCAATAAACTTTACTTATCCTTAGTCTTCATGGCCATGAAACTTCACCACCACCTTCTTAACCATAAAACCTATGTCATAACCAATACCGACCCACTCAAGTACATGCACTTCAAGCCATACCAAAACTAGCATGTGGCCAACTGGCTCATGATCTTAGTAGAGTTTGACCTTGATTTCCTCTAGTAAAAGTCAATTAAGGGGAAATTCATTACTGACCAATTATCTAAAGTGCCATTAATAGACAACCAACTTCTTCCTCTTGAGTTCCTCAATGAGTCCATCACAACTCTCTCTCAGGTGGATTTTACCTATCAAGTTACCATGTTCTTCGACAAATCAAAATGTGAACATGGTGGGGGAGTTGGTATCATCCTTATCCCCTTTACTATTGAACCTCACTCTTTTTCCTTTAATATTGGCTTTTAATGTACAAATAATATGTTTGAATATGAAGCCCTGGTGATAGGTCTTTAGACTGCCTTAGCCATAGGGGTCAAAATGATCAACATCTTTAGTGACTCCCAAATTGTGGTCAATCAAATCAATAGATATTACTAGTGTAAGAATGATGTTTTTTAATAGTATAAATAACTAGTTGATAAACTCTTAGCATCATTCGAACACTACCATATCCAATAAACCCCATGATCTACCAACAAGTTCATTAACACCATAGCTTCCATTACCTCTCAAATCCTATCTACACCCTTAGATTATAAGCTATCTATCATTATCCATAGACTTACCCAACAATCCTATTCAAATTAGATTATCCCACCATTTTAATGTCAAGGAGACCTAGCTTGACCTTTGGTATCAGCAAACCTTTGACTACCTTAACCTTGGCATAGTTCCTTCTAGCCTTTATAGGAATGCTCAAATAGAATTTATTTAGATTACCTCATGTTATACCATACTAAGAGGTATCCTTTATAAATGTGGCTTTGATGGCATCCTCTTATATTGCTTGTAACGTCATGAATCCTCTCATGTTATCAAATAAATTCATGATGGTATCTATGGGGGACACTTTAGTGGCCTCATTGTAACTAAGTACACCCTTCATCTCAAATATTACTAGCCTACCCTTAACTAGGACTGCTATGATTATGTGAAAAAGTGTGTTATGTGTCAATAACACACTAATTTTCATCATGTACCTAGCAATAGTCTTCATGTTTCTACCAATTTTTGGCTTTTTTCATAATGGGGTCTAGACCTCATCGGTAAAATTAACCCTCATTCTTCATAACAACACCATTCTATCATTACTATGATTGAATACTTTACCAAGTGGGTAGAGGTTATTACTCTAGTCTTGATTAAAGTGGAGAATATTTTTGACTTTATCAACCATCATATCATCTGCTACTTTAGTGTTCCTCATAACATTATCATCGATAATGGTAAGTCCTTTAAGAACAATCAAGTCCAATGTCTATGTGACACATTTGGAATTAAGTTAAGCTTCTCCTCAGCCTATCACCCTCAAGCTAATGGATAGGTAGAGGACTTTAACAAAACTCTTAACAACATGTTAACTAAAATGGTTAATGAATCTGGTCAAGATTGGCATTTACATATCCCCTTTGCCTTATGGGTGTATCTTACTAGCATTTGAACCCCTATGAGTGATACCTCATTTTTTATTATGTTTGGAGCTAAGGCTATCTTGCATCTTGAGGTATAAATCCCATCTCTTTGCATATCATTACAAGATCTCATTTTTATGGATGATTATTGTCAGTATCACTTAGCTCATCTCAAGCTACTTGATGAATGTCATCTAACAGCCCTTACCCATTTTCATTTCTATCAATAACACATCAATCATGCCTATAAAAAATGCCTTAAAGTGTAAGAATTCAACATAGAAGACCTCATCCTAAAGGAAAATTAGCATGTCACCAATATGGAGAAAAGCAAGTAGGGCAAGTTTGCTTACAATTGGCTTGGACCTTGTATCATAACCCATAATTATGGATCAGGATCTTACCAGTTGGCTTCTCTCAAAGGTTACCTATAGCTTGATCCCTTCAATGTTTCACATCTATGTCCATTCTTTTGTTAATAAGGATAGCATTCACCTTTTATTTAACTTAAGCTCATCCCTTGATTTCCACCACATTCATCTCCCTATTTTAGGGGCAATCAATTAAAAATGAATCATGTAATTATCTGTCACAGTCATATCCAAATATTTAATAATGAGTACCACATATCTACCCATGGCATGGTTCTCATGTTACTTTCCACCCCTTTTTAGGATGGATCCCCATGATCATTGTTACCTAAACCTCTTTACACCTACTCAACCTTCTTATGCTTTTAGTTTTACCTTCATAAAGGTGAACCATGAAGATGGACTAAGCAAGTCTATGTCAAATAAATTCAAATCAATCAAAGTATACCATCCTTATCATTATCAATCATGGGTCATTCCTAGCATTTGTAGACTACTCCTTTGAAGGATAGCTATTGAAAATTTATTTGAAATTGCCAAATATAAGGTAGACTGCTCCCTCAAAGGATAGTTATCAAGAGCATAAAAAAAATCACATAAACATAGACCACTCCCTTGAGGGATGGCTAAGTAAAGCATTTGTCAAAAGCATAGAAATTTCCTGGAAGCTTCTCACATCGATTATCTTCCCATATATAGCAATAAATCAAAAGACCCATTATCACAATCCAAAACAAAAGAAAAATAATATCAAAAGCCACAATCAACTCTCAAGCAACATAATAAGGTGGGAGCCATAATCAACTTCCATAAGTAGACTTCCCACATTGATTAGTCTATACAACATGGCATAGACTTCTTTATACTGGATCATTAGATACCTATAAAAGAGACATGCTAATCTCACAAGAAGGTTCCATTTTCATCCATCTCCTTTTACTCACTATAAGTGAGGGATTTCTAAGATTATTTGACATTATGTGGTCAAGATACCTTTTAACCAACTAAGGAATTCTAATGCAAAACATTTGAAGGGCTTATGTTCATTAAGACAATCCAACTTTGGATCTATTTTTAGTCCTTGTCAAATAAGAAGCATCGTGCCCTCTTCTTATCCTATTGTGCCTAGTTGATATTTTCATTATGGAATTTGTCTCTTGATCATGTTCTTTACTCTCTTATCTATTGTTTTCAATTACCTTACCTCATGTGCTTCACCTTAATCAAGATAATAATAATCATAATCATGAAAATCATAACCATAACCATAACCATAAGCAACATCATAAGCATAACCATAACAAGCATAATAAAACCGTATAATCCATAAGCATTAAAAAAATCACCCATTTTCCACCACGTGTCTAAAAATAATAAAAATCAAATACTCATTAAAATATTTAGCATGCTGTAAGCAACCAAGAAGCATAAACATATATCAAAACTTTCTCATGCCTAGCTAAACATATACCAGTGTCTACACAATGATAGCATAAGCATAATCCATAAGTAATGTAAACATCACATCATAAATAATAAACACAAAATGAAAATTAAACCATGAGAATGACAAATAAACAAGATCACATATATATAAGCCATGAGTCAAATAACATCATCATGAGTACAGATAAATAATGTATGTGATAATGTATGTCCTCTCTCTCAATGCATGTACATCTCATTACATTGACACACATGTTAGTATCAAAATCATGTACATCTATATCTATATAGCATATCATATCACATCATGTCCTTGGGGCACTGATACCACTACTCCACCTATACTACCACTACCATATGGTGCCTATCCTCTTAGGATACCTACCAATCCATCACTTATCCCTATCTATCTAGATATAGACCCTACCCATTAATCAAGGATTGCCAAAACTGCTTCACCTACTAAGTTGACCTTGTACTTGCCCTATCAAGGTTCCTATGGACATTTTCCTAAGACTATAGCCTCATAGTACCATATCTCCTCCACTATGTCCAAATATTATGCCATAGGGATGGTACTCGGTGGTCCTCCTACTAGTCCTACCATTGCCCCTACCCTTTGTCTTATAGAGTCCCTCTCTTGGGTCACCAAGCCAAGTGAGGTCATGGCCTGATCTCTCTCACCTATTATAGTGGTAACCTTACCTTCTAAAGTCATGATATATCCCTATAATGTGTCCACCTATCCCTATAAACCTATAATCTATGCCTGTGGGGTAGCTAGTGTTGCCCCTACTTGACCATCAAGGCCAACTCCCTATACTTGTACCTATGGACCCCCACAAGTAGGATCCACATCCATGGGCTATCAAACACCATCATCCCACCATTGAATAAAGTGTTTGGTACCAAGTTGCATAACCCTAAACAAAACTAGCATCATCAACCTTAGCTCTAGTAGGTAGCTCCTCCTGAACTAGGACCACCTCCTCTGGTTATGGCTTGAGAAGTAAAAACCTAGCATCTTCCCTCCTATATCTTGAGAATAGACTTGAGATCACTTGAACTAGGCCAAACTACCTCTAAACTCTATAAAATGGGATGAGCTAAGTCTCACCCTCTCTCCTCCCATAGATCTATCTCCAGATCTATAGTGATAATGTGTAAAAGTTGTAGAGGGCCCACCTAGGAAAGCCAACATATGGCCTCCAAACAACATCCCCTAAAAATAGGCCATCTAATGCATCCCTAAACCAATCAACATCTCTCACACCCCCTTTAGCTATGATGAGTGTGTAGTTACCCCTCTATCAAATGAAGCCCAATCTGAAGCCCATCTAGGCATAACCCTCCCATGGTAGCCCCAAGGGTCTTAAAACCTTGATGTGCTCATATGCCTAACAGTGGAGAATGAAACCCACATTGATCCCATATCACCTATGAGCTTAAAATCCACATAGATCCCTATAGATATGAACCATTAATATGGGTTCCCACCCAAAAATTATCTTACCAAGTAGCATCTCCACTAGCACACCCAATATTAGGTAAGGAAATCACTCGTTACTTAAGTCTGGTAGTGAAAAGCAAGAAATTGCCATTATCATCATGGTCATCAAGTACCTCTCATCTAGATCCCTCTAGTACAATGGCCTATAACCAAAACCACCAAAATACCATCTGACATGGGCCTGATCCTCACCATATAGAAGCTCCATCTGCTCATCCCTCTCTTTTCTCTCTATGTGATATATCAGCTCCCCTTGAATGGGCAGCCATGTGATCCTATGAACATACTCTAGTAGGATGGTCATCTCTCCTATCAGTAAGAGGAAGGTATTCATGGCTAGATCTCATCTCTTGATGAGGACCACAATCATCATCACATCTCATGGCAAGCACTCGTAGTGTCCCATGGCTCTGATGATGACCTCTCCCATGTGTGTCGAATCATCTTAGATCATCCCTCTATGGATCTATGTAAATATCTGAGGGACCTTCTCCCTTATCTAGATTTGATCTCGTGCTTGCAAAAATCAAGGTTAGCACACATTAGCATTGCTCATTTCTAAATCAACCTATTTTCCAACCTATACCCACCTAAATCAACTTATTTTACCCTAACCTATAGCCATTACCTTTGTAGCCTTTCCTCTCATGACCCTCACCTACCAAACATTTCAATACCCACCTTAACATATCAAACTAATACCTAACTTTCTCTTCCAATAAACACCTAAACCTTTTTATTAAAACCTACCCTAACTTATCAAACCAACACCTAACTCCTTTTCCAACAAATACCTACCCCTACCCATAACATTTTCAACCATCCTATCCTAGTCTACACTTGTTACTCCAACCCTTTTTAAATGCATCACTTCTACTTGACAATTGCCCTATATTAAACCTACACTTGGCATTTTGACTACCCAACACCCTTTTAAAACATTTTAAAACATTTTTTAATAGCACCCATTATACCCAATCCCTCAATCGTTGATGGTCACTACGACCATCGATAGTCAGGTGACCTTATAAATTTGGTAGTTGAATATTGATGGTCAGGTCTGATCATTAACAGTCAGGTATAACCATCAACAATCACTATGTGAGACCATAAATGGTAAGATACCTAGCCCTACCCACATAAAAACTACCAAAATAAGCAAAATTTAACCACTAAGCTACTTAATCTATCATATACCTTAACCCTAACCCAAATACTCTTTCCATTCTAAATTTCATTAGACAATTTTTATAAATAGAGGAAAAACTTAAATTTAGGTTAACCCCACAAAACCCTACCTGAACAACCAAAAACTACCAAATTTTAACTAAAATTTGACTAAATCAACTAAATATATTAGTTTAAAAACACTACTTACCTCATTCCTCATCCTTTATCGAGGATGGAGCCCATGTCCATCTACTCAACCATGTCCTCATCTACCCTACATCTTAGTTCGAGGAGATCACCTCAGCATGTGCCTCTAACCAATCAACTGATATCAAATTAGCATAATGCTCAGTCAACCCTCTCACAGTGAAATGCCAAAAATCTAATTCACTAGAGCACAAAAAACATGGAGGTCAAATAGAAAAAGTGAAAATGACTTTTCATTTTCACTTTTTATGTTCCAACCTTTTAGGATTTCCCCTGACTATCGATGATCAGGGTGACCATCGATAGTCAACCTTGGGACCCCTGATCATTGACAATTAGGAAACCCACCTTTCTAAATTTTTTAGGCACCCACACGTAGGTGCCAAATTATTTGGAGTTAACTTCCCCTACAAACCCAAACCCACCCATGGAGATTACCCTTCTCTTACCAAACCCTATCCCCCATCAATTGGTCTATTTAGATCCAAATAGCATACATTTTATGACATTTTTTGCCTAGTCCTTTAAACATAATGATAACCTTGTCAAGTTGGCCATTTGAATTTATACTGCATAGTGCACAACCTTACATGTTTATGTCTTTTTATGAGCACTTATTACCTTAAATACCCATGACACTTGACCTCTTTGTGTTTTTCATGGGAGCACTTCCTTCTTCGAATACCCCTAAAAACACTGACCTTATCTAAAAAACTAATATGTGTACCCAACTACCATGCCTAAATTTAGTCATGTTGTACACTGGTCACTTATCTTTCTAAAAATTGACCTTTATTATTTTCAACTATGTAACCTAGTCTATGTATGATCTCGGTTATTGTACCTTTTTCTCACACTTTGTACACATGTTTATGATTTAGTGCCCAACCTTCATCATCACCTTCACCCACCTTATCAAACATGCACCTACGTTTGATTTACCTCATTGCCTCCTAGTTTGAGGGGGAACAACTCCTCCCATATTTGGGGTAATCAACAGACCTTTAACTAGTAATCAATTTTTGATTTGTATCTTGTTGATTCAAGTTGCACAACAAAAAGGGGCAAAATATAGATATTAGAAATCTACACACTACAATTTTGAATGTCATAATTCCTTTAGATCACCTTAAGACCCCCTTAGGACCATTGGACCCTTTGATCCCTAACTGAACCTAACCCATAGTTAGTTTAACTTAACTAGCCTAACCTAGCCTTTACCCACTTTTTACCCTTTACCCTTGATTATCGATGGTCAGGGTCCACCTCCTTAACAACTAACATGCAAGTCACCCACCTTGATTCTCTAAAAATAACTTGCCCTCTTCCATATGTGATCTATTGTATGAATGAGTTATAATTAGGAGGCCTAGTTCATGTGTTGTTACAACTCCCTTGCCTTATCTATAAGAAGAGAGGAGCTAAGAGGTGAAATCCATTTGTAATCTAGGATCATTATCAAGAGCTTGTGAATCTAGAATTTTCTTTTTTGTAGGTCAATCATCATTGACAATCTAGAAATCTAGCTACCACAGCAGAGAGCCAACTTACCACCGTAGCTCCACCAAAGTACCAAGAATCATTACTCTATTAGAATCAAACTAGATTCCACCAACAAGTCAACTACCTCAGCCATCCACCTAATTGACTTCTAGTAAGACACATACTTATTTCTTAGTATTCATTTACTTTATTTCCATTTCACAATCAACCCAACACCTACCTAACACCTAGAATCTCACTTTGAGATCTTTTCAATGAAACTTTTTTACCAATCCAGGCCTATACACAATAATCAACAATAGTTATCTTAACCATCGATGGTCTATCCAACCATTGATGGTCAGCTTAACTACCGATGATCACCTTGACTATTGATATTCAACCCAACTACTGACGGTCATTGTGGCAACCAAAACTAGCAATTTAATTTCATCCACCTACCCCTAATCAAATCTGACTTTCTATGTTCTTGCCTATTCATAGACCCCTTTATATTTTTTTGAAGCATACCCCAACCACATAGAACTAGTATTAATTAGTTTATCACTAATTTAATCCTTTTTAGTCTATTTATTAACAATCATTCTTGTATTCAATTTTAGTACCTTTTTATTATTTATGCAAGTACCTTATTTTCTATTTATAAACTTACTTATTTAAAACATGTGGATTGATAGCCCCTGAGTAAGCTCTTGCTTCTGAGATCTAGCTATCGCTAGGAAATACACTCAACTATCTATTTGACAAAAAAAAAATCTTTAGTGTTTTCTTATTTATAGGTCATCCTCCCAAGCCAAAGAGGATCTTTTCATAATCTTTTGATTCAATGTACACATAATCAATTAGATATTTCAACCATACCCATACTAGTTTCTTCTTTTTTATTTTCCCATAATAAGTAAGAAATTCATTGAAATAATAAAATCCTCATTAAAGGTCTTGAAGCTTTGAACCCATAAGGTAGAGGAGATATGTTTATCACAAGCCCAAGCAAAGAGTTCAATCAGGTCAGGTTGGGGTAGAGAGAAGGGGAGTTGGTTCACTAGACTTCTCCAATAGGCTACAAAGTCAATAATGTATTTGTCATCAAATTACCAAATGGATTAAAGATCAATTATGGAGACTTTCTTAGATATTTTATGGATAAGTGATCTAAGAAAATCTGAGCTAGTTACGAAAAAGAAAAGAGGGAGTGCTTTGTAATAGTATTGTGCCAATCTAGTGCCAGACCTAATAGAGACATAGGGAAGGTACTAAGAAGGAGACCATAATCACAGGTAATCACATATCATGAATGCCTAAATGTTATTGGTGATGTTAGTAGGTCCTCCTTACTTTAAAACATTGAGAACTTTAAAAGTTTCCATTAAGGAGGATATGGTCGAATGGGGATAGATGGGTGAATTGGTTCATTATAGACTTGGTCATATGATAAAATATTATGATATCTAGAAATGAATGACTCCAAATTAGTCATTTTGTCCATTAACATTTTGATAAGTTTGGTTTGGGGTCATGCACCTCCATAGTTGTAAGGTAGGTTGTGTTGGGTTTGGGTAGGTGTGACATATGTATAGTTAGTGGGGGGTTGAGAGGCTGCCACATATTGGTATATGGATATGGGTGGTTGAGATGTTGCTACATATGAATATATGGAGATAGTTTTTTGGGTAGAAGGTAGAGTTACATACCCTTATGGGTTAGGGACATAGCTCAAGTTTGGTGCAATGGGAACCTATTGAGATATTAACATAGGTTGGGTAGGAGGTATGGTTGGGTTAGTGGATAGAGGGTAGGTGGTAACTTGGGTACTAATGGGTGGAATGGTGGAAGGTATGGGAACCACCAAACTTTAAAATGGAATGGGGGTAGGTAGGTTAGAAATGAGAGGAATGGTGGTGACACCAGTAGAGGGTAATCCTATGGTAATAGAAGTGTTGGAGCCCAAAGGTTGGGTTGCTTCTATACTAGGAGGGTTTTTAGTTGGGTAAGAAGGTACTTAGGTATTATTTGGCTGAGTGGGTTGGTTTTATATGGTGATATTGGTAGGTTTATTGGTAGAGGATGATGCCTGGGTGACTAAAGTTTGGGTGGGGATGGGGGCAATAGAAGTGTCACCCATAAGGTGGGATGGCATGTTGTAGGGTGGGTCAATAGGTGAAATTGAATTAGGGGTAAGATGGGATATAGTGTTAAGGTAATGTTAGAGGAATATGGGGTTGTTATTCAAAAAGGTGGTAAAATCCTCATCACCTTAAGCAACCATCTGAGGGATGGTAGGACTTCCAAAAATATGGGGAGAACTCTCTACCTTTGAGATGTACTTTAGTTGGGTAAGAAGGTACTTGGGTATTGTTTGGCTGAGTGGGTTGGTTTTATATGGTGATATTGGTAGGTTTATTGGTAGGGGATGATGCCTGGGTGACTAAACTTTGGGTGGGGATGGGGGAAACAGAAGTGTCACCCATAAGGTGCGATGGCATGTTGTAGGGTGGGTCAATAGGTGAAATCAAAGTAGGGGTATGATGGGATATAGTGTTAAGGTAATGTTAGAGGACTATGGGGTTGTTATTCAAAAAGGTGGTAAAATCCTCATCACCTTAAGCAACCATTTGAGGGATGGTAGGACTTCAAAAAATATGGGGATAACTCTCTACCTTTGAGATGTACTCAATGGATGGGGGAGAAGATGAAGGTGGATGATTAGGATGTGGGTATTGGTTTGATTGGTTTGTTAGTTATTGCTTAGTCAAAACCATGCATATGAGGAAAGGAGGAAGATATAAGTAATCTCACAGCTCAAACAAAGAGAAGATAAAAAAAGGTTAGATAAATGAACCACACACTAAAACACATTAAATCATAAGGTTCTTTTTAGTCTCTCTTATGGCTTATGCCTTAAGTTGTAATAATTGTGTGACTCAAATTGGCTTGTAGAGTGGGTATTAGGAAATAAGTTTATGGTTGGTTTTAAGTTGTGTTTAGGCTCTCAAAGGGATCTGTATTGGAAATTAGTACATGGCTTGATATTGAGCCCTACCCCTCACTTCACACACCATAGAAATAAGGGTGTCAAGTGTTTCACCAAGATATACTAATTACCAAATATTATACTCAACCATAAAGCTAAGTTGGTTCTCCACTTGGGGATGAAATCCAAGTAGTATGGTCGAGTAAGGTGATCTCTAGGTAATGAGATCCCAGTCAAGCATTATGTCAATATTTTTATGCTTGATTAAGTGTGAGTGGTTTGGTCTTGTGTGTGTGAGAAGAGTGAAGTTATGATTAATTTACTTGATAAATAAGCTATGTGAGCTAATACAAGCAAGCAAATAATGTATGCAATCAATTTTAAGCCCAAAATGAAATTTTGATTTCATTTCATTATATGAGTAAAAAGATAAGAATAAGAAGCACCTAGATGCAACTATGAACCCAAAAAATACTCAAGGGTCCCACCAGACATGCCTTAATGTTTCACATAATTTTTTGCTTATGTTCTTTAGAAAAGGGATAAAAGAAACTCAAGAAGGGTATGGTTAGTAGAACCTGTTATGTTGTGTGCACATTGATCCAGATGATTTTAGATAATCCTCTTTGGCATGAGAGGAATGACTTTCAGATAATAAAGCACTAAATAAATGGTTGATTAGTTAGATAGTAAGGCGGATTGCCTAGCAAGCTAGATCTAAGAAGTAAGAGCTTATTTGGAGGCTATTAATCTA
Source organism: Torreya grandis (assembly GCA_037957365.1). Taxonomy (NCBI): domain Eukaryota; kingdom Viridiplantae; phylum Streptophyta; class Pinopsida; order Cupressales; family Taxaceae; genus Torreya; species Torreya grandis. The sequence continues at coordinate 4,922,866 of JARHVA010000150.1, forward strand.
CGCTTTTAAATAATCAAGTTCAGAAATAAAAATATAAATTACTTGCATAAACAACATAAGATACTAAAATGTAATGCAATAAGTTATATTTGACTAATTATAGCAATAAACAGATTGATATTAATGCTAAATAAATTAGTTATAGTTCAAAAAATAGAGAGGATTGTGTGATCAAGTGAGAGGTCAGAAAGTGAGATTTGGTTAAGGTTTGGTGGGTGAAAATAACTTGTTGTTGATTTGTCTAATAGTGAACATTAGGGGTTGGATGTGACCATAAAAAATTAGGGTGACATTCGATAGTTGGGACTAATAATTGATGGTTAGGTTGACCATCGATGGTTACTGTGCGTTTTAATCTCGTTCAAAAGGCTAGTTGATGAGGTTGCAAAAAGGATCCTAGAAGCTAAAATAGAGAAACTTATTGCTAAATCTGATAAAAGATAAATTATTAGCTTGTTGGCCTAAAGAACGTGGAGATGAGTGACCAAGAATCGATTCTAGAACTTGGAGCAATTATAGTAGAGTGTTGGTATCTTGGTTGTGATTGATGAATTATAGTACTTTGGGTTTCTATCACACTTATTAGTTTTCTAGAAGAGTGACCTACCAAAGAAATTTTGATACTAGAAGCTCTTGATAGTTTAGATCCCTTTTCACCTCCCAATCCTCTCTCTTTGTATGAAAATGAGAGAGGTGGAAGTGTAGGTTCAAGAAGAGGTTTAACTTGTTGTCTAAATTTATCTTTGACATGCATTGATCCATGAGTGGATTAGGCAAGATAATTATAAAAAATCAAGGTGAAGTTAAAGTTAGAGTTAGGTGTTTAGGCAGTTAGAACCTAACCATCAATGATCAGACCTAATTATTAATGGCTAGGGTGACCATCGGTAGTCAAGGATCAAAGGTCAAGTTTGGTAAAAGGTTTAGTTAGTCAATTAGCTAGTAAGCTAACCTAACTCAAGTTTATGGTTGAAGGGTTATGGGATGGCCCTTAGGGGGTCTTGAGGTGGTTTAATTGTGTTTTGACATCTAGAACAATTGTGTGTGGTTTTCTAGTGTCTATAGCATGATGTATCTTGGGTCATCTCAGCCACCCTCATTCTTTTATTCATCTCTTACATCACTTTAGGTATCTTTGTATGCATAGTTTTTATGGCTATTTTAGTCATTAGACCCTTGCATATGCATTTATGCCCATTCATATTTAATCTATGCATTAGGTTATATCCATGACCTATGCTTCCAATTTTCCCTACTGAGGCACCATATTTCAAATAATCAATGATTGAATCAGCGCTACTGGGGTAAAATTCATTATCAATTATCAAAATCAGACCTACTAGGGTAAAATAAATTTATCAACAAATTAAATCCTCCATATTGAGGCACATTATTATTTCCTTTCTCTATATCAATGATCTCATTTTTATTTTTATTCCAAGCTCTGTAGCTTTTCTCCTCATTTTGGTAAAATTTCAAAGTGTGTAACTTATCTCGAGATCAATCATTCCCCAATCCCACAGCTTTCACCCTCTTTTGGGCATGTCAAAGTATGTCACTTATATTTTAGGATTGTATTCTTCCCACTTCTCCCCACCTTGGGGCCTATTATATTATATTATATTATATTTTGATCATTGATAATCAATGCATGCAAGTAATAGCTCAATATGGATTTAATATTATTTATGGGGTAATCTCTCTCTCTCTCTCTCTCTCTCTCTCTCTCTCTCTCTCTCTCTCTCTCTCTCTCTGGGGCATCATAGGTCATTTCTTCAATCATTGCCTTTTAAATTCTTCTTGACAACTCTTTCATTATTTTAAAAGATGTTTCCTCAACTAAATGTCTCAACACACCTTCTAAAATAGGGACAAAATATAGAAATCTAATTCCTATCACTATTGTGTTAAAATTGTCAATTTTACTCAAAATTTTATGGCAATGCACAATTTGGGCCAAAATCATAAAAATGCACTAAATGGTTTGATCTTTTTATATACAAGTGCCAATTTAGGTAAATGTATCTTTGAATATGAAAATGCATTTTTTGTTATTATTAAATTTTCTCAAATCATTTCCAATCAAAATGATAAAAACATAATTTGACACTTTGAAATACTGAATTCTTATAATTTGGAAGCACACGACATGTGCATGTGTTATTTCACATCCACAATGTTCTAAATGAGGTATTGGTACGTACTCAACTAACACATTCTTAAAATTATACTCCAATCAAATTATGACTTAGTAAATTGACATTTTGACTAGTTTGACTAAGTGAGCAACTAATTTCCAAAGAATTGCAAAAAATTAATTAACCTCACTTAAGCAAATTAAACCTAATCAAGATGTTAAGTGAAAAATCCATAAAAGTTATTGAAGATCTATTAATTGGAAATTCATTTCTAATATTTGCATCATCTAGTGACATCATCAATGGAGTGGCATCTATAAGCCATAAATGGAATAAATATCTAGTTTAAGCACTCTTATGCCTCATTAATGCCCCTTTCTTTCAAATATTAATGGGGATATTTATGGATTGAACCTCTAAAATTTATTTTTTTATGGACACACATCTGGATCTCAATATGGATGGTCATGGTTGATTTTGATCATTTCTAAAAATCTATGAATACAAGGGTCCTCACTTATCCTTTCAAGCTCTTTTTGTGTAAAATTATTATGAAGAATTATCTTCACAAGCTATTTATGTGTAATGTTATTATGCTGAATTTGTAATAGGATAGCTTCAAATATTGGCACACATTTAATAAATTTCAACCTAGTTTATTTATGCATTGAGAGATGATGGAGGAGCAAGCCACACATCATTAACAAAGACTTGGATCAACAAATCAGGGTAAAATCACATTTTTGAGCTGCACTTGGAGGAGGGATGCTTTTGGGAAGGTTTGATATTGTATTCATTTCTTTAATAGCCCTTAGTTTTCATTTGCAAACCCCCATGAGGGAGTAATATTAGTGAGTTATGTTATTTATACTTGTTTGGGTTTTACTTGAATAATGCATGATCTAACTCATTTTGGATTCCTTCTCTACATTTATCATAATCAATGGCTTGGTCCCTTTGATACTCAGCCCTTAAAATTAAATGCCTCAAGAAGTAGCTAACTTCATAGTAAATTTATACACAAGTCTGAGAAAAGGAGGTATATACTTTTTATTTAGTCTGGCTCAGGTCATAATGAAAAACTCCTAAATAATATTAACTACTCTTTAATAGGTAATATTTAGTCCAAAATTTAAGAAAGATGTCATAATGTTGAATCCATAATGACATGCAATTTAATTTTTTTAAATATAAATTGAAAACAAGAATCTATTAACATTTATATAATCCAACCCCATATCCTTGATTATTAAAATAGGGTTCATGCTCCAATAACCCATCTCTCCTTTAAATTATTGAAGTTAAGAAAGAAAAAACTTTTGACCCACTATTAAAATTGAAATTTATTATATAAGCAATCTATATGAATAGGAGAATCACTCTGCTAAGGTTTCATGATTGACATTTTTATACTTTCTTTCTTTTCTCACCTTATTCAAACCACTTATCCTACAGGACTTTCTAGGGCTTCAATATATTAATTGCATTTGTTATATCCCCTAGTGTAGGAAAACCCTTTATTTATGGATTCTATGTGCTCTACTACATCTGTTGATGCAAGAGTCAGAGCTAATGGTGACCAAATGAGCTCATAATTTTGTTCTAAACGTCTACAATGAGGTAATCCTTTAGCCTCCCCTTCACCCCATAGGTAAGCATTTCTATTGCAATAGTTGAACAATGTTGTAAATGGTATGAAAATTGTCATATTATTGCATACATTATCAGTTGTATCCCCTTAGAGGACTAGATCCATATTTAGCTTCATAACCACTAGGAGCCTCTAAGTATATATGTCTCTAGAATATGGAACTTTACCAAAGGTTTTTCTTGTTTACCTTCAATGAGACTTCTTAGAAGTAGTTTATCCTTGTGAAGTCTAATGTTTGATTCCTTCATAGCCATATTATGATTTTATTTGCTTGGTCCTATGATTTTAAAGTCTTTGATAATGTCACCCTTCATGTCTTTGCCTAGGTTAAGCTTCATGGTCTTCCAATTCACCTCTAGGATTTCATACCCCAAATAATCACCCCCATAGGGTGTGTTTTTATGATTGAGCTACATAGGTGGTTTTTTCCATGCCATAATAAGTGAGTCTATGTGGAGGTTAAGATATTCAAGGAATTAAAATATTTTATATAAATTCAAGTCAGGGAAACTCAATGTTCACAAAAGGTTGTTTATTTCAACCTGATAAACACTTGTTTTCACTATCAAGCTTTAGACCACTACATCAAGGATTGTGTTTTCATGGGTTATCCCAAGCCCTCTCAGCCACCTCCTCAAACCAAGAAGTCAAAAATAATAGACCAAGGTGATGGTTAGACCATAGTTCCCCCTAAAAGGTCATCGAGCCCTAAGTCACAAGGCCCACCCCAGCCATCACCTTGTGAAGATTCATTAAAAAATATTCATGTTATTTTTTATAGAATTGAGCTTCACTTCCATATAACCACACAATATGATGAAAAAATTAATGCATGACTAGATTGGGAACATAACTATAGTGAATGGTATGTGGATTCATTTCCTCTAGTTGAAGAATATGAAGTAGAAATAACTACATAAATGGAATTGGAGGGCATTTTTAGAGCATAAAATGAAGATCTCCTTCACTTGGATGAGGGTGATTTTGGTCTTATATTCATTGAGTCTTCCATACATATGGTATAAACTTATTTTCTTCTTCCTTATAATGATTTCCATAATTCAGTGAATTCTTTGGTGCGGTTAGATACTTAAACAAAAATATGTGTCAAGATTAATGTTAAAGGGGATGGCATGTATCCTCAGTTAGTTCATCAGGTAGACTATTTTGAGCACCCTTGCTCTCACTTTGAAATGATGATCATCATGCTTCAAGTTACACTTCAATATTTATTTATAGTGCTCATGTTCACCATGTTGTTGTATATGTTCACCTCCCAACATAGAAAGAAGTGGAAGAAAAAAAGGAAGCATGGACAGGCTTTTGTCTAGTCTTTAACCTATTTTAATATGTATGGTTAAACCTTAATTTATTCATCCTCCTATTTCTTATCATGTTTTGAGGGAAAAAAATATTTAATGTGGATGGAATGTAATATACCTAGATAGGGGTATAATAGTAGAATAGTGAATAATCCCACATACATTAGAATGAGGAGTGAGGTAGGTAAGGAATAGTATAAATAAAGGGTCATATGATGTTGTAGAGGATTAATTAAGAAATATTTTAATTGAGCTTACTCAAAGGAGGTATCCCCCTTGAAGAGGCCCGTTATATGGATTTGTTCCTTCCATAAAAGGAATTAGTGTTTATGTGTAATCAGTGTTTCAGATCAATATGAGTATTGGATTATTATTGTTTTAATTGTGAGTATGAGGTTCCTCTCATCTCACCCTAACCATCACCTTAGGATGATTCTTTTCCATCTATTAAACCCTCTTACAAGACTTATCCACCATTCCTTTCTATCCCAATTTATTCTAACCCACAAAGCATTTCTCCAATTTCCCAGAATACTATGATACTTATGGTTAAGGTTATCTCAACCAGTGGCTCCTTCTCTCCATAGTTTTATATCCCACCTTCTGGGGGTACAGACTCTCCTTGAGAGGAACCCAAATCCAAATGTCACTTCATTATAGTGGGCATAAATTCATGTCCTCACCAACACAATAGCTTTGTAGTTTTGGAATATTTTAAGGACAAACAAGGAGAGCTTCAGATGAATGACCCTTCCTCATGAATGTGTTATCATGAAATGTTAGGGGTTTTATAGAATCTACCCAAGAATACTCTATGCATACTACCTATTAGTAAATTAGTTTTCTAGATATTATCTATCTATAGGAACTTAAAATTTTTGGCTTTCTCCTTTAGACATCCTTATGAAGCATTTGGGATGATGCCACCCAAATCACCACCTTGCATGAGGAGGGACATGGTAGTGATTGTATTTTAGTTTCCCATAAGGTTTCCCCCAATATTATTTCCATAGGGAAGGACCCTTCACATTAGGAGTCTAGATTATTCTTGAAATTTATGGCCATCCTTTTGGTATTATCAACATCTATACACCTAACGATGGCCCTGACCATTCCCTGCTTTGGAAATCTTTGGTTGATGATATGTCTAATACCATGTGGCTAGTGTGTGGAGATTTAAACATGATTGTACACCCCTAAGATAAGGTTAGGTCCCTCCCGATGTGTTGGTGCATTGATGAATGTGAGGCTTGGTATTATTTCAAAAATAAATGGGGTCTAGCAAACCCACTCCTCTAGTGATGGACATTTAACCCCATGTCTTGGTTTACATAGTCTAACTACTGATCTGGGGATCACCATGTACTCAAATGGCTTAACCATTTTATGTTTTTAGAGAAAAACTTTTTTCCCTTTTCTAATATTGGTGTCCAACATGTTAACATCCATTTTGGTATTATTTTGTCAGGCTATTCACCTATTTCTTGTAAAGTGGAAAGGACTTTAGGATAATAAAATGTGCCACATAATTAATTTATCCTTAATACTTCTATGGTGAGTCATGCTAAAATAATATGAATCATTGTGTAGATCTAGGACTGTGGCCCCCATACACTGCTAGCTAGATTGAGTGGTGGAATGAATACATTATATACACCACCTCCTTCCTCTACCACCATGGAAAACATGTTGTTTGGATTAGAAATTAGTTAGAAGAGGCCACACTCAATGAGTTATGATGGGTCTCCATCTCTCTTGAGCTTGATCCTTTCAACATATAGCTATAATGAATTGTATCCTATCTCAAACACCACCTTAAAGTGGTAGATATCCGTGTGATTAGAGGCACTCAACTTTACGATCAGATGCACTGGCTCAAAATTAGTGATAAGGCCTCCAAAGACTTTTTTAAAAGCATTGAAATCCAATCAAGCTCATGATAAAATCAAATCCATTCAAGTGGCTCAATCTTGGTTGACCTCTCAGTTTGACATCTCTTTAGATTTATTTTAACACTACAGGATAGTTTTTCAAGCTCAACCCTACATAGTTGAGTGAACCCAAGCATTTTATAAATGCCTAGATGTGGTGCCTTATAAAATAACTCCTATTGATAAACAACTTCATGATACCTTACCTTTTAGGAGTTCACAGAGGCTCTGAATTACATTAATAGTGACAAATCCTCTAGCCTTGATGTCTTCCCATGTAAATTTTATAAATCCTCGTAGGAGTTTATCAGACTAAATTTACTACAAGTCTACAAAGAAGCCTTACAAAATTAGTTTCTTGGAACCATGATCAACCAAGGTAATATCAAATTCATTCCTAGAGAAAGAGATCATGATTTTCTTACCAGTTGGAGGTTGATAACCTTGCCCAATGTTTCTTACAATATTCTTACTAAATCCCTCACCAACCACATTTAGCTCATTTTACGTGTCATTATTAGACTAGAACAAATAGGTTTTATTAGAGGGTGTTATATTTTAGATAATATTACTATGGTCTAGGAAGGGATGGATTAGGTCTATTCATCTCTCCATAGAACTATTTTTATTAAATTATACTTTGAAAAAAATTATGATAGAATTGAGTGGCAATTTATTCTTACCATGCTCAAGGCTCTTAGTTTTGGCCCTTACTACATTTATGTTATGCAAACATTGCTTTATGAAGCTTCAACTTTACTCACTATTAATTTTAATAAAATTAAGGTGATTTAAATTCAATGATCTATTCTCCAAGGTTTTCCCCTTAGTGTAGCACTTTATATGTTATCTTATGAAGCCTTGGGTTATCTCTTGGCTTCCAAAGCTTCTTAAGGGCTTATTCTAATCTTTTTTCTGCCTGACTGCACCTCGTGGCTCATCAATGGAAACTTGTAAAATGATACCTTCCTCATGCTTGAATAATAAGAGGCCACTTTTAATGAATCTATCCAATGCCTTGAAACTTTCTATTCAGATTTTGGCTTCAGCCTCCAATGAAGTAAAACATAATTTTTTTGATAAAGCATGATTGATGCCTATGCCTGAGTGACTTCACAAGTATAATTAGAAATGGATTGCTTAGGGGGGATTTAAGTTCTTTGGCATACCCTTTATTTTTTATAGTTCTCTAGATAGGCTTTGGAAGTATATCCACAATAAGATTGAATATTCAATTACTAAGCCCTTATCTCTAACAAGCAAGTTTTAGATTTACACTAAAATATTGATCGCTACTCATGTCTACTATTCTTCCTATTGGGATCCCTCCAAGGTCTTTTATGATTCTCTATCCAAAATCCTTAAATTCTTCCTTTAGGCTAATTATTATCATGTCTAGGGTTTTCATCAAGTGCCCTAGGATATTTTTTGTCTCCCTCATGATAAAGATGGCATGGGCATCATTAAAACCTATCATAAAAGTATGGCCTTGTGTGATAACTAGTTTATTTAGACTATTAGGGGTGATGAATCTTAAAATTTTTTGCTAAGAATTATATCTCTATAGGCTCTCCCTGTGTTAAAACCATTGGGAAAATATTGGCTTCCAATCCCTTCTCATCACTATGGATCTTATCAATATTTCTAGCTTTTTTGTGGTAAAAAACATTTGGAATGTTTTTGAAGCCATAAAACCTCACTTGAAGTGGATGGGGGATGGTTTTGCACATAGGGTTTTCTTTTAAAGACCATAACTTATGGTGGTCCCTTATTCATACTACTTTCTTTGTTCCCCTAGTTGAATTACCTGGTATTAAATCTCTACAATTATTCTAAAAAGGCATTTTCACTATTCGAGATTTGGTTACCTCTAGGGATTGGATTCCCTAGCCTGAACAAAAAATAAAGTTTTATTTAAACAATTCATACTTACCTTCTAGTCTTTGCATTCAAGATTTATTACCTTATGTTATATTGTATAAAGTTGGCTTGTAGCCTCTTAGGGCCTGGTGGAAGGACTAGAGGTGGAATTTTGATACGCATTTCAAGAGATACTCTCCTAGTCTACTTTATCAGGTGATGAGTCCCTTCTCTCTAGATTTATTCAATCTCAATAAGATCTAGGGTATCTATTCCTCTCCCAAGACTTGTGTTGCCCATTTGGATTGTGTGTCGTAACCTGGACTAGAGCCCAAAATGGCTCATTTTTTATGGTGTTTGATTTATCAAGGACTTCCCCTCAATGATATATTGTTTTACCTCCACATTCCCCAGACCTTTTATCTAGATTACAAGAGTCTATAATCCATTAAACATATGTTTTGGTTTTGTCAAAATTCTCAGTCTACCTAGCATTGGATTCATTCATTATTTCAACCTTATCACTCTGTGCCTTTTTCTTAGAGACAAGCACTCTTTGGGTATTATTATAATTGGTCAACCTCTATTGCCTTTATATATAAATTCTTCCATGTTATTATTCTCTTTTAACTATGTAAATATAGGAATAATGTTATTTTTAATCATGAGACCTATGAAATTTCATTTTATATTAATGAAAAGGTGGTTGTTATTTCTTCAGTCTATTTGTATATTCAAGATCAAGTGGAAAGTATGGATCTAGACCTACACCACTTTTAGGATCTTTTCGGCCATTGGGAGAGTGTGTCTTGCACCATGAGTAGGGTTCTACCTTATGGCCCACCCCATAGTCTTCCACTTCCTCCTCTTAGAAGGCATCGAAGCAAAAGTTAGTCCAAAAGTAGGAGCCACTTTTCTCCTCTCCCTCCCCCAAGGGGTGGCTAGATTTCTCATGGAAAGTCTTTTATTGGTCCTTCATAGTGGTCTCTAGATAGAATTTTTGTTCCTGCATAGGTGACTGATTATTGTCCTATCACTATTCATGATGACCCCCTATATGGATGGAATGCTCCAGAGATTCCTAATGTGGAATTTCCTTCTTGAAGGGTTCTTCCCAAGGATTATCCTCCACCTCCACCTCTTGGGGCAGCAACTTGTGCTTAAAAACTTGTTCTCTGGTTACATGTAATTTTTGGGGGCATGCCTTAACTAGCTAAATTTTCATTTTGGAATTGGGATGTTCCTCTGACATGGAGTTTGAGCTATGATGTGTCTAACTACTTTACTTTTCAACCTTTTGTAATTATGTTTTTTTATTAGTATAATGTGAAGCATTCTAATAATAAAATTTATAATTTTCTATATTTTTAGGATCCTTAATAAAGAAATTTTCTTCCCACTATAAAATCAAACTTTACTATGAGTTTTCATATTTGTTTGATCCAAAAAATAAAATAAATTAGCAATCATAATATGGGAAGATCATATTATGCCTTTAGAACACTCTTTTAATTGATTAAGAACATTTTAATAAAAAAAATTAATTCTAGGAAAATATTAGACTATTCCATTTCTTTGAGCATTACACTTAATCCTCTGTTAATTTTTTTATTTTTAGAGATCTTGTTACACCTTTAAAACATTATTTTTTTTAAATGATTAATAATATTTTAATAAAAAAAAATAATCGAAGTAAAATATTAAATTCTTCCATTTATTTCATAGCTTTCCACTTAATCATATATTAATTAATTTATTTGTATATTAATAATTATTATTTGTATATTGGTAGGAGTAGTAAGTTTATGGATTTCTCATAGCTTAGTAATATCCTTCTTAGTTGGCTATTGTTGCCATTTTTTATTCTCTTCAGTTGGTCATTGGCCTCATGTCTATTTTTTTTGTGTTTGTGGGACACGCTTACAATTCTGATCTTGATTAGAATTATGTTAGGTCTTCTTATTAAGCTTGGTTTTTTATGAGGCATAAGGTTTCACTCTTGTTTGTTTTCTTTGTTGGTATATAATGCTTGATGACCGTTTATCTTTTGGTTAGGCATGCTCTTTGAACATGTCAAAGGGGGTAGGCTAGGTGTGAGCCCTAGATTATTTCAATATGAGAGATACCTCTGTCTCCATGAATCTTACCCAAATATAACATCTCTAATTAAATGTTTTTCACAATATATGTGTGTGTGTACGAGTTATAAGTTTATGAATTTCTCATAGCTTAGTAATATTGTGTGTTGATGGGATATTATAAATTTTGTTTTTATGATTAAAATTATAGATGTTGCTTTTGGAAGTGGCTCGATTTTATATTTAATTATTCACTTCTTCATTTCCTTTATACCTCTTGGATATGATTCATTATACTCTCTTTTACTTTTACTTGTAATTGTTAATCTATGCATGTGATCTAATAAATTATGATTTATAGTTGTGAATCTATTTTTATTCATTGCAAATCAATACTTTCAATCAAAAATTTATCATTAGATATGATATGAAAAATCACCTTCTTTTTCAACTTAGAAATGCACTAAACATTGGTATAATTTTGCTCACTTTTGATGACTTCCTTCAAAACATTTATCTGATAATACATATCATAAATAATGGATATCTTAGATATTGTAGTGTTATACAAAAATATACATGGAGTGTAGGGCCCTAGAGAGAAACCGATTCTAGAGAAACACCAAGCGTGTGGACTAAAAGTGAAATTTGACACTTCAAAATCCTAGAATTGAGAAGGTGAATAGATTGGCACGAATCATCTAGATGCAAGGATGGACACATATTTGTCTATAATACCATAGTATTACCTATAATTTAGCTGCTACCTCAAATCTTGTTTTCCACTTTAACCATTATTATTCCCTTATCCATTTGATAATAATTTTATAAGATTTAATAATATTTTCAAACATTATTACTCCCTCCATAGAACCATGGGAAAATCCACAAGGTTATGTATACCTTACATAAGTCAATCCATGCATAGAATAAGTATACAATTATCATCTATTATAATAAAAAATAAGAGTTGCATAGCAGTGAATCCCTGCCTTCAGTAATATCATTATTGTGAATTTATGATGATTTTCAAAGGTATCACCAATGTTGAAAAAAGATAATCAATGAATCAATTACTAGGTAAACCAAAAGAAAGTGGTAGTGATTTATTCAAAAATGAAGAAGCTTATGTATTATAAAAAAAATAGTAATGGTGATCATGCGATTTGAGGAAGCACAACTATGTGTGAGAGATTTTGTATTGTAAATTATTCAAAGTCAAGTTTGCATATAAATTTATAATGTAATCTCAACTCAACAGTCTATTGGAAATATTGTCATTGATGTCAAAGGTCTAGAATTACTGGTGATAAAGGCCCCATTGTATTTAATGATGTTTGTAATTGTTATATCTTGGCTAATGTGAGTTAATATTTATTTAATATTAACAAATATATTTTTGGTTGCATATGAGACAAAAAAAGGGCCCATGGAGAAGTCAAAGAGCCACGGGGTAAAGACAAAAGAAGGATGGGATGAATTTTCCCATGAAGAGTCATCTTGGGGAATTCCAAGAGTCACCAAGTGAAGACAAAAGAGGAAGGGTGCAATTTCTCATGAAGGGACACTTTGAGGAATACGAAAAGTCACCAAGATAAGGACAAAAGAGGGAAGGACGTTTTTTCTCATGAAGGGTCACCACATGACTTTTCAAAGGCAAAGATATGAAGGGTCATACAAGTTTGGCACCATTTTCCATGAGGATTGAAGGGTCACAAAGGGGGAAGGCCAAAGGTCATTTGAAAAGCTATAAATAAAGGCTTGAGAAGCCATTTGTAATAAGAGAGATAGAGGTTGATTTGATATTATAATATCTAGCTAAGAGGAGAAATTATGAGAGAAGAATATGATTTGTATTTGTTATATCTAGATTAGAAGAGCAAAGGTGAGAGAGAGGAAGGAGATGTTGTAATGAACTATCATTTGTTGAGATAGCAACATTAAGAGATAGTTGTGTGGTATACACAAAGGGTTTGGTGCTCTTATGGGTTGGTGCTCATGAATAGTTATTGGGTTGGTGCTCGGCAAAGGGGTTGGTGCTCCTATGGTTTGGTGCTCACAAATTGTTGTTGGGTTGGTGCTCGACAAAGGGGTTGGTGCTCCTGTGGGTTGGTGCTCATGAATTTTTGCTAGGTTAGTGCTCAACAAAGGGGTTGGTGCTCCTGTGGGTTGGTGCTCAGCAAAGGGGTTGGTGCTCCTACAAGTTGATGCTTGTGAATATTGTTTGGGTTGGTGCTCATTCATATACTTGACATTGTTCTCCATGCTTTTTCCCACATTGGGTTTCCATGTTATATCTGGTGTCTCTCTCTTGTGTGATGTTTATTGTTTTAGTTTTATTACATATCTTGAATGTTTGATTAAGTGGAACTTGATTAAAGGAAAGTTTTATAAGATATATGATATACTGATTCACCCACCCCTCTCAGTATATCCCATGCTTAACAATTGGTATCAGAGCGGGTTCCTTTTTGAAAAATTTTACAGCTTGAAGGTAGATCGAGAAAGCACGATGGCTAGGTCACAGGAAGGATTTTATACAAATAAGGCACCTTTGTTTGATGGGATGAATTATGCTTTTTGGAGCTAAGAATGAGTACTTATTTGATAGCCCTTGGATTCGACATATGGAAAGCAGTGGTGGAGGAATATGATGAGCCACAGACATCTGCAATTACTCCAGTAGAAAAGAAGGCAAGTGAATGTAATGCTAAAGCTTTAAATGCTATTTTATGTGGTTTGTGTGAATCTAAATTTGTTAAAGTTATGCAATCTAAATATGCTCATGAAACTTGGGTAAAACTTGAGAATATTTACAAAGGTGATGGAAAGGTTCATCAAGCTAAGCTTCAGACTTTTAGAAAATAGTTTGAAAATTTAAAGATGGAAGAAGAAGAAGATATAGCAAGTTATCTTTTGCGAGTTGATCAAATCATAAATCAAATTCAAGCTCTTGGAAAATCGTTGGAAGAGTTAAAGGTGGTACAAAAGGTTTTGAGATCTCTACCAATGAGATATGATGCAAAGGTTTTGACAATCGAGGAGATGAAGAATTTAGCCAAGCTAAAGATGGATGAGCTTCATGGTATACTCACGGCATATGAGATGTGGATAGAACAAGATAAACCCTCAAAGAGAGAAGCAGATTTCAAGACATCAAAGAAAGAGAAAGTAAGATTCAAGAATCAAGTGATAATTCTAGTGATGATGAAGATGACAATGGAACACTTTTCATTCACAAGCTGAAAAGGGGAATAGATAAATATCAAGGAAAATTACCTTTTAAATGTTTTAATTATGGAATGATTGGACATTTTTTAGCTAGATGCCCAAATAAGGGTAATATTGATGAAGAAGAAAAGCCTACATACAAGAAAAATTTCAAAGGCAAATCTAAGAAGGGATTCAAGAAGAAGAGCCTGTATTCTAAGGATCCTAGCTCAGTTGAAGATAGTGGAGTCAGTGATTCAGAAGGAGAAGAGATTATATTCATGGCCATACATGAAGGTGATCAAGAAGAAGAAGAGGAGGAAGCTGAAGTGAATATGGAAGGATAAATCATTTATGCCCTAGAAGAGTTAAAAGCTATTGAGAAGAAAAATCAAAGATTAAAGCACCAGATCAAGAAAATGAACAAGAGTCAAAGGAAATGATTGAAGATCTACAAGCACACTTTGAAGAAGCCAAGAAGAATGAAGAAGATCTCACAACATAGTTGGAAATAGAAAGAAAAGAATGTCGAAGGTATGTTATTGAAATTGCCTCTTTAAAAGAAGATATTGAGAAAGTATTCGATGATAAAGTAGTTAGTGATTCAAAATTTAAGGATAGCACTAACATGTTGAATAAGATATTGGAAAGTCAAAAAGCAAATTCAGATAAGACAAGGATCAGTTTTGAAAAGAAAAAGAGCTATGTTGAAGATCTTACAGGAAACAAAAAGGGGAGAAGTGAAAAATATAGAGGACATTCCAAATAAAGAAGGATGGAGAGAACAAAGCTACAAAAGACAATCAGGTCAGAGATATACAGATAGGTCTTATTTTTATGGCTATTATTTTTATTGTAATGGATATGGTCACAAGAAATTAGAATGTAGAAAAAGAGCTATCAATTTCAGAAATAAGGAGAAGGAAAGTCAAGTAGAGTCAAGCAGAAGCCACAACTTCAGACACATAGCTCAGTATTATAGAAGCGTGTTTGAGTTAGTCAAGAAGGATCATAGTTTCAAATCTCCATTCATCAAGAAGAAGGTTTAGACATGTTCATGGCAGAAGAAACAACCTAAAGACTTTATGATGGTTCAGATAGCCCTGCATGTAAGAGGTAAAGATCAGCCATGGTTAATTGATAGCAAATGCTCGAGGCATATGACAGGAGATAAAAGTAAGTTCATTACTTTAAAGAAGATTAATAGTGGTACAGTGAGATTTGGAGATAAAACCACTGCCAGAATAGCCAGAAAAGGTACTTTGAGTTTGGATTGTGGTAGAACTAAGACTAAGAATGTTTTGTATGTAAAAGGTCTTAAGCATAATCTATTGAGTGTTAGTCAAATATGTGATCAAGGATACACATTAAAGTTTCATGCTGAAGGTTTTGAGATTAGAAGAAAAGATTCAAATGAGTTGATTGTAGATGATCAAAGGATAGGGAACAATGTATATGTATTGTCAGATATCTTCTCAAAGGCACGATCAAAGGACACATTCAAAGATCTGGGAGAGGAGTTGGGAGTAATTTCTATTACTTCCTACCATTGATGTTCATCATCAGTTAAGGGGGAGCTAAGTGTTAGCTCTAGGTAGGCCCTTTGCCATTGATGTCAAAGGGGGAGAATGATAGGTACAAGTATAGGTGCAGAAATAGGTATAGGTTGCTACAGTAAGGGGGAGTTACTGTATGTTTTTAGATGACAGTATGTGCAGGTGACAGGATGTGGCAGTTTCATGATTGAGGTTGCCATCAATGACAAAGGGGGAGATTATTGGAAATATTGTCATTGATGTCAAAGGTCTAGAATTATTGGTGATAAAGGCCCCATTGTATTTAATGATGTTTGTAATTGTTATATCTTGGCTAATGTGAGTTAATATTTATTTAATATTGATGAATATATTTTTGGTTGCATATGAGACAAAAGAAGGGCCCATGGAGAAGTCAAAGAGCCACAGGGTAAAGGCAAAAGAAGGATGGGATGCATTTTCCCATGAAGAGTCATCTTGGGGAATTCCAAGAGTCACCAACTGAAGACAAAAGAGGAAGGGCACAATTTCTCATGAAGGGACACTTTGAGGAATAAGATAAGTCACCAAGATAAGGACAAAAGAGGGAAGGATGTTTTTGCTCATGAAGGGTCACCACATGACTTTTCAAAGGCAAGGATATGAAGGGTCATACAATTTTGGCACCATTTTCCATGAGGATTGAAGGGTCACAAAGGGGGAAGGCCAAAGGTCATTTGGAAAGCCATAAATAAAGGCTTGAAAAGCCATTTGTAATAAGAGAGATAGAGGTTGATTTGATATTGTAATATCTAGCTTAGAAGAGCAATTTTGAGAGAAGAATATGATTTGTATTTGTTATATCTAGCTTAGAAGAGCAAAGGTGAGAGAGAGGAAGGAGATGTTGTAATGAACTATCATTTGTTGTGATAGAAACATTGAGAGATAGTTATGTGGTATACACAAAGGGGTTGGTGCTCCTGTGGGTTGGTGCTCACGAATATTTGTTGGGTTGGTGCTTGGCAAAAGGGTTGATGCTCCTATGGGTTGGTGCTCATGAATTGTTGCTGGGTTGGTGCTCGGCAAATGGGTTGGTGCTCTTGTGGGTTGGTGCTCATGAAATGTTGTTGGGTTGGTGCTCAGCAAAGGGGTTGGTGCTCATGCAGGCTGGTGCTCACGAATAGTTGTTGGGTTGGTGCTCAGCAAAGGGGTTGGTTCTCTTGAAAGTTGATGCTTGCAAATATTGTTTGGGTTGGTGGTCATTCATATACTTGAGATTGTTCTCCGTGGTTTTTACCACATTGGGTTTCCACGTTATATATGGTGTCTCTCTCTTGTGTGATGTTTATTGTTTTAGTTTTATTGCATATATTGAATGTTTGATTAAGTGGAGTTTGATTAAAGAAAAGTTTTATAAGATATATGATATACTGATTCACCCCCCCTCTCAATATATCTCGTGCTTAACACAGTCAACGATAGAATCAATGGCTATTATAGCATAAAGATTTGAAGATGTTAATAGTAACATACTAGATCATTTGACATGTTCTATAATATTTTATTAGAGAGAAATTAATTTGTATATTATGTTAAGAATACCTAAGTGGGGTCAATAAGGGAATGGATTTGTTGTGTATTATGTGTTGTTTGTCATGTGCCAAAAATGTATTGCTAAAATTACACATAATAAAAATGTTTATTGTTGTCAGTGTCATGGAGATTTAATTATAAGTTGTTTATCCTCCAATGCTTGGCATGCAACCAATCATTTCCAATGTTGTATTAGATATTGGGATTTGGTGGATTGATGAAGGTAAATCTAGTGAAACATTTCTATATCTCAAGACATTATGAATTTAGAAGATCTTATTTCTTGTTTGATGTCAATTAAAAAGATTAACCATGTTTGTAGCTATAACTATTCAATGATATCTAGGGTTATTAGCAACACATTCAAATTTTTGTATATTTTTATAATCTCATTTGATTAGCGTAGTGACTAGTCCTTGCATCTGTATTAAGAATTGTTTGTGCTTTAGTCTATTATAATTTTTCAATGTACACTTGCTTTAATAATTACAACTAATGAATTTAATTTTATATTCATTTAGATTAATGTTATAAAAAATTATGTTTAGTTATCTTAATTTATGATATAGGTTTGTGGAATACCATTTTGTTTCTCTAGTTATTAAATTATAATATTACAGTAGTATATATGTATAGTTTTTTATTTATTTATTATTAAAATAATATTTAAGAAAATTTTGATTATGCATTGAGTTAAAAGGCCATTGGATAAAATCTATATGGTGAAGTTGAATTAGTCATATCTAATGGTGTTTCTCAATGACTATATAATGTATTTGATAATGCGTATGGGTATTGTGAATGGTAGGTATGTACATCGATAAAGTTGACAGTGCACTAAACTTTTAAGGTCTCTTAACTTTCATGATATGGAACTATTTAGTTCATTTAGGGCCCTTACACATGTTATATCATCAAGATCTCACATGTTAGGATATGTCTAGGATATACCGAGACCCTTGGGTGCATAGGATGTTACCACATGGTAGAATCTAGGGTGGGGTACATGATGGCACCTAAGATATTTCCATGTGATAACATCCAGTATATTGGGGTGATCAGAGATGAATAAGATGTACCAAGCACTTGGGATGCTTTCATATGGCATCATTCCACACATCTAGGTGCTTAGAGGCCATTGTACTTATCTAGACTCTAGGGCATGTAATAGTCTACCATATGGTAACATCTTGTACACTCGAGTACCTAGAGATGACTACGACATCTTGAGACTATTGGACATCATGGATGCTACCATGTGGTAGCATCTTATGTATCTAGGTGTCTAGATATGACTTAGATGTGTGGGGAACCCAAAATGCTACCATGTGGTAGCATCTCATGCATCTAAGTGCCCACAGGTCACTCAACTTGTTTGAACATCAGGACATGTGATATTATACCATGTGGTAGTATCCCAAGAATTCAAGTACCAAGAGATAACCAAGATGTGTTAGGCACCTAGATGTCTCCATATGGTAGCATCCCATGTAAACAGGTTCATGAAGGTCACTATACTTGTCAAGACCTGGGACACATGATATTCTACCATGTGATATAATCCCATGTGTCCATAATGACTAGCATGTTCTTGGAACCATGTGGAAGAATTTTGAATATTAAAAAGGCTTTTGATAGTTGTTTGATTCATAAAATTTTTTTAGAGGCATGTGACACCTTTTCACTTCTTCAAAAGACTTAACTAATTTTACAAAGTTTTTTGATACTATGTATACCTCTCATGGCAAGATTGGGCCTATTCAAGGTTATCTGATGGATTATTGATGTCGGTGGTGCTTTGGGATAATAATTTAGTGGGATGATGCCACATGGCATAACCTTTTTGCTCTGCTATCCTAGAGAGGTTTGTTCCAGTGCAAAGCCTCTGAGCAAGAATTTGTTTGTTTTTGGAATACTTTTTCTTAAGTGCTTGTGTGTGTTTCATAGGGAAAATATTTGAATTTACATATTATTTTTGTATATTTTGATTACTAATTTTTATTTGAACTTATATTTAGTTTATCCATACTACACTTGGTTATTATTCATGCAAAATTACTTTTTTATAGGCTATCAAGGAAAGAAGGTGGAAATAAATAGAAACTGCTTTAAAAATACATACAAGAAAATGTTAAAATTTATAAATTTATATAGTTTCATTTTTTAAAGATGATTTATTGATCTTTGAATTTTTCTTGGTATAAAATTGATGTCCTTGGGCATTAATTAAATGGAATTAAATCTATGTAAAATCAGATGTCAAACAAAAAATAAACTGCAAGAAATTTTCTCTTGTGCATGTTTTGCTCCTTTAACTTTGTATTGTATTGCATTGTTAATGATATGTTTAGATCTATTTTGAATTTTTTAGATGTGAAGATAGTAGTAGTGGTGATTCATGGAAAATGTATTGCATAGAAAATAAGAAAAGAATTCATATCTAAAGTATCCAAAATAAGAGATGGGTTGGGAAAGGTCATTAAATGAATAAAATAAATACATATGATTGCATAAATAAACCTCAAGTGCATCTTGTATGTTTGGGCACTTAGAGGTGACTAGGCTTATCAAGACCCTAGGTACTCAAGAGATGTTATGGGGTAGCATCATGGGTACCTAAGTGTTGGGGGCACTGGATATGTTACAATGTAGCCACATCATAAACATCCGTGTCCATGCCAGTAATTGGCCTTCTTGAGACATTGGGGTATTCAACATGATACCATGTGGTAGCATGTTGGGCACTCACATTCCCAAATATGACTAGGTTTGTCCAAATATTGGGGGCACTTTAAATGCTACTACTTGGTAGCATCTAACACAACATACCAGATGATGAAAACATAAAATTACAATCAAAATTATCACTAAGCATAAAATCAAAAATTGTATAACCAAAAACTTATTTTTGATTCTGATTGAATAAATAAAATAATTACATGCAAGTGCATAAATAAACATTGACTCATATTTTAAGTTGACATAAAAAATTTAAACATACAAAAAAGAACAAAGCTCATTGTAACATCCCCACCAGGATATACTACTACTTGGTAGCATCTAACACAACATACTAGATGATGAAAACATAAAATTACAATCAAAATTATCACTAAGCATAAAATCAAAAATTGTATAACCGAAAACTTCTTTTTGATTCTCATTGAAAAAATAAAATAATTACATGCAAGTGCATAAATAAACATTGACTCATAATTTAAGTTGACATAAAAAATTTGAACATACAAAAAAGAACAAAGCTCACTATAACATCCCCACCAGGATATAGTTAGAAAAAATGTGATTTTAAAAAAAACTTAATCAATGTATTCTTTCATTATAATTCACCATGAGAAAAAAATTTCTTCGGGAATGGCTATCGAATAAGTGAGGAGTCATCCTTGGTTATACACCCTCTTTCTACATGTTAGGGAGGGGTTGGTTGGGTTTTCATTTCTAGTCAATAGATGACTTAGAAAGAATCATTATACATTATTGGCAATAGGACTCGATGCCTTTATTGCTCAAACATTGGACCCTATTTTTATGTTAGATCTAAAAAAGTGGACTCGACACCTATTTGGGTCAAATTGCCTGGCCTTCCAGTATAATTCTAGTCTTTGGAAGTTTTCAAGGTTATTGGGAATACTCTAAGACATTTTTTAGATGATGATATGAGTTTTATAGAATCTAGGAATATGTCAATTACAAATATTCTTATTGGTATTGATCTTCACGTAGGATTGGTAGGTGAATTTACTCTTCAAAAAGGTATTCATTTGTTGGTTCAACAACTAGATTACTAAGGTATATTGTTCAAATGCATTATATGTCATAAACATGGTCATCTAGTATTGGAATGTAATATACCTTTAAAAATAAGAGTCGACAATGTAAGGAGATTGACTTTATGAAAAACAATGTGGCTCAGGTTAAGCCTTAGGACTCTAAACATCAGGTGGAAGAGGATCAGTTACAGCCAGGGAAAAAAATGGAAATGTTTATGTTAAATGGGTCAGCTTATGGGGACCTTTTGGGTGTATATAAAAAGGTTAATGAACTATAAATTGAAACTATATATGTAGGCTCTTTAAAATAAAGTCTGTTAAATTCTTATTTAGGAAACATGACACTTCCTCATCCAGTGATATCCAATTTGTATTTGAAAATAAATACCAAGGTGGGAGATACTTTGGTTTTGAATGAAGTTGAGGACATGAATATTTCAAGCTTGGGAGTGAATGCAAGAAGGGAGGAGGGTGGCAATCCATTAGACACTCTTTTTGACAATATTGATTATTATAGGTCCATATCAACAAATTTATCCAATGTTTGTAAAGGGGAGATTTCACATGCTTTTTTGGCTATTAATAATGAGGTAGGGAAGGTAAAATTGAATTATAATTTAAGGAAAAGAGAAGCTAAAATGGAGGTTGGAGGGGAGAATGATAGAGGGTTGGGTTAAAATCTGAGAAGAAGTAGGAATAAAAAGGGGAGAGGAAGGTCACACATCTCTCTTGCACAAGAAAAAGCTACAATTGAAGTTGTTAAAGGGAGAAAATCTCATCTAAAAGGGGTTCTTAGAACACATTCAACCCTAATTCAAGTTAAAAAATGATTTGACTCTCTCTAAATATTAGAGGGTTGGGTCATCCCTCTAAAAAATTAGCCTTGAAGCAACTGATCCAAGGAAAAAATACCAATATTTTGATGTTGCAAGAGACTATGAGTGATGGGATAATGCTAACTTCTAAAGTGGAGAAGATTTTAGGGGGATGGGAATTCATTTATCTAGATGCAAATGGTTGATCATGGGGATTGATCATTGGGTGGAGATCTAGGGTTTGTCTTTGTACAAACTCTTGGGCTATCAAGTTAGGTTTAGGCATTGACCTTTTCTATCATGAGATTGGTAAAGAGATGACTATTTTAAACATATATGGTCCTTACCTAGATAAAGTGTAGTACTGGGAGAATATTTTTGGTTTAGATATGTTGAGGTAGAATAGGGTGATCTTAAGGGGTGACTTCAATATTTCTTTAGGTAGAGTTGAAGTTTGGGGACTTCATGCTCAGATTGACCCTCTGACTAGTTTTTTCAATCAAAGATTTGAAGAGGCTGGGTTAATTGATGTCACTCCTATCAAAATTTGTCCTACATGGAGGAATAAGAGGGTAGGTGATGACAAGATTGAAAAAATATTGGATAGATTTTTAATAATAGAAAAAATCTATTTTGAACAAATCAGAAGTAGACAATCGGTGGGAACTGGGGGAGACTAATCATTTCCATATTTTATTAGAGCTAAGCTTAGGGGAAAAAACCTCTTAGTCCTTTTAAATTTAATTTTGAATGGTTGAAGGATGAGGATTTTGTTTCAACTATTAAAAGCTCTTGGGTTTTGTATAATGAGGCTGTGAATTCATCTGTTGCATTACAATTTGTTGATAACTTAAAGTAGATTAAGAAATTGGATTTTTGTTGGGCTTCTGAGAAAAGGAAAAGGGATGAGAAAGAGTTAAGAGGGGTCAAACTCCTATTAGAATAGTTGAATCATAAATATTTGTTGGGTTTTATTTCTCAAGAGGATAAAGATGTGGTTTATCAATTAGAACATAGGAAAAGGAATATTTTAAATGCTAGAGAAGCTGAGTGGAGGCTTAAGAGTAAAGCTATATGGTTAGATCATGGGGACAAAAACACAAAAAAATTCCACCAATACGTGAATCATAGGAAAAATGTCAACACTATCTATGGGTTGAAAAATAGGGAGGGTATCGAGGTCTCCAAATTTGATAACATCATTAAATTAGGCATAGATCACTTGGGGGAAATCTATAAGGAGGAGAGTAGGATGACTATTGTTGAGGTGGTCAAAATGACTTCTTTCTTTCCTAGATTTGTGAATGATAGGGATAATAAGAGTTTTATGGAAGAAGTTTCAAAGGAATATCTTCAGGTTATTCTTTATAGATTTTAGAAGGATAAAAGCCAAAGACCAGATGGTTTACTAGTGGAATTCTTTATTAGTTTCTATGAGATAATAGAAGAATATTTACTCAGAGTTATTGAGGAATCCAAAACACAAGGTAGAATGCTTGTTACCTATAATTCTACCTTCATGGCACTGATCCCAAAATTGGCTAATCCAAATACTTTTGAGGAGCATAGACATATTTATCTATGCAACTACATCTACAAAATTATTTTTAAGATTAATTCTATTAGGATGAAGACCTTGTTGTCAGACACTATATCCCAAGAAAAATTTGGTTTTTTATCTAGTTGATGGATACATGAAGCTATTGGGGTGGCACAAGAGTATTTACACACTATCAAATCTAAGAAAATACCTACTATGATAGTTAAAATTGTTTTTTCCAAGGCATATGATAGATTCAATTGGTTGTATCTTTGGCTCATGATGTTGCATCTTGGTTTTTGTGTTCAATTTGTCAACTAGGTGATGAATTATTTAAAAATTGCTTCCTTCTCCATTTTGATTAACAGGGATGCTACTAATTTTTTCAGACCTAGGATAGGACTGAGGTAGGGCTTCCCTTTGTCCCCTTTAATCTTTCTACTTATGGTATAAGGTTTGAGTCGAGCTATTTTAGATGCTAAAACTATAGGCAATTTTTAAGGGAATTAGGATGGGTGACTCTTTATATTTGACCCACTTATTGTTTATGGATGATATTTTATTACTATGTGATGGTTCATGATAGGATAATTTTAAGTTAAAGGAAATTATGGATTTATATTTCTTGGTTACTGGTATGAAGATTAACTTTGACAAGTCTACTATCTGTTTCTATGGTATTAGTGAGTTTTATATAGGGTTATTTTCTCAACTTTTTTCCTTTTAACAAGTGGACCTTCAAAGTGGTTTAAAGTACCTTGGTTTTTTAATTAAACCAAATTCTTATGGATAGAATGATTGGCATTGTCTTATTTCCAAATTTGAAAAATGACTATCAGCATGGTGTTTTAGGTGGATATCCAGAGGTGGCAAACTTTGACAAAATCTATTTTGAAATTTATTCTAGCGTACTGGATGTCTCTAGTTTTTATTCCTAAATGGATTTTGGAGAAGATTAGACAAATTAGCTTTAGGTTCTTATGTTCTGGTAGTAAGGATAAGAATGGCATACCCCTTGTAAAATGGGAAAGGATTATTTTACCTAAGGAAGCTAGGGAGTGGGGTCTTAAAAATTCACACTTGTTTGCTAAAGCATTGGTAGAAAAAAATGTCTAGAGAATAATTAATGGTAAAGGTTTATGGTGTGAGTTTATATTACAAAAATATATTAAACTTGATACTTTAGATGCATGGATATGTAACCCTAAAAAATCCTATAGGAATGCCTCTATTATTTGAAAGGCTATTGTTTCTACTTTTCAAATTATTGGAAGGTGGCTAGTGTGGAAATTGGGAGATGGAGGGAAAGTTAGAGTGGGAGAATATCCTTGGGTGGGATGTGATGAAGTCTATAGACTTCCAAACAATCTTATTGAGCATCTAAGAAGGTAGGGCATTTTATACCTATCATAAGTTGTTGACCAATATCTTTCAACTTTGTGGAGTTAGTAATGGAAATCTATTGAACTTTTGGGATTAGAAGATGAGGGGAAAGTAGCATGGGAAGGTTATATAAGAAGTTTGAAAATTAGTCATGTCAAATTAAAGAATGTATCTAATGAGTTAATTTGGTCAAAAAACCAAAATAATGGTATATACACATTAAAGTTAGGGTATAAATCCATTTATAATATTGATAGGAACATTGTTCAGAAATGGTGGTGGAAAATTTTGTGGAAGCTGAAGTGCCCACTCAAGGGGTGTATCTTTTTGTGGCTAGTTCTCAATGATATGATTATGACTTGGGACAATTTACAAAAGAAAGGATGTTATGGTCTGAGTAGGTGTCCTGGTGTCCCCAAAATTCCACACTTTAAATTTTGTGGTACCTATATTGAAAATTTTGTATTTTATCTTATGTGAGTCATTGTCCTTACTAAGCTAGTCCTATGAATAAAACCTTATTTTTTAGTAGTTATTGTGTTTGATTTCTTTATTTCCCAAATTGCTCCTAATTACTCCAGAGGTTTGAAAACATTTTCCTAAAGCCACCACTAAGAATCCATTTACTCATCTCCTCCAATATATCAAATAAGCTAAACTATTTTGGCTCATTTATAATGAAAATTAGGGCTCCAAACTACTTTACTTATTTAAAGTAAGTAGAATTATCTCGTAAACCCAAATTACTCTTCCTAGTTCAAATCGGAGTTATCAAGCAGCTTTACTTCTTTACTAAAGCTAATCAAAGTATTCCCATAAACTTGCCAAGCATTACCCAAAATAAATCAAGTTTTTGCCATTGATTTACTTGCATAAAGTCTTAAGTAAAAGTAATGCAAGTTTTTTAACTCAAGCTACTCATCGACATAGAACACATTGGGTTTATAAAGGTGCTTTACTTCAAATGATAAAATCAAGTAAAGTAGTTTGAAAAACATGATAAAAGGTAAAGTGCTTGCACGTCCTTTCCCACACTGATAATTAATATGTTGGCATTTATATAAATATTAGGTAAAATCCACCTCATTCCCACCTGGTAGCCAAGTTGTTCGACTAAGTTACCATATCTGGAAACCACGAGCCACATGATTCAAGCCTTTGGAGCATCTTCAAGTAATTTCACTTCAAACCATCTGTGCCTAAGGTAGGTGGATCTCATCCATGTGGTTTTTAATAGCTCCATGTTCATCTTTTTCTTTGTTATTTCTCTCTATAATTTCCTTTCATTGCCATGGATTTTCTTTCTATTTTATCTCATTTTGTTTGGTTTTGCCTTTGTTTTTCAAGCATGATTAGATGTTTTAAAACACATAATTATATTTATAATCATTTGTCATGTTATAAAATTTCATGAAAACCCAATGAAATTGAACCTTTTGTGAAAACCCTAGTAGTTAAACCTTTTTTCCCACTCAGGTTTCTCATATATTTTGACTTAACTAGGTTTCTTAAAACTGATTACTCAGGTTCTCAAGACTGAGTTACTACCCTTGAGAAACTTGATCCCTAAAATCCTTGCCCACTTAGGTTTTCTAACACCACTTACTCAATTTTCCAATCCTAAGTAACCAACCTTGGAAGCCCCGATCCTCAAACAACTAACTTATCTAGGTTTTTAGTCCCCCACTACTTACTTTGGGTTTCTTAAATGCAGTTGCTTCTCCTATCAAACATGAAGTCTTGAACCCTAAAAAATCCACATAACACTACTTGAGACCTACTCAGACTCCTTCCCTGTGCTTACTTACTCAATTTTTTGAGTCCAAGTAACTTGATAATGAAAACCTAAAGTCATGAGCTAACGAAAACCTAAAGTTGTTTGTGCATACTCCTTATGACCTACTCAGGTTTCCAACTCAGGGTTATGAGACCCTATTACTTAAAACAAGTTACTTAAGTTTTTCAAGACATTCTGCTACTCAAAACTTGAAGCTTGCTTGGGGTACTATAAGAACAATAAATTGACTCTTTTATCAATATTTATAAACCAATTAGAGTAGTAACTAAGTGTTTAAAAGAACTTATCAGGTTCTTCAAAGTTAGTCAAATCCAATGTCTAGATCAAAAGGATTAAGAAGATCCAAAGAGGAATTAGATGAATTGGAAGTACAAACAACACAAATTGAATAAGTCCCAAAGTTGGCACTTGAGGAGATTGCAAAACAAAGTAGGAAAGATAAAGCAAAATCTAAGAGAGCTAAGTCCCAAGATCCTAAGATGAAGTATGAATATAAGGGATACCCAATTGAATCAAGCATCATTTCTAAGCTAACTGAGATAAGTGACATAGATATGGGGCATGTGTCTATGACTAAATTACTAGAGAGATCCAAGGCCATAACTAAGACTCCACTTATGCATGGAATGACTGTAATTCTACAAGCTACATCTTTCCCAAGCTCAGCTCAACTTCTTGAGTTTGTGCTAACATGTGCCAAGTACTATGACTCCCTTACTAGGGTTGTGAGAGATGTTGTTGGAAATGTAGTTATAAGATTGGATGTTAAATATCTCAACTATTGTCTAAATATCCAAACATCACCAAAATTAACTGATGTAACAATGAAGAAAGCTAATAAGCAATGGGAAAGTAAGACATCAAAATTTATTAAGATAATGAATACATATTACTTGAAGAAAGTGAAACAAGCCTCAAGGTTCCCAAAGCAGATAGTAAGATCAGACTTCATTCAAGAAGTAGATGACATCATTCAATTATTGTGCAAAATCAATAGAGATAAGAATACCAAATGTTTCTCACCTTGGATGTATGCCTATATCAGAACCATTGATGTCACCTGAAACTCTGCCAAGATTGAGTGGGAAAGAATGATAAGTGAAAATATGGATCAATAATTGAGGAATGTATTATAAAATTTTGATTTCAAAATGAATTCTTATCTAGTGTATGCAACAACTTCACGTGGAGCCTTTTCAAGGCTAAGGAGATCAGGCAAACTATCATTTGTGCCAATTTATGAGTATTATCCTCAACTGGTTCTTTCAGAATACTACAAAAATTATATCATAGTAAATTATGGTTTCTTTTATGAACTCATTTACAATTTTAATGTAGCTCTAAAACATATAAGAGTAATAGATGAAGCATGGGATACAGTTTCAAAATATGGCTAAATTTTAATTTAGTTCCTTGACTTTACATACATCAAGGTTGGAGGTTTCTCAAGAACACCTGTCAAATTACCTAGGTACCCAACTAACAAGTGGATTCTCATGTAATTATGCAGATAGCTTATTGAGTTACATGACTTGCAATCAAACACTCATCATCTAGCTATCAACTTTCCTATTGTCATTGATCACTACCATTGCCCAATCATTGATAAGGCTAGGAATGTGCAAAAATAAATTTACCATCATTACTCCCAAACACATTTTGAGTCTATAATCAACTTTGAATATAGAGGGTTGGTTAAAAATATAGTTTCTCTAGAATACATGCATATTCTAGCACTTGAGGATTTTTGGACTAATTGTAGGGACAAATGTGATGTAAGAAGAAGAGATAACAATAGATTGACTATTGAGAAAATTTGTGTTTTTGATCTATCCACCATCCCTGAGGATATGGAAGATGATGGGGTTGTCACCAATGATGATTTTCATGCAACAGGAGGGGATAATGTCCCACTTCTAGTAATCATTTTTGGCAAAGATCATGATAAGACTATTCCTGATAGAACTTCAAATGTTTTGGTAATTACTTCTACTTGGCTCCTCAACAAAGGATACTACATGAAGGATTTGGTTAAAGAAACTACCCATGTAGGGTAGAAGATAAAATAAATAATACAAGGAGAAAGCAGCCAAGAACCTACAAAGAAGTTAAAGCTAAAGAGAAATGTGGATGATACATATTATATAGTAAAGGACAAAGAGCCAATTCATCTAGTTGTTTTTACTCTGCCATTAGTCTCTTCTACTGATACTATTATTCCTACTATTTATACCACTCATATTAGTACTCATGTCACCCCCTAAGTCTCATGTCACCAAAGCCCCTAAGAAGTCCATTTAAAAAGAGATCTCTCCTCCTCCATTTTTTCCACCTACTTCTACACCCCCTCCTTCTTCAACAGAGAAATCCACTACTAAAAAGGAGCCTAAAAAAGTAATGACCATGAATAAATAACCCCATCTCAGGATGAACTACAAGAAAATAAAAAACAAGCAGTAGAGTTTGAGAAGGAGAAGGAAGAAGTAGTTGTTGAAAAGGTAAAGGAATTTGAGACAAGGAAAGAAGCTAAACCTAAAAAGGAGAAAGTAGAGGCAAAAGAAAAGAGAAAAGTTGAGAAATAAAAATAATTTGATTTAATAATAAAGTAAATTATTGAGAAATCCAAGGAGAAAGAAGCAGTTGTTGAAAAAGTAGTAGAAATAAAAAAATAAGTTGAAAAAGAAACTGAGAAAGAGATCCAAAAAGAGGTGGAGACCCAACAAGTTCCTTCTCAAGAATTAATTATTAGGAACAATCAATAGCAAATGATATTTCATACTAATATTTCCACATATATAGACTTCTCATCTTGATTTCTTATGTAGACAACTCCAAAAGCAAAGAAAGTGATAAATCTTGAGATAGACTTGCAACTACTACTAAGTCTAGATAAGAAAGGTAAAAAGCCCAAACCAGCTAGAGTAAATTCAAAATTGGTGATTAAATCTTTAGGATAAAAGTTATTAGAAATAGTAGTTCCATCATAGAGGATGAGTAAAGGAGAAGTCACTGAGAGTGACTTAACCATTTCAAAGATATCTCTCAGAGAGGTTACTATTGAAGGGTCGAAATAGGATACCCAAACTTTGATAAATACTCTCTTTAAAAATCTTGATTAAGAGAAGGATACTAAGGCCAAGTTAAAGGAGTAAAATTCACAACTATATGAAATAATAGCTAAGGTTTCTAGATCTATCCCATGATAATCTATTATTTCAGGAGATTTAATTGAGTAGCAAGTGATTACTAAAGTAGACAAAATTAGTGATAAGGTAAAGGTAGTTGATGACTAAACTGAAAAGATGCATCAGAGTGTTTATAAGATCTTCCCCAAAGTTCCAGGTATTCATACTAACATTAAAAATAAGTTAGCTAAGATGATGACAATAATAAAATAGATTGAACTTGAAAATAGAATTGTTGGGTTACAACTAAAAAGTCTGCAAACAATAAGTAATTTGAATGAGAAAGTTTTGATTTAAGAAAATATTGATATAGAAGGATTTTTAAAGAATATAAAATAATAGGAGTATTTCTTATCTTTTTGTATGCATATTTTGGAAAAAATATGAGAATAAATGAAAACTTTTAAGGAGGAAGCTGGTGATGAAAAAGTAAATCTAGAAGATTGCCTTTTTGATATTATTGGTGATTGGTCTGATGATATTTCAAGAACATCTGAGCAGTTGTATGAACAAATAAAACAATTAATAGACAAAGCTACAACTCCTTTCACAGCTAAATCTATTAAGGAGTTAATCAAATTTTAACTTCAAATAAAGAGACTAGAGCCAAAAATTGAATAGATAAAAGCTCATAGTAGGAGAATTAAAAAGGAAATGCTAAGATTTGAAACAAAAAGACAATCAATCACCAAATCTGATGATGCAACAATACAGTTGATGTCTCAACACATCAAGTATAGAGAGAAATGTAGACTTGAGGTTGAGGAGGTGGAATAATTGTTGTTACTTTTCCTTCCAACAAATTCTTCTTCCCTCTTCACACTTTCTTACATTATATTCATTCTATTTGTAAAGTATTTTTTTAAAAATAAATTACTTTTAAGTGAAGATGTTTAGTAAATTTAATTGATGAAATTAAAAGACTTAAGTAATTTGGAAAAAGTGCCATTACTTAAAGTTATTTTGTAAAATCAGATTACTAGAGCTACTTCTATACAACATGCAAAAAGCTAGTGGTTGATCCAAAAAAGAAGACAAAACATCACCTCTTGTCATTAACTATTGCATGCCACACGAGAAATTTAAGAAGGATGACACTCAATGGTTTCTAATTTTAAGCACAACACATGGGTATTGAAGAACTTGTTTCCTATTTGAATTTGGTATCTAAAATTGTATAAATATAAGTGCAGGTCTGTGTGCATGGGGATGATAATTTTTGAAAAGAAGCAAAATTTGTTGGAAATATTGTCATTGATATCAAAGGTTTAGCATTATTGGTGATAAAGGCCCCATTACATTTAATGTTGTTTGTAATAAATATATCTTGGCTAATATGAGTTAATCTTTATTTAATGTTAACAAATATATTTTTTGTTGCATATGAGACAAAAGAAGGGCCCATGGAGAAGTCGAAGAGCCACAGGGTAAAGACAAAAGAAGGATGGGACACATTTTCATATGAAGAGTCATCATGGGGAATACCAAGAGTCATTAAGTGAAGACAAAAGAGTAAGGGCACAATTTCTCATGAAGGGACACTTTGAGGAATACGAAGAGTCACCAAAGATAAGGACAAAAGTGGGAAGGACATTTTTGGTCATGAAAGGTCACCACATGACTTTTCAAAGGCTTGAATATGAAAGGTCATCCAAGATTGGCACCATTTTCCATGAGGATTGAAGGGTCACAAAGGGGGAAGGCCAAAGGTCATTTGGAAAGCTATAAATAAAGGCTTGAGTAGCCATTTGTAATGTGGAAGTGTGAGGTTAATTTGATATTTTATTATCTAGCTTAGAAGAGAAATTATGAGAGTTGAATATGATTTATATTTTTTATATCTAGCTTAGAAGAGCAAAGGTGAGAGAGAGGAAAGAGATGTTGTATTGAACTATCATTTGTCGATATAGCAACATTGAGAGATAGGTGTGTGGTATACACAAAGTGGTTGATGCTCATGTGGGTTGATGCTCATGAATGATAGCTGGGTTGGTGCTTGGCAAAGGGGTTTGAATCTCATGTGTGTTGGTGCTCACGAATTATAGCTAAGGTTGGTACTCAGAAAAGGGGTATGGTGCTCATGTGGGTTTATTTTCATGAATATACTTGAGATTGTTATCCGTGGTTTTTTTCACATTGGGTTTCCATGTTATATCTGGTGTCTCTTTCTTTCTTGTGTGATGTTTATTATTTGACTTTTATTGCATATCTTGAATGTTTGATTAAGTGGAATTTGATAAAGGGAAAGTTTTATAAGATATATAATATACTGATTCACCCCCCTCTTAGTATATTCCATGCTTAACAATTGGTATCAGAGTAGGTTCTTTTTTAAAAGTTTTACAGCTTGAAGGTAGATTAGGAAAGCACAAGATGGCCATACATAAAGGTGCCTCTGCAAGCAAAATAATAGTTGATCAAGAAGAAGAAGAGGATGAATCTGAAGTGAATATGGAAGGAGAACTCATGTGTGCCTTAGAAGAGTTGAAAATTGTTGAAAAGAAAAATTGAAGATTAAAGCATCAAATCAAGAAAAATGAAAAGGAGTCAAAAGAGATAATTAAAGATCTGACGACACAGTTGGAAATATCAAGAAAAGAATGTGAAAGGTATGTTACTGAAATTGCCTCTTTAAAAGAAGAGATTGAGAAAGCAGTCAATAATAAAATAGTCAATAATTTAAAATTTGAGAATAGCACTAATATGTTGAATAAGATATTAGAAAGCCAAAAGAAAATATCAGATAAGACAGGTATCGGTTTTGAAAAGAAGAAGAGCTATGTTGAAGCTCTTACAAATAAAGAAACACGAAGGGAAGGAATGAATAATACAGAGGACAAAGAAGGCTAAAAGGAACAAAGCTATAAAAGGCAATCAGGTCAGAGATTCACAAACAGATCCTATTTTTATGGTTACTATTTTTATTGTAATGGATATGGTCATAAGAAATTAGAATGTAGAAAAAGAGCTAACAATCTCAAAAATAAGAAAAAGGAAGGTCATATAGAGTCAAGCAGAAGCTATAACTCTTTTGCTCATATATCAAGCTTTGATGAAGAGACCATAATTTGTTATAAGTGTAATAACTTCAGACACATAGCTCGGTATTGTAGAAGCGTGTTCGAGTCAGTCAAGAAGGACCAAAGTTTCAGGGCTCCATTCATCAAGAAAAAGGTTCAGACATGGTAGAAGAAATAATCTGAAGGTTTTATGTTGGTCCAGACAGCTTTGCATGCAAGAAATGAAGAAAAGCCATGGTTTATTGATAGCAGATGTTTAAGGCACATGACAGGAGAAAAGATCAATTTCATAACCTTAAAGAAGATGAATGGTGGCACAGTGAAATTTGGGGAGAACACTACTACCAAAATTGCCGAAAAAGGTACACTAAGTTTAGATAATGGTAGAACTAAAATTGAAAATGTTTTATATGTAGAACGTCTTAAGCATAATATTTTGAGTGTAAGTCAAATGTGTGATCAAGGGCACACACTAAAGTTTTATGTAGAAAGTTGTGAAATCAGAAGAAAAGATTCAGATGTATTGATTGCAGATGCTCAGAGAATAGGTAATGACTTATATATGTTATCAGACATCAAAGGTCAAAAATGATGTTTGAGTCAGATTGAAGAAAGTTGGCTATGGCACAAGAGAATGGGGCACATAAATTTTGACAATCTTGTCAAAATTTGAAAAAAGCAAGCAGTCAGGAATCTTCCAACGATCACAAAGCCATCTAACACCCTTTGTGGACCTTGTCAACATGGGAAGCAGGCTAGAAGGCAGTTCAAAATAAAAGAGTACTCAACCACTCAGATGTTAGAGCTTGTTCACACTTATCTATGTGGGCCTATGAGGACTCAAAGTACTCAAGGTGATAAATATTTTATGTTGCTTATTGATGATTTTTCACGTATGACTTGGATAATGTTTTTAAAGAAAAAATCAGAAGCTTTTAGACAATTCAAAGCATTCAAAGCATTAGTTGAGAATGAAACTAATCTAAATATTAAGTGTATAAGATTAGATCAAGGAGGAGAATTCATGTCAGATCAATTTATTGATTTTTTTGAAGATCATGGAATAAAGAGACAGTATTCAGTAGCCAAAACTCCACAACAAAATGGAATAGTTGAATGGAAAAATAGAACAATTCAAGAGATGGCAATGACAATGCTAAATGAATCCAAGATAGCAAATAAATATTGGAGAGAGGCAGTTGGTATAGAGTGCATATTCAAAATAGATCTTTATTAAGAGTCAACAGTGAAAAAACTCCTTATGAGCTATGGAAAGACAAACTAGAAACAATTGATTATTTCAGAGTTTTCGGTAGTAAATGCTTCATAAAGAGAACCGATGAAAAACTTGGTAAGTTTGAATCCAGAGCAGATGAAGGTATATTTCTTGGTTATTCTTATAAAAGTAAAGCTTATAAATGTTATAACAAAAGAACCAAGAAAATTGTTGAAAGTGTAAGTGTCAAGATAGAAGAAGATGGAACACAAAAGATCAGTGATCTAGTAGACATTTCTAAAATCATTGAAGAGGAAGGCTTTGAAGAATCAGATGAAGATGAGGAAAAGGAGAAAAAGGGCACCAAGACTCCATCCAAATATGTTCAAAAAAATTATAATGAAAGTGACATCATTGGGGATATAAAAGAAGGAATTCGCACCAGAAGAATGATGGTAAGTGAATCTGAACAAGTTAATTTCTCTTTGCTATCTAAAATTCAGCCTATAAATTTTTTAGAAGCCAGACATGACGAGCATTGGGTTAAGGCTATGGATAAATAATTAGATCAAATAGAAAAGAATGATACTTGGGAATTAGTGCCTAGACCAAAAGATCACAATGTGATAGGAACAAAATAGGTTTATAGAAATAAGTTGAATGAAAATGGAGAAGTAACCAGAAATAAAGCAAGATTAGTATGTAAAGGATATGCTCAAATTGAGGGAATAGATTTTGAAGATACTTTTGCACCAATAGCAAGGTTAGAGGCTATTAGAATGTTTCTTGCATATGCAGTATTTAAAAATTTCAAAGTATTTTAGATGGATGTCAAATCTGCCTTCCTAAATGGGAATCTTGAATAAGAGGTCTACATTGAGCAGCCTGAGGGGTTTATTCTCTTAAATATTAGTAATCATGTATGCAGATTGAAGAAAGCATTGTATGAATTAAAACAAACTTCTAGAGCTTGGTATGGAAGACTTGATAAGTACTTGCGAGATCAAGGATTCAAGAGAGGATTTGTTGATAGTAATCTTTACATCAAAACAGAAGGTGAGCATCAATTGATTGTTGTGGTTTATGTTGATGATATCATTTTTGGAGGAAATATTGAAAAGATGACAAAAGAATTTTCTGATAGAATGCAAAAAGAATTTGAGATGTCTATGCTTGGAGAATTATCATTTTTCTTAGGATTACAAATATTTCAATCAAATAAAGATATTTTTATATCTCAAAATAAATATGCCAAGGAAATGTTGAAGAAATTTATTTTTGAGAATTGTGTACTAGTTGGCACACCTATGTGTACATGGAATAAGGTGAGCAAGGATGAATATTCACCTGTTACATATCAATCTTTGTATAGATCTATGATTGGTAGTCTTTTATGTTTTATAGCATCGAGACCAGACATCATGCATGCAGTAGGTATGGTTGCAAGATATCAGTCACCTCCAAGAGATAGTCATGTTCAGTTGGTGAAAAGAATATTTAGATATATCAAAGGGACATTGGATTATGGATTATGGTATCCCAAAGATAAAGATTTCACATTAGTTACTTGTACAAATTCAGATTGGGTAGGGTGCTTAGATGACAGAAAGAGTACAAGTGGAGGAGCTTTCTTCCTTGGTGATAGCTTAGTATTATGGCTAAACAAGAAGCAAAACTCAATATCACTTTCTACAGCTGAAGTAGAATATATTGCAGTAGTATTGTGTTGTACTCAAGTGCTTTGGATGAAGCAAACTTTGGAAGATATCAAGGTAAAGTATGATGAACCTATTTCTATTTTTTGTGATAACACAATTGTTATAAATATTTTGAAAAATCTAGTAATGCATTCAAGAACAAAACACATTCCCATTAGATATCACTTCTTGAGAGATCAAGTTGCAGATCAACAGGTTAAGTTGGAATATATTAGTACTACAGAGCAGATTGTAGATATTTTCACAAAGGCACTACCAAAAGACACATTTGAGTATCTGCGAGAGAAGTTGGCAGTAACTTCCTTTACTTCCTGCCATTGAGGTTCAGCATCAAGTGAGGGGGAGCTAAGTTCTAGCTCCAAGTAGGCCCTTTTCCATTGATGTCAAAGGGGGAGAATAACAGGTATAGGTACAAGTTACTACAATAAGGGGGAGTTACTATATGTTTTCAGATGACGGTATGTGCAGGTGACAGGATGTGGCAGTTTCAAGATTGAGCTTGCCATCAATGACAAAGGGGGAGATTTTTGGAAATATTGCCATTGATGTCAAAGGTTTAGCATTATTGGTGATAAAGGCCCCATTACATTTAATGTTGTTTGTAATAAATATATCTTGGATAATATGAGTTAATATTTATTTAATATTAACGAATATATTTTTGGTTGCATATGAGACAAAAGAAGGGCCCATGGAGAAGTAAAAGAGCCACGGGGTAAAGACAAAAGAAGGATGGGACACATTTTCATATGAAGAGTCATCATGGGGAATACCAAGAGTCACCAAGTGAAGACAAAAAAGTAAGGGCACAATTTCTCATGAAGGGACACTTTGAGGAATATGAAGAGTCACCAAAGATAAGGACAAAAGTGGGAAGGACATTTTTGGTCATGAAGGGTCACCACATGACTTTTCAAAGGCTTGAATATGAAGGGTCATCCAATATTGGTGCCATTTTAAATAAGGATTGAAGGGTCACAAAGGGGGAAGGCCAAAGGTCATTTGGAAAGCTATAAATAAAGGCTTGAGTAGCCATTTGTAATGTGGAAGTGTGAGGTTAATTTGATATTGTATTATCTAGCTTAGAAGAGCAATTGTGAGAGTTGAATATGATTTGTATTTGTTATATCTAGCTTCGAAGAGCAAAGGTGAGAGAGAGAAAAGAGATGTTGTATTGAACTATCATTTGTTTATATAGTAACATTGAGAGATAGGTGTATGGTATACACAAAGTGGTTGATGCTCATGTGGGTTGGTGCTCATGAATGATAGCTGGGTTGGTGCTCGACAAAGGGGTTTGAAGCTCCTATGGGTTGGTACTCACGAATTGTAGTTGAGGTTGGTACTCGGCAAAGGGGTATGGTGCTCCTGTGGGTTTGTTCTCATGAATATACTTGAGATTATTCTCCATGGTTTTTCCCACATTGGGTTTCCACGTTATATCTAGTGTCTCTCTCTTTCTTGTGTGATGCTTATTATTTGAGTTTTATTGCATATCTTGAATGTTTGATTAAGTGGAATTTGATAAAGGGAAAGTTTTATAAGATATATAATATACTGATTCACCCCCCCCCTCATCTCAGTATATTTTGTGATTAACATTATAACCATTCTATGGGAAATTTTAAACAATCTAAAACTTTGTGTTTAGAGATCTAGATTATTTTTTATGAATTTTTCTAAAAGTGAATAAGAAAGAAGTTTGTTTTCTAGAGAAATTTGTGTCTGAGGGAATCATTTTGTGTGTTTTATGAAGAAAAACTGGTAAACTTTGTGTTATTTATTTATCTAAGTTGAACTCATTGATTTCTTTATCATTTGTTGAAAAGGTTATCACAATTATATGTTTATCTATTTGCACATATATAGTAAACTCTATAAAACTATTTATTATGAAGTGCATTACCTTGTTTCTCTCCTTTCTCAAGCATTCAAGTCTTTTATTTTTCTTCAACTTATCTAAAATTCCGTTCACATTACTATAACCAATTACTTACTTATTGCAAAATCCCTTTGTTATGTCTCATGAATGAAGTGATTAAAGTAATACCCCCAATTAGAATAAATTGCACATAATTTGTATACTCTAAGAATAACTTTAAGTTGTAACAAATTAGAAATAGATAGACATAATTGCATGGGATATTCACTATTAAATGAAGGGCATTTAATCATATGACTACCTACGTAATTTTGACTGCATGCAAAATATCTAGCCAACATGCCTTTTATGTAAAGATTGTGAAGAATCCATTAACCATTTATTCCTCTCATGTGAATATATTGGCCAAGTCTAGAGATAGGTCAGAGTGTTAGCTGATAAGAGAATTATTTGGAGCAGTAATAGTATTGATAAATCTCTCTATAGTTGGATGAGGAATCAATAATATAAGGAGATTAAAGCTATGCCATTTTTGGTTCTTTGGGGAGTTTGGATTTCCAAGAATGCTTGCATATTTAATCATAGGCAAATTTTACCTTATCAATTATCTTCTCAAAGTATAAATATCATAAAAAACTATATACTCAATAAAAGAAAACTAAAGCTACAAGGCAAATAGTTGAGGAGGTCATTGACAAATCTAAGGTCTGACTATATTTTGATGGGGTGGCATAAGGTGATCCTCAGATATGTGGTGTTATAGGCATCATTTTTTATTTGAATAACATACATTGATGTTTAGAGTAGGATTATGTTGTGGTACAAATAATTTTTATGAAATTATGGCTCTAAAAATGTCTCTAATTTTAGCTGCTAAAAGGGACGTTACTCACCTCCAGGTGTTCAATGATTCATAATTCATGATAAATTATGTGAACGGTGTCTATCAGATGGAAAATATCCATCTTCAACCTATTTTATAAGATATACTCTCTATCAAATCCTTATTCTCTAATATGACTTTCCATCACATTTATAGAGAGAAAAACAAGATTGCATATGCATTATCAAAAGGTGGACTACTGTTAAACCCAGGGTGATGGTTGTTATCATAACTACATGAGGGGCACACAGTGGAACCTGAACATGCTCCAATCTACTAAATTTCAAAACTTGTGGTCTATTTTTTTTTTTTTTTTCCATAGTTGATCTTTTGATTGACTATGTTTGTGGAAGTCGTGGCCTGTATGTAGTTTTTTTCCCCCTTTGGGTGATGTTTGAGATTGGACGAGTGGGTTTTGGTTTTCTAATTTGGACTTTTGATTTTCACTCAGTTGGTTAAATTTTTTAGAATGATTATATTAGCATTTAAAAAATGTAATCTCATTTTTTAATAATGAATTATAATACATTTTTTTCTGGAAAAAAAAGAATTCACCATGAGAATCTAATTAGTGATCCAAATAAAAAACTCTACATATATTAAATGTAAAATAAGCCATGAAAATCTAATTAGTGATCCAAATAAAAAAATATACATATATTGAATGTAATATAATCATGTGACATCTAGCCATCACTGATCACTATCATCAAGTGAAACACAACATAACTAAATATAGAAAGTAATTATGAATTTCTAGCCATGATTGGTACAAACATGCAACCATTATTGTCATGGTATAACAAGTATATAATTACATTTCATCAAGTAAAATATTTCAATAATAATAAATCTAATACAATATATAAGATATAAGGCTCTACGGAGCATGAGTTCCTTGAACTCTAGTATCTATTGAAATCTCAAGTGTCATCTCCAAAGAAGTATTATTATGGGGAGGAGAGCATCATCCAATTGATTTTCCATACCAACCATAGACCATCGATGCCCCACACAATTCCCCATCATGGAATGACCCTCCCTTCATAGATGAGTAGATAGTGACAGTGCAAGAATCTAGAGAGACGAGCTAGTACCCATGTGCTATATGATTTCTAGGAATATGAAGTGTACCATAAATAAATCCATTCTAACATGATATTGCATTAACATGTAAATCAAACATATGAAATGAAAATTTCTAACTAATATTACTTTATCCAATTTTTTCAATAGTTATTGATCTCTAAGATTAGTCAAACTCATACACATCACTTGATCGGATTACCCTCATCTGACATTGGTGATGTTAGTAAGCTAGTGAAGTCTATTTCACTACTTACTTAGTACCAACAATGTGAGATTTGGTTAACATAAATATAAACAACATATTGATATAGATTACTTCCTACTAGCAAACATAAAACATGATAAACATAGGAAAAATTAAAATACATACATTTAGTCTGTCAAATGTATGAATGAATCTCCACCATATGATTTATCACATAAATAATAATCGTAACAAGTACAATTTATACCAACTAGGTATAATATATATTAGAATGCACAATATAATTTATATAAGTAGATACAAATACAATACATTCTATGACAAGTAATAACATCATAGTCCATCATTTTCATGTACACACTACCCAATTTCAACATCCAGTCATAATAAATAAAGTCATTATTCTCATAAAAACATAATCTTTCATTTTATATTTTTAGTAGACTACATTCATATAGTTATAGTTTTCCTATCCTTCAAAATCCCATGACTTATTATTATTTATAACAAATATAGGCACACCTCTATAAATCTAGTTGAATTATATTTATAAATCTAACTCTATTCAAATTGTTATCTAGATGTAGTGTCCCAGTAGCATCCCTATGGTACATCTAGATCCATAATTTTATTAATATACAATATTTGAATATTGAAATAACTACTCCACATAATGTAATAGCTAGAGTAAATATATAATCTAGATCCATTATCCAATTACATATATAATATTCCTCTATTATATACTTACATTTATAACATCTATTTATTCTAATATTATAATATTAGAATCATTTATTTATGTATTTCCATTATTCTAATATTCATCTATTATATAGCGAGTTTACACATGGAGCATCCCTGCCAAAATTCCACAAAGTTATAATATACCATATAGGAACTTTAGTCTAATGATTTTATTACAACAAACATTACTATCTTGGTAATATAATAGTGATATTATAAGGTATAATAGTGAATAAGGTATATCCCTTATGTCCAAGATATGTAAGGTATATATGTTGTTACTCAATTATAAAAATATAAGTTATATTATTTAATCCTTAGTTTTATATTTGTGTTGTATGATGTTAATATATTGTACTATACTTCACACAGATCATTATATTTTCACAGGTTAATAGTTAAAATCATACATATTAATGGTCAACTTGATTGAATACAAATTTCATTTGATCATGACTTGATAATAATATGCCAAGATTGAATTATGATTTAGAAATGTAACTAGTACATGTATATGTTAATACAATATACCATATTGTTATCATAAATTAACTTGATCAAATTGCCATATTGTTATCATGACTTAACTTGATAACTAGCTATATTGTTTTCACATCACCCTTATGATTGATATACCAAGATGTAACTTGATCTTATACATATACATAGTTAGTTTTACAAGAATCACTATTTTAATACATATGAGACATTATTTTAATACATAAATACATATATCCCTGTATATAAATATACACCACTATACCTCCTTCCTAGATCACCCTTATATATCTAAATGATAGTTCTTAGATAGTGACTCAACTCACATTATTTGTGATCATGGCCTATATATATATATATATATATATATATATATATATATATATATATATATATATATATATATATATATATATATATATATGGTTATACATACACTAAGTCCAAA
This sequence comes from Torreya grandis, assembly GCA_037957365.1. Lineage (NCBI taxonomy): Eukaryota > Viridiplantae > Streptophyta > Pinopsida > Cupressales > Taxaceae > Torreya > Torreya grandis. The sequence goes on from JARHVA010000150.1 coordinate 4,964,378, forward strand.
AAAATAGTTTCATATACATAAATGCATTGTCATTCTATTTATATATATTATGTTATTTATCATACCTAGTTCACCATGTATTGTATATAGTTAATTGATAGCTTGTTGTATACTAATTCATGGTATCAGTTTGATACACTTCATATAATATATTCAGTCTACAATAGATTAATGTGCAATTTCGTATACATCAGTCTAAAATTTAATAATATTCAGATTTTGTTTTTGTTAGAACACATAGAATTTTGGAAAACTCCACATGAAATTTAATAACATAACCTTCCTATCAAGAGCATTAGAAATGGCATGATTTGGACAAATTTTCTACCTTTTTCCCACTTTCTCTCTCTCCTCTTTACACTTCTCTCCTTTCTTCACTTTGCTCTCCTTCCTTCTCAATTCATGCTCACCTTCTCCTTTTTGTTCTCCTCTCCTTCTTTTATGCTGCGCTCCTTTCATTTATTGAATGACTTTTATCTTTTATCTTTTTTAATTCTTCTCAAAACTTACCATTTTTTTAAAGCATTAGCTTCTTTTTGTGTTTTCACTTTCTTTTTTTTTCTAAATACATAATTTTCTTAATTATTAATTTATTCATTTTTATTCTTGATTATTGTTTTCTTATTCATTTTATTTTCTATTTATATAAATCCATTAAAATTGTTAATTATAACACTACATTAAAATCATTTTATTTGTTACTAACTTAGTATAAGTAAATGATCATCATGACTTAATAATAATACTACTAATGTAAGTCGATAATGTTTTCTTAATCCAAAATGGTAAATCCACAAATATTACATCAAAACATGATGGTTAGGATATATACAGTAGTAAACAAATCACACAAATCTAACATCAATAATAAATTTCATAACATGACATAATCACATAGTACCACAAACATAATCATACAAAATTAATTCCACATAGGCATAAAGTTAAACTAACACACAACTAGTATGCATAAACATTTATCTAAATTCAAACAATCAAAATAAATGTACTAACACTAACAATTCAAACTATACATTTAATATGTACTATTTAATGTGGTGTGTGCAGGGTTCTAGCCATTCTTTTGTCATCTCCCAACATCTCCATCTGTGTCACCCTCTCTGATGATGCTCTCCTTTCATCATGATCTAAGGGATGAATCTCTTCTACATCAAATTCATGATAAAAAAAGTAGTTATTCCATATCATCATGACATATATCATAAAATACTATTGTAATAACATGTTAATCATGATCATAATGTAAGAATACACCATACAACTAAACTCATAATAATGCAATCATGAAATCAAAGCAATATTCAACTATCTCATAATAGTAAATGACTTACAGCTTAGTTAATAATAATTAAATCAAAATACCAACTATAAATATCTATGGATAATCAAATAATTTTTCTTAGCAAGAAATTAGGATGTGACATCCTTCCCCCTAAAGCTAGTCATTGTTATGATGACACTTATTCAAACATAATTTTTGAATTAAAATATTATTTAATAGAAAGATAACATAGTATAAAGCATCAAATCAGGTAAATAAATATGGAAATCATATATAAAACTCATCATAGTCCTCCCAAGTAACATTATCCTCAGAGTATTGGTCTCACAAGACATTACATTGTGACATCTTTGTATTACACAAATAAATTTTTTTGTGTCCATTACTTTGATTGGTTCTACCATGACCACCCCAAGGTCCAAAACTTATAAAGTATTCCAATCCAACACATGTGAAGGATCAACTACATACTTTTTAATATAAGAAACATGGAATATATTATGCAATTAAGCTAGGGCTGGTGGCAATGCAAGCCTATATACTATAAGATTAAGTATTTCTAAAACCATAAAGGGTCCCACATATCTTGATGAAATTTTTATTGACTTCTCAAATTTAATCGAACTCTTTTGTGACTTAATCCACAAGAATATTATATCACGTATAGAAAACAATATATCTATTCTTGATACGCCCTTAACCTTTGATGTGTTTAGGGATATGTGTGGCTGACTTGTGGCTTACATACCTTTTTTATATTCTTATTACATTTATCTATGTTCTTAGTTAAGTCGACCTATGTAATAACCATATCTAAGTAGACTATATATAAGAGGTAGTGGTTATTCTTTGATGATCATATTAGGTACTGTGCTCTTATTACATTGTTGTGGAGGTTTTCCCTTCGAAGGGACTCTACTATATTATCCAGTATTCTGCTCTATTGTCAATTATTAATATGTGATCTCTTATATTTGATTATTTTATGTGATATATAATTATTCTATGTAAACATCTAATTAATTTCCTTATAAGTGGTATCAAAGCTTTGATTTTGGCAAGTTTTCTATAGCATTTTTTTTTGGATCTAGTAAGACGTGACTTTTGCAAGTGAAAAGAGCAAAAATAAATAAATTAGAAGTTGGGAAGAATTAAATTTTTATGTCAGTACAGTATTGTTTGAAACACTTTTTTGAAAAAAAATATTAAAAAAAAAGTCTGGAAAAAAATTTCCTTTGCACATTTTTAGTCATTGGATTCATCTCAGTGAGATGATCACAATAGTCATTAGTTTTTAGAAGGTGATAGTGGCATCTCTGTATCTGGAACCTGAGTAGTTCATTTGGTATCATTGGTAGTTCATACGATAATAATTTGATGTAGTTTGGCTCCTAAATCAAATTATTATTAATGGTGCTCCTATTACATGGTATTTTTCATTGATGACTTATTGGCTTATTATCATAATAATGTCTTTGAGAACTACTTTAGCTAGTTAGCCAAACTACATCAAATAAGAATTGTGCAAGATTAAATTCATCAATTTTAAAATATATCCTTATGCATGGAAGACATCACTAAGGCAAATTTGACCAATCTTTTTTTGGGTGGACTCAAAGATAGCATCAAATTAGAGGTTCAGATGTTTAATCCATTGTTTATATCAAAATCTATCCCAATGGTATGCATGGTATAAGAAAAAGAGATGGTCAAATGGAAAACTTTCACTATTGGTCATGATCGCACCTTTCCAACACCATCATTTCCTCAACCCATTAGATTGACATAATAGAAAATTGAGGTGTTGTCATCTAAAGGGTTGTGTTATGGACATGGCAATAAATAGATCAAAGGACATTGATGTGCTAAAAAGAAGTTTTACAACAAAGGTGATAATGAGGATATAGATGATGAAGAGGCAATTGGTGAGGATGTAGAAAGACCTGAGGAGGAATATAAAGACTCTCAACCTACTATTTCCTATCATGCCTTTTTAGATATTAGTACTCCTCAACCTCTTAAGGTGGTGGGTTTCCTTAAGAAATAGAAGGTCACTATATTGATTGATTCTAGGAGCACACACAACTTCATCAATAATAAGTCCATTACTCGTTTAAACTATTTTATTTATCCTACTCCAGAATTTTAGGTCATGATTATAGATGGTGGTATTATCAGTTGTTCAAGAAAATTCCATGGTATTAAGGTAGCCATGGGAGACTAGTTTCTAGATTATCCTATGTTTGTTATTCCCATGGGTAGAGCTAACATTGTTCTAGGAGTATAGTGGCTTACCACTTTGGGCACTATTGAGATGAATTTCCAAGAATTATTCATGCACTTTCATTCTGAGGGAAGGACATTTGAGCTAAGGGGATTAAGGGCTAAATCTCCATAACTTTTTAGTTCTCATCAAATGACCAAGATTATCTAAAAGGGTAATGAAGGATTTGTGACTCACCTATTTTCCATTAAAGTTCATCCAACTCATCCATCTATACCTCTTGATCTATAACAAGTGATTGGTACCCATTCTATTATTTTTGGTGACATGCCGACTAGTCGCATGTATGATCATGCCATCAAACTTATTCTTGGTGGTACACCACCCAACATCAAGCCATAAAGGTATCTTTATGGCCAAAAAAGTGAAATTTAAAATATGGTACATGAGATGTCAGACATAGGAATCATTCACTATAGCCAAAGAAAATATTCTTCACCAGTTATCATGGTGAGAAATAAATATGACACTTGGAGGATGTGCCTCGACTATAGAGAGCTCAACAAGTACACTATCAAAGATAAGTTTTTGATTCCTACCATTAATGATTTGATAGATGAATTGAATGGTGATCTTTATTTTACCAAGTTAGATCTATGTTCTGGGTATCATCAAATCTATATCCATGATGAAGGCATACTTAAAATAGATTTTAGAACTCATGAGGGCCATTATGAGTTTATGGTTATGCCTTTTGGTCTAATAAATGTGCCATCCACCTTTCAGATTTTGATTAATACTATTTTTAGGCCATTTTTGAGGAAATTTATTTTGGTGTTTTTTTATGATATCCTCATTTACAATAAAAATTGGGAAGACCATTTGCATCATGTGAAATAGGTACTCTCAATTTTGGAACAACATCAATTATATGCCAAACCTTCCAAATTTACTTTTGGAGATCATGAGGTTGAGTATTTGGGTCATATGGTTTCACATGAAGGAGTGAAAGTAGATCCTAAAAAAATCCAACCAATGGTAGACTGGCCAGTTCCTAAGACACTCAAGAAACTAAGGGGATTTATGGGGCTAACTAGTCACTATCATAGGTTTGTCAAAAATTATGGTAGCATTACAACCCCACTCACCTCTTTATTGAAGAAAGATTCCTTCTAGTGGATTGATATAACTACCAGGGCATTTTGAATAATTGAAATTGGCTATGTGCACCACTCTATTTTTGGCCACTCCTAATTTTTTTAATACTTTTATGGTTGAATGCGATGCATCTTGATGTAGATATGGTCAACTAATTCACCAATTTCCTTCTTGATTAATGTTCTCTCTTAACACTAAGGTACATAAGATAATTGAGGGATATATATGGGCATTTATCTATCTAATGAATGGTGATAACCTTATCAAGATCCTTGTGGTCCATAGAGACCCTTCTCAACTTTGGCAACTCCCTAACTCACCTATTTGTTAACCTTAGCCACTTTCTACTTGACTCAGTCTATTCTTTATAGCCATTTTTATAGGATAATTCAATAGGTACAAAAATTTACAAATGGAATTACATAACCTAATCTCATAAATATACCCTCTATTGAACTTGTTCTATCCATAAAATTTTAGGCTCTGACTCTTCTTCTAAACTCCTTTTCTAGCTCCTTCTAGGCCACTGATAGGCCAATTTAAGTCTCTCATGTCTCAACTTACACACAATTTCTTATTTTATCATGTACATATATGAACTCAAGTTTAAAACTCAAAAATATCCTTACACTCAATGATACCTCACTATTGACCAAATTTGGAGGACTTCCACTGGTTCAAACTCTGAGCAATTGGATTTCTAGGTCAAAACCCTATTTTTGGGTTCACAGACCCTGTGAGGACCTAAGAACACTTCATATGATTCTATTAATTCTTGAAAGGGTTTAAAAACACAATGATTATTGTTTGGTATCTGTATTCCTATAAAAAAACTCACTCCTCTTTGGTGTCTCACCCACACACTTCTATTCCACATTTCACAACCCTTTTGACTACATTGGGTACATAGTTACAGTATACATATCTGTAAACATTTCTTGAAAGTTTGTTTTAATATCAAATGAATATAAATCCTATTAAATATTAAAAATGAGATACCAAAACTCCATTACCCTTGTCTCACTATTAGTTCTGCACAATGACTTCTTTTTTCAACATTTAACCACCCCTTTCAAGTTTTTTGTGTGCACACATAGTATGCAGGGACTATAGGTTTTATCTTGAAGATTTTAGTTTATCACATAGTTCATAAACAATATAAAGGATGATAATAATTTTATATAACCTGACACTTTTATTTACACTATGTTCTTTACCTTAACACCTTTGTGTTCAATTGTAGATCATGCTTTGAATGTTTTGTGTGCATACAAACTACATAGTTACCTTCTGTAGAATACAGAGAGTAGAGTTTAGGGGTTTTTTAATTCTAAATCTAGTTTTTAACTTTGTTTCACATAAATTAACATTTATATACACCCATACATCTCATCATATCACTAATAACCAAGTTCAAAGCCTCTTCTCAGTAAGTTCACAAAGACATTAGGCTCATTGTTAATGCAATCACCGTCTACAAGAAGGACAATGTTGTGTTGAAGTTTGAAGACCCCTTCAAATTATATTACCCTCCATCATAGTTACACAAAGCATGAAAAAACCTAACTACCATATATCATCCTTCTCAATATTTAGTACACTTCAGTTGGCCAACTTTTTATATACTTCATTCTTATCTCTCTTGGACTTACACAGTCTCAACATGAGCAATCAGATTTGTGTGTCCAAGATGTGAAAGAGAACAAAATAATAATAATGTAAATTCACTAAACCAATATCATATTAATCACCAATCCATGTTTATCACTAAAACACAACATTATCAACTTTCCTTCGATGATCATTCAAAAACTCATCCTTCTACTATTTGCATTATTCAACAACAACAATGCTATAGACCTTCAATACACATCCAAGATTCTTCATGGTTTTATTTCTTGGGAATAGAATCAAATAATCTCAAATACCACCTATTAACTACCTACCACAACCAAAAATACAACCTTATATCTAGGATAACTATTATAACTACCTCTAATATCTTCTTACAAGAATGATTACCCTTGATACAAACATCAAAGTAGACTATTTCATACAAGTATGATTTTTTTAATACCAAGTACATATTCTAAATGGTATTTATTAGCTTCCATTATCTATTTTACACCTTAAGGAACTTTATACAAACTCTTCCAACATCTTTCCTATGCCAAAACACTTAAATTTTCAAATTATGTAATTTGGTGGGAAACTCATATTGAAAACTCTAACCACCCTAGGCACTCTATAAGTACTTGAAAAGCATTCCATAGTGCATTTTTAAACTCCTAGCATTGTTCCCACACCTAAACATATCTTTTGACTCTCTAATCACTTGAAATTTTCATTAATATGGTTTCATGAGTGATGCCCCTGCATCATACTCCCAAGGGGAGAAGAAAATGAAACTCAGAGGGATTTTAATATCCATGCATCTTTTTAGCTTTCTCCTTGTGTCTTTGATGTCAGCATTCTTCTTCTTTATAGTATCTTCCATCAACTATGGATTTTCAAACTTTTCATGTTGTTGGTTCCAAGTCTTTACATTCTCTTGCTTATCTATAATGTTCTCTATTCTGACTTCTAGCCTGATATGGCATATTTGTTACTTCTTCCTCTTTCTCTAATTCCAACAATGCTTATTAAGTGCTACATTATCCACTTGTATTGTTTCTTTATTCATCACCCCATTGTATGTATGTATCTCTTGAAACATTATTGCCCTGTATACACATGCTTGCAATTTGAAAAACTTTTCATGTTGTTATTCACCTTGTCAAATTTAGATTTGTCATCTTGTACATGTGTTCCAGCTAGTTCTTGCAATTGGGCTTTCTCATCTTGCATCCAAATTAATCCTCTTATCTTTTGTAAAACTACTACAACCTTGCATATCTCCTTCAATGCTTCAAATGGTGATTTATCTTGCATGGGTGTGCTTAGAACATGAAATTTTAAGTCACTCCTTCTTTCTTTCATCTATTATACCTGATTTTTATAGATGTCTACAAGACCATTATCATATTTGATTTGAAAATATAGATCTATGTTCCACTCTTTGAGATATGCTAACTGCTTTGATTCCATTATAACTAAGTGTTCCACCATTTGTACTTGGAAATGATTGAAAACTATTGTACTTATTGTCTCCTCTAGCATGTAAGGTTTATTCAACCATATTGGTCTTGACTGATGTCTCCTTATCTTGATATTGCTTCTTAAAATAACAAACAATGTGTTCTCTTATGAAATTCAAGGTGTATGGACTATAGGTATCTAGGTCCATACATCTCCTTACCATGAAATGTATTCTTCATTCCTAACAAACCCCTAAATATTACTTCCAATGCTTCACATGTCTTTTTCCTAGTGTCTTGATGTTGTTTTATAAAATCAAGTTGAAACATCCTCCTTGTTACTCCATCATCAATCTCCCATACGTCATCTTTGGACATGATGACCTTGTTAACTCCTGAAACTTGAACAACCTAAAAATCCTTACCATATTCTTGCATGGATAAATGCTTGTCTTGATCATGATTTCTCTTTACATCACCTCTATATTCTATAGATCTACCATTTGGAAAAGTGTTAACACAAAAAACATAAACTTCAAAAACTTGCATGAATGTACCTTGATCCTCTATTTTGTTCATATGCATATCTAATATGTTGACTATCTTTTCTTGACCTCTTTTCATATTCATAGCCTTGTATTTATCTTTATCATTCTACCCTCCTTCTTGATGTGGTCTTTTACATACTTTTCACTTCTCATTTTCAAAATCACTCTTATACACACATAAGAATACATATTCATCAATTAGATTTACACTACCTTGAGTGCCACATACCTTCTCCCATCCATATTTTTCTTGTTCCTTGACCTTGTATGGATTTTCTTCATTTAATATCCTCCCAGCTACTCCTTTTGACTGCCACATCATAGCTGAGCTATCCCTTTTATTTTCATTTTCATTGAGTTTCTCTTTGTCATCAACTTTTTCTTTCTTCTTCACATGGTGTTTTAGCAACTCTTGAGCGTGCATTCTCTCCTCCTTTTTGTCTTCAATCTTTGTCTTTAGTTGCAAGTTACAAATATCCAAACACATTATTTATTCTTCTCTCTTACCTTGTTCTTTTATACTATTTTACATCTTTGGGCAGGGTTTTCCCTCCTTGTTTTACACTTCTTGATGAATCTTGGGATATATTGAATTATCCCTATCTTCTTTGACCATAAGATCCTTTATCTTCCTTATCTCTAAGACTTATTTGGTGGCTGTCTTTGTGTAACCTGTATACATATCAAAAAACATATTATTAGTATCAAAATTTGGAGCCTTCATGGCTCTTTCTTGTGCTTCTTTCTTGGACACTTCATTGTCCAACTTCCTCTCTTACTTGGTGTCATTCCTAAGCCACTTATTACCCATATCAACTACAATTTTTGCCCCTCTTCTTTTGGTATACTATCTACCTTCTTGGATTTTAAGCCCCTTACTCTTGCATTTCATGTTTCTACCAATGCCTTCTCATAAAGATCACTTTCACCATTCAAATAAATGACCTTATCCAATAATCTTGTCTTTTATTGGTCATCTTCCATGTCCAACTTGGTGGACTCATACCTTTATTTGCTCACCATCTCAAGATAACTTGTCTTTTCTTCCTCCTTAGGGGATTTAATCAAACTCATACTCTCAAATACCTTACCAAAATATTTTTTGGTTGTCTTCAACATCACTCTTTGTTCCACTCTACCTGCATCACCTTTCAAAGGTAAAATAACATGTGTCAACTCATCTTTATTTATAGTATAAGTGTTTGCTTGCCCATCATGAACAACCCTCCTATCAAATTGGCATGGCTTCCTTAGCAAAAAATGGAAAACATCCATGGGCATTATGTCACATAAAACTCTATCCTTATAACTATTTATATGAAATTCAACTATACTTTTCTCACTTACCATAATTTGATGTCCTTTTTAAACCCATGTTACCTAGTAAGGACGTGGATGTGGCATCCTCTTCAATCCCAAATTTTGTACCATCTCCAAAGACACTATATTGTCTATATTTCCTCCATCAATCACCACTTTGAAACACTTTCCTTTTACTTTATAGTTTTTCCTAAAAAAACTTCTCCTTTGTACTAGTTCTTATACATGTCCCTTCTACTACATTAAAACTCTTCTCATGAGAAAATATTCTCTTCTCACTTGGTCCATTTCTTCATGTGATCCCCTTACATTATGTTGACCATCCATGCCAATATTTGAGGGACATTCCATTTCCCTATGTCCTTCTCTATTACAATGCCAACATTGTCCTTGAAAGGTTGTTCTATGTCTATTTCTCAATAAACTACCATTAGCTCTTGTTATATCAAATGCAAATGGTCTTACCTCATTTGCATGGTAATATGGTCTCATGTTCTCTTAAACTAATACAATCTAATTTTGTGGCCCCATGGCCTGGACTGTTTCTCCACTTTCTTCTCCAACTGCCCTTGACTACAAAGGTTCTTCTTGACCTTGTTGTCCTTCATCGCCTTCCACATTGACTATCTCTAAATTCTATACTCTTTCCTGGAGAACCTTATCAATTGCTTACATTCTCACAATAAAATATGCAATCAGTTGTGTCATCTGACTCATCAAATGTTCTATAATTCCATCTTGATCTTTGTTTCCTATATCCACTCTTTATTCCATGGGTGTTTATTCCTGGTTACCTTCCTTGTAATTCACCTATAGACACATGTTATCCAATATTTTTTTATCTTGTCAAGTCCTAACTTCTTTGTACCTATCAAAAATCACTCACATCCAAGATCAAACTAGCTCTGATACCAAATGTTGCAAAGATGGTCAACTAATTCACCAATTTCCCTCTTGATCAATGTTCTCTCTTGACACTAAGGTACATAAGATCATTCAAGGATATATATTGGCATTTATTTGTAATATGAATGGTGATAAACTTATCAAGATACTTATGGTCCCTAGATACCCTTCTCAACCTTGGCAACTCCTTAACTCACCTATTTGTTAACCTTAACCACTCTCTCCTTCACTCAATCTATTCCTTGTATCCCTTTTTATAGGCTAATTTAGCAGGTATAAAAATATACTTATGAAATTCCACAACCTAATCTTAGATAAAGATACCCTCTATTTAACTTATTTTATCCACAAAATTTTAGGCCTCTTATTTTAAACTCCTTTTCTAGCTCATTTTAGGCCACTGATAGGCCAATTTAGGTATCTCCTATCTCAAATTACACATAGTCCCTTATTTTATCACGTACATATATAGACTCAATTTGAAAACTCAAAAATATCATTAAACTCAATGATGCATCATTATTGACCAAATTTGAAGGACTTCGACAAGTTCAAACTCTGGGAAATTGGATTTTTAGGTCAAAACCCTAGTTTTGGGTTCATAGACCTTATGAAGACCCGGAAACATTTCATATGCTTTTATCCATTCTTGAAAGGGTTTAAAAACACAATGATTATTTTTTTGGCTCTGAATTCTTATAAAAAAACTCAATCCTCTTTGGTGTCTCACCCACATGCCTCTATTCCACATTTTCATAACCCTTTTGACTACTTTGTGTACATAGTTATAGTGTGTATATCTGCAAACATTTCTTGAAAGTTTGTTTCAATATCAAACAAATATAAAGCCTATGAAAGATTTAAAATGAGTTAAAAAACCTCCATTACCCTTGTCTCACTGTTAGTTCTTCACAATTACTTCTTTGTTCAACATTTAACCACCCCTTTCAAGTTTTTTGTGTGCACACATAGTATGCAGGGACTGTAGGTTCTATATTGAAGATTTTAGTTTATCACACGGTTCATAAACAATCTAAAGGTTGATAAGAGTCTGATTTAACCTCACACTTTTATTTACATGATGTTCTCTACCTTAATACCTTTGTGTTCAATTCTAGATCATGCTTTGAATGTTTTGTGTGTATGCAAACTACATAATTACCTTCTACATAATACATAGCAGAGTTCAGGGGTTTTTAGAATCTAAATCTGGTTTTTAACTTTATTTCATGTAAATTAACATTGATATACATCAACATATCTTATCAGATCAATAATAACTAAGTTCAAAGCCTCTTCTTAGTAAGTTCATAAAGACATTAGGCTCATTATTAATGCAATCACCTTCTACATGTAAGACAAGGTTGTGTTGAATTTTGAAGACCCCTTCAAAGGATTTTACCCTCCATCAAATTTATAAAAATCATGAAGTAATCCAATTACCATATATTATCCTTATAAATATTTAGTACACTTCAGTCAGCTAACTTTTCTATACTTTGTTCTTATCTTTCTTGGACTTACATAGTCTCAACATGAGCAGTCAGATTTGTGTGTATAAGATGTGAAATAGAACAACAAAATAAAAATTCAAATGAAATCAACCAATATCATATGAATCACCAATATATGTTTATCACTAAAACAAAACATTATCAACTGTCCTTTAATGATCATTCAAAAACTCATTCTTCTACTATTTGCATTATTCAACAACAATAATGCTACAAACCTTCAATCCACATTCAATATTCTTTAGTTTTTAGTTTCTTGGGAATAGAATAAAATATTATCGAATTCCACCTAGTGAATACCTACCACAACTAAAAATACAACCTTATATCTAGGATAACTATCATAACTACCTCCAATATCTTCTTGCAAGAATGCTTACCCATGATACAAACATCAAGGTAGACTATTCTGTATAATTTTTTTTTTTTTCAAGACCAAGTACATATGAAAAATGGGATTTAGTAGCTTCCAATATCTATTTGACACCTTAAATAACTTTAGAAAAACTCTTACAACATCCTTCTTATGCCAAAACACTTAAATTATCTAATTTAGAGGGAAACTTAGATTTGAAACTGTAACCACCCTAGGTACTCTATAAGCACTTGGAAAGAATTACATGGTGCATTTTTAGACTCCTAACATTTATCCCACACCTAAAAATGTATTTTTACTCCCTAATCACTTGAAATTTGCATTCATCTAGTTTTATGAGTGATGCCCCTACATCACATTTGGATATGGTATGGGTGTTATGCTTATGCAAGAAGGCACACCACTTGAATTTGAAAGTCACCAATTGAAGAGTAAAAATAGGATCAAGACAATATATGAGAAGTAAATGATGGCCATTTTTCATGAAATCAAATAATAGAGACCTTATTTTATGGGTCATCACTTTTAGGTAAAGACTGATCATGATAGTCTCAAAATATTTTTTGGAACAATGATTGTCATCAAAAGAACAACAAAAATGGGTAACTAAGATGTTAGGATATGATTTTGAAATAGTCTACAAGAAAGGTAAGGAAAATGTGGTGGCAAATGCACTATATAGGAGGGATGAATTAGTTGAGGCATTATTATGTGCTATGACTATTTGGTAGGCAGATTGATTAAAGGAAGCAAGATCAGAATGGGAAAATGACAGTGTTACCATGATTTGATTCAGAATCTTCATCAAGGTTTGGGTGGATTTGAAAAATTCACATGAAAGGGTATTGCATTCTGGTATAAATATATATTATACCTATGTAAGAATTATCTTCTCAAACAAAAAATCCTTCAAGAACTTTATGCAACTCCACTTGGGGGTCATTCAAGATTTTTAAAACCTATCATAGAATCAAGCAAGATTTTTTTTGGGAAGGACTAAAGGGGGATGTCCAAAAATATGTGGTTGAATGTATGATCTATCAACAAAATAAAGGTGAAACCATCAAAACCCCAGTTCTTTTGCAACCTTTATCCATCCCTATCCAACTTTGGGAAGTGTGTTTATGCATTTCATTACAGGGTTACCAAAATCTTATGGTCAAAATATTATTAGGTTGTTGTAGATTGTCTCAGTAAGTATGCTCACTTTTGTTCTTTATCATATCCCTTTGTTTCTAGTATAGTAGCTTCTACTTTTCTCACTACAATTCAAAAATTGCATGGTACTCCTAAGATCATTATCAGTGATAGAGATCCCATTTTCACTAATAATTTTTGGACTAAATTCTTTGAATGTTTGGGCATCAAGTTGGATCATGTCTCATCCTATCATCCTCAATCAAATGGATAAATTAAGGTAGTCAACAAATATCTGAAAGGATATCTCTATGTTTTTTCTTTTGATAAACAAATGGGTTCATTGGTTGTCATTTGTTGAATGGTGGTATAATACTTCTATTCATAGTTCTTCAAAAATATCTCCCTTTATATCCTTGTATGGATACCACCCTCCATCCATCACTTAAACCTTGAAGTTCCATCCTAAGGTTCATGCAATTGAGTAACATATTCACCATCAATAGGTGGTCCTTGCAAGTTTGTATAAAAATTTAGCCATGGCCCAAAATCGCATGAAGTTATAGGTAGATCAACACAAGAGTGAGAGGTATTTGACATTGGTCATTGGGTCTTTGTTCACTTTCATATATATAAATAGATGTCCTTGAAGCAACATAAAAAGGATAAAAAGTTGTCCCCTAAGTATTATGGGCCTTATCAGATCTTGCAAAAAATTGGTAGTGTGGCCTACAAGTTAGAGTTTCCTTCATCCACTCATATACATCCAGTATTTCATGTATCATGCCTGCAGAAAGTCATTGGACATAGAGTTGATAATAAAACTAAGTTACCAAAATTGGATGAGGAAGGGATATTTATTCTTGATCTTGAGGCAATCCTTCAAATGTGCACTAAATATCTACAGTCTAGAGTGATTAAGGAGTACCTAATCAAATGGAAAAATCTGCCATGTGAAGATGCCACTTGGAGGATGAATCCTTTATGCAAAAACACCTAGAGTTGATTCATCATTGAGGACAACATTATTTTTAAGGAGAGGGGCATGATATGACCTTAATCTTTGATGTGTCTAGGGATATGTGTGGCTAACTTGTGGCTTACATACCTCTTTTATATTCTTATTACATTTCTCTATGTTCGTAGTTAGGTCAGCCTATAGAATAACCATGGATAAGTAGACTATATATAGGAGGTATTGGTTAGTATTTGATGATCATGTTAAGTATTTTTATCTTATTGTATGTTTGTGTAGGTTTCCCCTTCGAAGTTTTTCTATTATATTATCTAGTAATTTGCCATGTTGTCAATTATTGTTGTGTGATATCTTATCTTTGATTATTTTGTGTGATATATAATTATTATGTATGAAAATCTAAGTAAATTCTTTATATTTCTCTTAAAATCAACATAACTCTTCTACCTATCATTGGCTTTGGCCAATATCTACCTGATTGATTTGAATTGATCTTCCATTTATGAAAGTATCTTAGGTCCAAAGACTACCCTGTCTTCTAACCTATCCTAATTGATTGGTGTCCTACACCTTCTTCCATATAATGATTTAGGTGCCATCTTCAAATATGATTGGTATGAAAACTCAAACAATAGAAGATAATATTCTTACTTGTATTGTTGATCAATGAAATACATATGAAGAATATCCTCAAACACCTAATTAACTCACTCAGTCTGACCATCAATCTCTAGGTGATATGAAATTCTAAAGTTTAATTACATAAACAAACTTGAATTCATGATTACTCAAAATATAGAACTCATCTTTGGATCATGATCCAAAATGATCTTCTTTGGAAATCTATGAAACTGATACACTTCCTTTAAAAACCTCTTTGCAAGAGTAGGTACATCATCTATAAAATTTCCAGGTGTAAAATGAGCCACCTTGGTTAGCTTATCAACTAATACCAAGATCATATCATGCATATTTCATGATAATGGTAAACTTTGGACAAAATTTATACTGATCACCTACCACTTCCATTCTGATATATCATGTGTTTATAACAATCTAGTTGGATGGACATTATCACCTTTCAGTCACTGATATTCTAAACAATATGATATAACCTCCACTACATATTTCTTGGTTCCCTTACATAAATAAAGTGATATAATCCCTATCATGAGCTTGGTTATTCCTAGATGTCCTAAATATGGGGCATTATGTAGTTCTTTTATCACTGTGCTCCATAGATTCCCTTGATCTAGCACATACATACTTCCATTATATCTTAAAAGACCATCATTTTCTAATATAAATATTTTATAATTAGGGTTTTAAGCATTCTTAGATAATTCTTTCCTGACTTTATCATAAAATTCATCTCCTAAATAGAATTTGATCACTCAATCCCTAAAAGTACTTCTGATAGTAGCCACAATTATTATGTACCTTCTATGACTAAGGGCATCGACTACTCTATTTTATTTGTCTTTGATATAGTTGATATTAAAATCATAATTAGATAATAACTCTAGCCAACGTCTCTAATGAGTATTCAAATTTAGTTGGGTAAATATGTACTTGAGTCCCAAGTTATCAGTCTTGAGCTCAAATAGTTTTCCCAACAGATAATGCCTCTAAACTTGCAAAACATGCACTTTTACTACAAGTTAGATGTTATTAGGGGCATAATTCACCTCATAAGGCTTTAAATTCCTTGATTCATAAGCTACCATTGTACCATCCTGCATAAAGACTCCTCCAAGTCCATCCCCAGATGCATATGTGATCACTAAAAATTGGCCATTGGGGTCAAGAACTCTTAGCACTAGTGCTGCATTAAGTCTTATTTTTAATTCCTAAAAAGATACTTCACACTTATCTGACAAGATAAAACTTTGGTTCTTCCATTATAGAGAGGTAATTAGATTATCTATCTTAGAAAAATTTAGAATGAACTTCCTATAATAGCCCACTAATCCCATGAAACTTCTTACCTCGTACACATTCTTTGGTGTTGGCCACTCCATAATGGCTCTTATCTTTGCCATATCTATTAAGATATCATCTATAGAGATAATATCTCTTAGATATTTGATTCTTTCTAGGAAGCATGTGTACTTAGACAACTTATCCTACAACTTGTGCTTCTACAACCATTACAGAACCAATTCCAGATGTTGAAGATGTTCCTCTTCATTCTTAGAGTATATAAGAATGTCATAAATAACAAAACCAAATGATCTAAATAATCTTTGAACACACTATTCATGAGATTCATGAATGTTGTCAAAGCATTTGTAAACCCAAATAGTAACACTATGAACTCATAGTGCCCATAATAAGTTATAAACATTATCTTTGGAATATTCGCATCCCTTATCCTCAGTTGATGATTTCTTGTTCTAATATCAATCTTATAAAAGACCATTACCCATCACATATGATTTAAAATATCATCTATACAAGGTAGCAGATACCTATTTTTGATTTTTATCTTATTTAACATTCTATAATCTATACAAAGTCTAAGAGTACCATCCTTCTTCTTGACAAAGATAACTGGTATACCCCATGTGACAAACTTGGCCTAATAAACTCATTTGACAATAATTCTTAGAGTTGAGCCTTTAATTCAACCAATTTATTGGTTTTCATCCTATATGGTGCTTTAGACTGAGGTTCTAATCCAGGTATGATATTGATAGAGAAATCAAATACACATTTAAGAGGAAATCCTAGCAATTCCTCTGGAAACACGTCATGAAAATTCCTAAGGAATGAATAATATTCAAGGTATGGTTACTTTGATTCCTCCAATTCATTTATATTTACAATAAATGCTTGACATCCTTTTCCTTGAGCCTTTTTGAGTTACATAGCATAAATCTACCTAAGCCTTAACTCTCTCATCTTGCCCTGAATTTGTGTCTGATTTTCAAAATCATCTAGACACTCAACCTTCTTTAGATAGCAGTTAACCTTGGCCTTATGATTTACAATCTAGTTTACTCCTAGGATCACATCATATAACCCTAGTGGTTCTACATAAAGATCCACTACTATTGTGAATTTAGGTAACCTGATCTCTGTTTCAACTAAACACTTATCAACTTTGACTTTTGAATCATTACCATATTATACCGACCATGCATTTACCATTATTTCATCTCTTTTAGATATCTTATTTATAATTTTAGGAGCTATAAAACATTTTATAACCCATGTATCTATTAAAATGGAAACTAGATGTTTAAACAAACTACCCAACAATTCTATGGGTAAAGTTTGGAATTCAACTTGCTGATTATCAACTATTGCATGAATATGTTGTTAAAAAGTTCACTGATGAGGAGTAGCACCTTTGTTATTTGAATTATCATGGGTAAACTCATGAGCATAATGGTCACCTCCACAAATGAAGCAATCTCCATATGGTCATTTCCTATTAACCTATTGGTTTCCCTTGAAACTACCCTTAAAACTATTACCTAGTTTCTTATTGCCTGAACCATTGTTGAATCTAGCATTCTAATTTTTGAATTGATTCCTAGATTCTCCACTCCTCTATTTCCATTTCTTCTTTTTGAAATTTGGTGTATAACTTCCAAATTTTTTCTTAAACTTATCCCTAGACTATGCAAGAGACTTCAACATTTTCTTTTGCTCGACTACCTTCTTGAAGATGTGGTCCATGAACGTCCACCTCTCTACTAATTTGGGGTTTCAATCCCATGACAAACTTCCTAATATTGAACCTCCCACTTACCTGCTACTAAGGTACATAATTTAAAAAATTGGTGAACTGCTCTTAATAATTATTTACAGATAAGTGTCTTTACTTCAAATTCTATAAGTCTATAAGATTATGGTCAAAGTACAACTGTGGAAGCTACCATGATCTAAAAAATGTCACAAACTGCTCCCATGTAGTGGTGGTTGAGTTAAGATTCATTTCCATCTTCTTATGGGCACACCATGTAGCTACTTCACTAGCCAACTGATAAACTCCCAAAATTACTTTAGTGACCTCGAAGTAGTTTTGAATCTCAAAATATTTATCCATTTTAGTCAACCATGATTTAGATCTATCACCCAAAATAGTTCCATCAAACTTAAGTGGATTCAATTTTTTCATATCTCTAGCCAACTCTATATCTACCTATTTTCTTGCATCCTAAGGGTTTTCCTACTTAGCAAGATGCTCTTCAGGTTCATCTTGGTGTTCTTCCTCTTCATGGGCATGAACTTCATATTCCAGGGCTGAAATTTGGTCCCTGGTTTCATTCATAGATGTAAGAATATGATCCAACTTTGTTACTTGCTCAGCAGCAAATCAATTAAGATCAAATAGAGGGTTACTGTCATTAACATTTGAAAGACCCTATTTGAATACTCTAGCTTTCACCATTCTCTTTTATTTTAAACATGAGGATACAAAAAATTTAGTAGACTCATTAAGTCCTAGATTTTGAGCCGTAACTTTGATACCACATGTAACATCCCCACTGGGATCTACTTAGAAAAAAATATGATTTTTTAAAAAAGTAATCAATGTATTATTTCATTTTAATTCACCATGAGAATATAATTAGTGATCTAAATAAAATAATCTAAGTATATTATCTATAACATAATCAAGTGACATCTATCCATCACTTATCACTATCATCAGATGAAACGTAACATAACTGAATATAAAAAGTAATTATAGATTTCTAGCCATGATTGGTACAAACATGCAGTCACTACTGTCATGGTACAATAAGTAAATAATTTCATATCATATGGTCTAATGTTTCAGTAATAATAAATCCAATACAAAATACAAGATACAAGGCTCCATAGAGCATGAGTTCTCCAAACTCCAATATCTATGGCAATCTCAAATGTCATCTCCAAATAAGTACTACTGTAGGGAGGGAGAGCATCATTTGAGTGCTTTTCTACACCAATCATCGATTATCAATTCCCCACACAATCTCCCATCATGGAATGGCCCTCCATTTATGGACGAGCATATAGTGATGGTGTATGAATCTAGAGAGACAAGCTAGTACCTGTGCGCTATATGATTTTTGAGAACATGAAGTTTACCATAAAGAAATCCATTCCAACATGATATCACACTAACATAAAAATCATACATATGAAATGACAATGTCTAACTAACATTACTTTGGCCAAAATTTTTAATAGTTATTGATCTCTAGAATACATCAAATTTATGCACACCACTTGATTGAATTACCTTCATCTGGCATTGGTGATGTTACTAAGCAAGTGAAGTTTGTCTCACTACTTAGTACCAATAATGTGAGATTTGATTAACATAAATATAATCAAAATATTCATATAAATTACTTCCTACTAGTAGGCATAAAACATGCTAAACATAAGAATAAGAAATATGCAAACATTTAGTCTGTCAAATGCATGAATAAATCTCTACCATATGATTTATCACATAAATAATAAGCATAACAAGTACAAGTTATACCAACCAGGTATAATATATATTAGACTGCATAATCTAATTTCCATAAGTAGATATAAATACAATACATTAAATGACAAGTAATAACATCATAGTCCATTATTTTTTATATACATACTACTCAATTTCAATAGACAGTCATAATAAAGAAAGTCAAAATTCTCATGAAAACATAATCTTTCATTTTATATTTTTAGTAGACTACATTCATATAGGTATAGTTTTCATGTCCTTCAAAATCTTATGACTTAGTATTATTTATAATCGATATAGGCACACCTCTACAAATCTAGCTGAATTATATTTATAAATCTAATTGTATTGAAATTGTTATATATATGTAGTGTCTTAGTAACATCTCTGTGGTACATCTAGATCCATAATTTTATTAATATACATCATTTGAATATTGGAATAGCTACTCCACATATTGTAATAGCTAAATTAAATATATAATCTAGATCCCTTATCCGATTACATCCATAATATTCCTCTATTGTATACTTACATTTATAACATCCAATTATTATAATATTAGAATCCTTTATTTCTATATTTTTGTTATTCTAATATTCCTCTATTATATAACGAGGTTA